>CM053584.1:339276290-339347032 GCA_028627135.1 Pseudochirops cupreus | reverse complement strand
AAAGTTTCAATTTATTGTCAGATATACAAAATTACTTGCTCTTTGAAGTGAGATTCATATCAAAATGTAATTTGATTGTTAGATCCCTGTGACTGTTAATAAGCATAGAAATATTCAAAGAAAATAGTCTTTGTGTATCTGAATTAGTTATCCTCTTATACATGGCTCTAGTACAGTGTTGTTAAATTCAAGTGGAAAGAAGAGCTAATAAACCATACAAGGATCCCTATAGGCCACATATTGAATTAGTCTTAAAATATAATATTATCTGTGGTTTATTTTATTTTTATTTATTTTGTTAAATATTTCCCAATTATATTTTAATCAGATTCAGGCTACACTCAATAATGTTGTGGGTCACATGTGGTCCATAATGCACATATTTCACATCTCTGATATGGTATAACAGCAGTTAACTCAATAACGTGGCAGTGTCTGAACAATTCTGTTAACTGAACTATAGACCTGGTGTGTGTACAAAATTCAGTCATAAATAGAATTGAATCCTTTCACCTAGAGTATGGAATGGATTTGGAGAGTATGGATTCAAAGCCATGATCCAGCTATTTTAGATATTAAAACATCACAGATATGTATATATGTGTGTGTGTATGCATATATGCATATACATATACACATATATATACATATACACACATATATGTGTGTGTGTGTGTGTGTGTATATATATATATATATATATTTTTTTTTAATCTGTAGTTATAAGCCTCACAGCCAAACTCATCGTTATAGTTTTCAGGGATATCATGTCTATGTTCAGTTTAGGCCATGAGCTTTCAAGATGGACTTTGATAAGCTAGAGAGAGACAAGGGGTGGGCAGCAAAGATGGTGAAGGCTCTACATGTGAAGGTCACTTGGGGTAACTGGGGATGTTTAGACTAGAGAGAAAAGGTGAGGGTGGGGAAGGAATCCGCAGAGAAGGGATAGCTGACTTGAAGCATTTCAAGAGTTTACAATTAGAAGAGAAATCTGACTTATTTTGTTTGAGTTCAGAGGATAGAATTAGAAATGATAAATGGACATTGGAAAAAGACAAAGTTACACTTAATCTAAGGAGGAAAAAAATTCCCTACAATTATGATTAGCCAAAAAAGGAATCAGCTGTCCCCTTACTGAAAGTATTTGAACTAAGGCTAAATAACTATCTTTTGTATGTATTACAGTGAAATGTCTTGCTAATTTTTCCCCCAATGTGTAAATGAGTGAATTAGACTAGATGATCTTTAAGGTCCTAAATCCAATAACTTCATTATTTTTTTTTTTTACAAATCTAAGAAGAAACATTTTCCTCATAGGAATTTTTTCTATTTTCAATTGCAAAAAGTGACTATTGATGTGAATATGTAGCATGATTGATATAAAGTGATATAATATTTAACATTTAACTAATTGTGCAATGATGTTGATATGATTAAATAGATATATATGGCTTATCTTTTGTATAGGGTGAAGACGGTTTCCCTGGATTTAAAGGAGACATGGGTCTTAAAGGTGACAGAGTGAGTAAAAAAGAAATTTTATTGTAGTGCATACAAGTGAAAATTATCATGTCATTAAATATACCAAGAAAATGGAAATGGAGACATTTAAGTTATCATTACCTATGCTTACACAGATTTTTTTTATATTTTGTAATTCTTACTTGAATTTTTTTGTATTAATCATTGTAAATCTATTTTCTTTGGGGTATTGTTTTTAGCTAAAATGTTCCATATGTCATATGATAGCATTTTACATTATAAAAGCATATTCAGGGATAAGTAGTTGCAGATGTCCACCAAGTTTAGGTATTTGGGCATATCTTTTTTTTAAATGGGAACAAATGAGGAGTCTATTCCAAATAGTGTATTTCAGAAAAGCAATTACTGGACTTTGTGATATTTCTTGGCATATATGTGAATCAAAGCATCAGCATTTGGCCTTATGTTGCCTCATGTGAGCTCCAAGAATCATACACTTGACTTTCTCTGGAAGGTAATTGTTGTAGCCTAGACCAGTAGTCTACTCTTTTGGTGAATGGGGTCCAGCAAATTTAGAAATATGAGTTAAGCTTCTTCACCAATTTAAATTTTGTAATGGGAAAAATAAAATTTCCTAACTTACATAAATAGTTCCTAATTAATATGATAAATGCTAAACAGACTTTTTTTTAAGTGGGGAGGGGAGTTGTTGCCTTTGTTTTGAAAAACAAAGTAAAGATTTATGTTCCAAGCAGAAGCCATTACTTTTGACTTCAGTCTGGAACTGAAACACGAGACTTTTGACTGCTAGATGGCATAGTAGATAGAGTGCTGGATTTGTAGTAAGGAATTCCTGAGCTGAAATCCTGCCGAAGATACTTACTAGCTGTATTACCTTGGGCAAGTCATTCAACCTTTGTCTGCCTCATTAGTAAAATGAGATAGATCGATTCAATGGCCTCTAAGTCCTTTCCAAAACTACTAGCTAGCATATATCATATCATAGCATGATATGGTATGACTTTCCTATTTGTGACTTTTCCAGACCACTAAAACAAGGCACTGAATAGTCCCTAACCCCAGTACTGTTCTTTCCGCTTCCGTATCTGCAGCTTAGATTTAAAGATTAGTTTAAACTGTGATGACAGATGGCTCCCACAGTTTTAGTGTAATCCTGACTATATTCATTTGCGTTTGTTTGTCTTATTTAATACTCTCTGAATTTCCAACTCAATTTTTCTGTACCAAAGTATATAATAAATATATGACTTTTTTGAGCAATCAATTAGTATAATATTTTATTGCATATTCATCCCTGTCATTCCCTAGCTGTTTTCTCATTTATTATACTTTTGCCTTCTTGTTTTTTCAGGGAGAAGTTGGACAAGTGGGCCCTAGAGGAGAAGATGGCCCTGAAGGTCCCAAAGGTAGAGCAGGTCCAACTGGGGACCCTGGTGGTCCTGGTCAAGCTGGGGAGAAGGTTAGTAATCAATTACAAATTTCCAGTCAGAAGAGTTGTCCAGACTTCCAAATTGCTTGCTGAAGATGATAAATTACTGTGTTATTTTAATTAAATTTGGATTTTACAAATATGCAAGCAACTCTCCATGTCATTAAGTTGAATTAATCAGATTTGAAGGACAGCTGTATATAACTGATTAGTGAATCACATGAATTATATTTCTCTTTACTCTATATCTAAGTTGTCTCAATATTGAGGCCTGACCTTCTTGTTTTATACTACAATCCTCTGAACCATATAGGATTTTTCAAGATTTCTCCATCATTTAAATGTATATACTAGGTGTTTCAGGTCAATTCAACAACCATTATTAATTACATAGTACATTATACCAGCTTCTAGGAATACAAACATGGAAAAGAACAGTTCCTGTCCTCATGAAGTTTATTATCCAATGGGAGATATGAAGGAGACAACCACAAGCTGGTATAATCTAAGAGAAAATTTAGAGAGTCTCTAGAAGAAAAAAAAGTATTATTTTAACTAAACATGAGAAAGAGGGAACTTTCCATTGGAAGGGATAAATGAAGACTTCACTGAGGAATGACAGCTGAGTTGGACCTTTAAGGAAATAAATGATTTCAAGAGATGGATATTTGGAAACAATACATTCTTGGCAATCAGGGACAGCCTACATAAATGTGCAAATAAAGGAGAGGGCAGGACCAAATCTTGGAACAATAATTCATTTTGGGTCAAATATGGTGTATACAAATGAAGCAGATTAGAATGTGGCCAGGTATAAAAGGATGAGAGCAGTAGTATCACCTAGGAGAGGAAGTGTTGGGGAGGGGAGACATGTGAGGCCTTCCTGTGCCTCTCAAATCTCATATGAGGTGAAGTCCAACTCTAGCCTGGACATTATACATGTGTATTCTAAAGGAAAAAATAAATTCTTCCAGTATTATGGATATGAATACTTTCTGATTTATTTATAAAAGACAGTATAATACATTAAGCATAATACAAAATTTAATAAACAACAAGACATAATCATTATGTCTATATAACATAGGCATAAATATAAAAATTGGACTTGTGATTTCATTGATAAAAGGTATTAATGTGGCAACTCTCTCTACTAATGTGTGTATGCACTTTCTCTTCAATTCATAGTCTTAGAGAATTGCCTGGAGAAGTGAGAAACTAAGTGAGTTTCCTAGAATCACCCAGCCTGTATGTGTCTGAAGTAGGACAATATAATCAGGCCTTTTCACTCTGAGGATGGCTCTATCTCCTTTATAATATTGCCCAGAAATTATGCATAAAATAGGTACCCAGACAAGCAGTTACAAGTTAGGAGATAGTTTCTTAGACAGTGGAAAAACACATTTATGAAACGTAGGAATATGTTTGTGTTCCTTGCTTTGTTATTTCCTATTGCACAATTTCTGAAGTAAGAGAAGGGCAAAAAAGGAAATGCGAGAGAGAAAAGTTCAAATTTAGAGGATAGGGGCTGAAAGTAAATATGTATTTGATAAAAAGGAAGAGAAAGGGGATGGGGACTAACCAGTGAGGGTGAAATTTTGTGAGCAAATTGAAAGAGAATTCTTCCAGAAGAATGCAATGGTAAGGTAATATTAATTTTTTATATTATTTTTTAAATTTTATTTTTAATTTATGGAATAATAATATTCTCTTAAGAATCTCAAAGTGGTTTCTGACAATCAATTGATCAGTAAAAATTTATTAAGTACTTCTTATATGTGATACTGTGATGAGCTCTGGGGATACAAAGAAAGACAAAAAACTTGGTTCCTGCCCTCAAGAAGCTCACATTCTAATGGGGGAAAGGTCATACAAACAATTCTGTAGGTACAAGGTATATTCAGACTAGATGGAAGCTAACCTTCCCTCTAAGGGAAGTATATTTGCTTTCTATAGGCTCTTTCTATTCAATCTATCCTAATAGATAAAAGGATATATTTCAGGTTTGGGGATAGTTGTGGTAGAACAGCCTAGGAAGAAGAGCAGTAGCCCCATCCTATCCACACGGTTACCATAAATGCACTGCTAGGTCAGCCATTTATTTCTGGTTTCTCACTATGGCATGCTACTCTTGAATCTTTTCAGAGCTCATAATAATCAGCTTGACAGAAAGGACAAGGTCAATGGAAAGGCCATGACGTGAAAGACCCCTTGTACATTTGCCCTTCCCCTCCCCATCCCACTTATCTCCCTACTCTGCCAAGACACCGTTGTTGCCGGCAGACAATTGCTATTGGATAAACTTCATCTCCACTCAGCCCCACTCTTCACCCTGCCAAAGGTCTAATATGGGGAATCACAGCATCAATGATTTGAAACCACCCCTGGATTCCTTCCACTTCACTATTCCTCAGCATTCTTCTCTTTTCTTAAGTGCCAGCACTTGAAAGGGGAAATTTTATACCATTTTTCTTTGCAGGATTTCCCAAATTCTGTGTGATTGCTTTGACCCAAATCTGCTCTTAAGCTATCTTGCAGCAGAGCTCCTGTAAAAGCGCATAAGAGAATCAATTCCTCTAATGCAGCAATTAACATAGAACACAAATGTCTTTGTGATCGTAATTAGGGAGTTTCATTAACCTTGAAATCAATAGCATAAAACAAATGATGATAACTTAATGTATCCAAGGGGACATCATTAAAAGTATGCTTCTTGCTGCTTGTTGGCTTCCCTTCACGCCACCCCCCCTACACTGCTTACCTATGCAGTGTTGATACTGAATCTGACAATTTTTTGGTTTTGTCTAGATAGCAAGATCATAAAATTGGTGTGTTCTGAACTCCTTTTCTTTTTAGAGAAATTGAAGTATTCATCCCCATGCATAAGGTTCTGGGCACTCTTGAGGTCACTATTCTAGGGGAAAAAAGTGATTTGGCCTTACTGTGTTTTTTTCTGAAATTATTTTCAGTTAATTATTCATTTGAACAATGGTAATATACATTGTACAGTGTTAATGTTTTCAAATACCAGATAAAGAGAATTTATGCAGATATGAAGTGATGGGCTCTCTTTATGAAATAAATACTCTTTAAAGAAGATTAGACCCATTTAAAAAGAAATTCTCTCTTAAATAAAAGGAAACTTTAGAGCAAGGTACATATGCAGATTTCTACCTTTTATAAATATGGTATTCTACTGTTAAATAAACTAACTCCATCTGACTTGTGTCCATTTGTGACTGTGTGATCTATTTTCAGGTGGTGATTTCTCACTTTTAGAAGCAGCATGCCATAGTGGATAGAGTCCTGGGGCTTAGGGGTCGAAAAAACCTGAATTCAAATCCTACTCATGAGAGTTACTATATTGTACATTTAGAAGCAGCTAGATTATGCAGTGGTTAGAGTTCTGGGCATAGAGTCAGGAAGAACTGAGTTCAAATTCACCCTCACACAAATCAGTGTTATGTCACCCTGGACAATTCACTTAATCTCTGTCTACATCAGTTTTTTTCATCTGCAAAATGGAGATAATAACAGTACCTACCTTCCAGGAGTTTTATGAGGATAAGTTGAGATGATTGATTTGTAAAACTGTACATAAATAGTGAGGGCAGCTAGGTGGCACAGTGGATAGAATGCAGGACCTGGAGTTAGGAAGACTTGAGTTCAAATTCAGCCTAAAACACTTACTAGCAATGTGACCCTGGCAAATCATTCCGTCCTGTTTATCTGTTTCCTCATTTGTAAAGTGAGTTGAAGAAGGAAATGGCAAACTACTGTAGTATCTATGCCAAGAAAATCCCAGATGAGACCATGAAGAGTTGGACGTGACTAAAGCGATTTAACAACAACATAAATAGTAACCCATATTATGTGAACCTGAGCAAGGATATATTAGTTTTAAACTAGTACAGGAGATTATTAGACTGTTAGAAACATATCTTCACGTGACAAGTTTGCCTTTAAGCATTATATGCTGCATTCTAAGACCCTGGAATTTAATGAGTCTACTTTAAAAAATTTTGGCACCTTAAGATTTAGGTCATTTTCTTTCAGACACCATAGGTATCATTTCATGTATGGGTATTTTACAGATTAAATTCAACAAATATTCATTGAGAAACTACTCTATGCAAGGTACTGTGTTATGTTCTAGAAATATGAAAATAATAAAGATCTAGCCCTTCTCCTCAAATATGTGCCAAAGAAATCTTGTTGGGGTGGCTAGGTGGCACGTTGAATAGAGAACCAGCCCTGGAGTCAGGAGGACCTGAATTCAAATCTGACCCCAGACACTTAACACAAAACTAACTCTGTGATCTTGTGCAAGTCACTTAACCCCAATTGCCTTACTTTCCCTTCTCCAAAAAGGAAAAAAACAAAAATCTTATCTTCTCTTTATACCTCAAGTAATTTTCTAGAAAAACTGAATAGAACAGTCATACAAATGCTGGGCCTTGAGTCAGGAAGACTTGAGTTCAAATTTAGCTTTAAAAATTTAGTAGCTATATCACCCTGGGCAAGTCACCCGCTGCCTCAGTTTCCTCAAATGTAAAAAAAGGGATAATAATAGTACCTACCTTCCAGGATTGTTTTGAAGATCAAATGACATAAGATTTGTAAAGTGTTTAGCATAGGACCTGGCACACAATAAATGTTTAACAAATTCTTGTTGCCTTCCTTCTCTAGTCATTTTTTTTTTTACTTTATCAAAGATAATTTTAATCTTTGTTGATGGAGGGAATTGCTAAATAGATGCTTCATGTACTGATTTTTAATTTCTCCTTTTTGAGATATATATATATATATATTTATTTATATATGTACATATATTTATACCTTCACACATATGTGAATGTATATGACTAGAATAAGAGTTTACATTTTGTTTTAGAGGTCTAAAACTAAGGTGTGATCTATTTGTCTGAAGATACAGTGCAATGGGAGAGGCAGTGTTGTAGAGTAGAGAGACAACTTTAATGTCAAGAAGACCAAAATTCAGGTCCACCTTATGACACAGAGTGACTGTGTGACCCTGGGCAAATCACTAACTGTAGAGAGTTCTGTAAGAAAGGAGCTCCTAACCTTTTGTTTGTATCATGAACCACTCCCCCCACCCCAGCAGTCTGATGAAGTCCGTGCACCTTCTCAGAATAGTGTTTTAAATTAATATAATAAAATACACAGCATTAAAAAGGGAACAATTATATTGAAATATAGTTTTCAAAATACTGAAAAAAGCTCCACAATTTAGGAAAATATGTTGTAGTTGATGCCAATTTACATTGGGTGCTTCATATACTAATAAAATTGTAGGTCCAATCCCTGTCCCTTTGTTGTCTTTCAGTCATTTTTCATTTCTGTTCAACTCTTCTGGTACCCATTTGGGGTTTTCTTGGCAAAGATACTAGAGTGGTTTGCCATTTCCTTCTCTAGCTCATTATACAGATGAGGAAACTGAGGAAGAAAGGATTAATTGACTTACCCAGGGTTACACAGCTAATAAGTGTCTGAGACTAGTTTTGAACTCAGGTCTTCCTAACTCTGGAAGTCCATGTACCGAGTTATCTAATCCCTTTTTCTTCTTGCTTTATAATGATGATAACAATAGCTCGGATACATTTTATTATGTTTTATATATATATATATATATGTATATATGTATGTATGTATATATATATATATATACACATTATATATGTGTGTATATACATATATGTCTATGTATATACATTATATACCGTATTGGGTAAGTGCTATTATTATCCTCATCCTACAGATGAGGAAGCTGAGACACCGAGAAGTCATGTAACTTGCATAGGATCAAACTGCTCATTTCTGAGATGCAATTTGATCTCTGATTTTCCTAATACTAGGATTCCACATTCACTATGCTACATATTGTCATCGTATAGTCAGGTGACTTACTGTGGGCATTCTACTGTAGAAAGATGCTAGGTTTTTTAAATTTTTTTTTCTTTTTGTGTTCTTTGTTTTCCACTAAAGTCTTCTTCTTTTGCTTCATGCATGGATATGACACTGGGTTTAACCAGTAGAACCCAAACTCTGGAATATTCTACCAAGCTAGATAGGCCTAGAGTATACAGACCCAACAATGGATCTATGTTTATTAACCAAGAACTTAAGTGATTAAGTTTCCAGAGGCCCTAGGAAGCTCATCATTAAATGATGATTTTGTTGTTGTTGTTCGTTCACAGAAATATAGGAAAGTGGTCCAATAAGACATAGAGGAATTGTAATCTGTGTTAGTGGAGGGAACATCTACACAAAAGAAGTACCCACTAACTACTTGAAGGATGGAAATACACCTTCAGTAAACTTTTTACTCAGTGCCACTGATGTAATTGAATTATCGGAAAAAGTTCAAATGGCAGTTCAGGATGTTGAAAAATAGCTATTTTAAACTTTAATTGCCTTGTAGAATCTCTTCATGAATGGGCATTCCAAAAACTTCAAGATCTCTTGCCAGCTATTCAGCCAGTGAGAAATCAAAGGACATTTTGTGAAAAGAAAGTTAGGACTTTGCCTTAAAGCCATTTATGTTGGTGAAGCTAGGGGAACTAAATGGTAACACAAGATAAATTTGTAGCTGTAAAATAACTCATCCTAAGACTTTGATGTTAAAAAAAATCATTTACCCGGCTTTGGTCTCTGCATGTTTACAGCTATGCTTTCAGAAATTATGGAAATTCTTCTGTTGTTAAAGGCCGTGTTAAAAAAAAATGACAAATGTAAGAGTATTTTCTCTATTTCTGAAACTCGCAACAATTTTAAAAGGAATAAACATAAGTTAATTATGCAGAAGTGTTTCTCAAACTTTAACATTTTGATTCACTTTGTAAGTCATTAATATCTATTTACCTCATATTCTAACTATTATGATCTGTGTAACTGGAAAAGTTACTCTCCCACTCTGAGACTCAGTTTACTCATCTGTTAAAATTGGAAGTTGAAGTACATGATTGCTAAGATATGTTTTCCATTTTAAAAAATCTATAGAACTCTTAGGAAAGCAAAATATTTATGGAAACATATAAATTAAAGAGACATTAAGAGAAACTCAAAATCATTAATAAACATCATACAATAATTAGCTTTCTCTTTGATGTCAACCTATATGTATATATACACAAAATATTTCAAAACCTAATTCTTCTTTTCATAATTTGTGAATCAACAGAATGCCATTCTTTTTGATGGAGTCTTTTTTGCATAGAATGATCCTCTAAATTAACAGGCATAAATTGTGCCAAAATTGATGCATATTCAGAACTGATAAAAACCTAAGCGTTTAAATATTAATTTACTGTTGGTTAAAAGGTTACTTTCAAATTATATTAATTACATAGAATTAAACTATTAGTAAACTGTCATCCTTTCCTCCTGGATTCTTTGACTTTTTTTCCCTCTGCATTTAATAATATTCAAATTTCACTGTGGTTATTGGTGAACATGTCATTTCTCCTTTGTTATATTCAAAATGTGCTATGGGCAAGAACTCTAAAACTTTTCATCTTTATATCCCCAGAACCAGGTCTGGTGCCTAGATAGAGTATTTATTATTGCATCAAATATTATTAATGCATCAAAATGAATTTATACAATTGAATATGATATAGAACTCATACTATGTGGAAGTAGATTGGAATAATTCATATGTGTCTCAAGATTTCAAGATTTCTACAAAAGAACCCATTTTCCTGGCTATGAAAATTGTGCTACAATTCTTAAAAGCAATCTTGTTTTTCAAATAGAAGAAAATATTTAGAGTTTTCCTCTATGAGATTAATAATATCATAGGTTTATATTACTATAGCAGTAAGCTTACTGCTCCCACCCCTACCACTACCAAGCACCTCAAGTGATTCATCCCCAAGTAAAAATTTATACAACATTCCTGAATCTTGAGAAGTGTTGATTACATCATTTCTCAAATGCTTGCTGAACCTGACATGAAAAAATTGCCTTTGTGTGTATGTGTATACATACACACACATACAGATATATATGTATGTTTATATATATTTATATATATATATGATAAATATGGTAACTATATACAAATTGCAATCACACTCATAACTCTCACTCATTATGTCCAATTAATTTTATTCCCTCACTATTTTATAACTTTGATTAGATCCTCTAGGATATTAACATAAATAAGAATAAATTATTAGTTTTCTCAGAAGCATGTATTTTGAAATATTGTTGCCACAAAACCCTATATATTAAGTTATTTATTTTTATTATTGCTCTATATAGAAGAGATTGAAATTGGTCCCTCCATATTGAAAACAAATGATAAGTTTAAGTAAAAAGAAATTGTTACCCTTTGTTAAGCATTTCAAATATATGATGTTCTGAAGTGGCCAAGAAGGCCCAAGTTGAATAATATCTGTGACTATGTTTGTAAGGAGTATTTTATTTTGTTCAGAACAACTTGGAGAAGGTAATCCAGAACCAGGACCAGAAATCTCAGCTAGTATTATTTCAGCATAACCTCCTGACAAGAATTTGAGAGCTGTGGAAACAGATAAAAATGTTTTTAAAAATCATATTTTTATAGAACCATAAGATTAAAAAATGTTTTTCCCACAACTCTGAGGTAACTAGAGCAATTATTATTACCCCTACATTACAGAGAGGTAAACTGAGTCTCCTATTGGAAAAAAGTAAATGTCCAAACTGGGATTCAAACTCAAATATTCTAACTTGAAGCCTCTGGTAACTTTTTTTTTTTTTTAACGACACTACTCATCAATCAATAGAATTTTATTAATTATGTACCAGGTGCCAAACACTATATTATACACTGTCTATGCAAAGAAAAAAGTGAAATAATCCTTAGTCTCAAGGAGCCTATGTCTTTTCAGGGGAAATGGTATATGTACCCATGTAGACACATAAAATAGATAAAAAATAGATACAGTGTGGTAGAAGAGAAGGGAGGGATAACAAAGGCCTCCATTTCTAATTCTTAGATAATCAGAACATGTTAGATCAGAGCCTTTATAGTTCATCTCATCTGATTCCTTAATTTTAAAATTGAGGAAACAGAGGCTCATAAGAAAATGGATGGAGGACAGGAGGGGATCTTAAAGGCCAGCAAGTCCAACTTCCTGATTTTATAGATCATGAATGGAGGCCATAAGAGATAAAGTGACTTTCCCAAGATCACACAAGCATTAAGTGGCTGACCCAGGATTTGATTTGTAAAGGGCATTCCTAGTTATCTTGGGTTATTGCTTATCCAATGCACATTGAGACAACTGGAGATTACCCCATATTGGTGTCAGGCAAATCTTCTGGCTCTACTTTTGATCATGAGATGATCATTGAACTAATAGGTGGATAGCATAAACCGTGAAATTGAATAGACATTTGGATAGATAGATAGATAGATAGATAGATAGATAGATAGATAGATAGATTAGTAGTCCAAAATTTTTCTTGTACTAGTATATACCCCATATTAATTTTCCCAAGCAGAGAATTCTAAGTCCTCTGGCTCCTTTTAAGTAAAGGAGCTACTATGCTAATTTGTTCCTGGCTAGAATGTGGAGACCTTCCTAAAATAGTCTTCTCTTCCAAAGAAAATAGAGAGCTGAAAGTCAAGGGTGATAGTGCCTTAGAATAATAGACTTAGACAAACAAATCCATACAAAGATCAGGAAGATGTGCAAATGTTATTAACTAAAATACTTAAGATCTTCAGTGCAATATTTCAATTTAAGTCAATTTAGATATTGTTCTTTTTCTGTCTTTCTTTTTAAATTCAGGGGAAACTTGGAGTTCCAGGATTACCAGGATATCCAGGAAGACAAGGTCCAAAGGTAAAGAAAGTATTTGTTTGGGTTTTATATTTTTGCCTGTCTGTATTTTCTAAACAAAAAACATTTTTAAGAGAAACATCAAAGCAATCTTCCTTCTAATATATTTTTTAGCAAAGAGGACCAAAGTTTCATAAGTAATATATGTTACATATCACAAAAGGAAATCAGAGAAAATGTGGACATTTTTAATGCAAAGGAGAGTAAGAAAGAAAGAGAAAAAAAGGTGCTTGTTTGTTTCAGGAAATATTAGTAACAACATCCGTGATTTTTTTTAATATGAGCCACATTTGAAATTATGCTGACTCCAGCACAGGTATGTACAAAAATGGTTTACCTTTGAAGGTATTTTTTTCTTATGGTATTAACTACCTCGCTGCCCACTTTTACTTCAAACCGCCTCTTCACAAGCATGTGGAGTCAAAGAAGCATGTTTCCAGTTTTTCATCTTCACCACTTAGTGCCCTGTGTTATAGTACTACTTATGCATTTAAGTTGGCAATTTATAGTGTTTTTTAGGGGGTAGAGTATCTCTCTCCTCTGTTCTCCCTTTAAAATTGAATTAAATATAAGTCCTACCTGAATAAGCTTTCTTTTATGCCTCTGGTCCACTTGATATATGAAGTCATGGGGTAATATCAATTTATGTTTAAAGCAAAATGTGACATATACAATTTTGACATATATGTGTGCATATATTATATACATATATGTTTGTAAGTTTATTAATTTGTATAGTCCTTCTAAAAATTCAGATTAAAATCCATCCATGTCCGTGTACTATGACATTTCTTCCTCCATTTCTTTTCTACTTCTTGCCCTGAAATCTATCATCAAATGGACACAGTATTGTCACTGGTATGTCAATGGACTGCTCTATTATTAAATTAATCATTTCTGTGATTTCTACACCACATACTGTTCTCAGCCTAATGTGTGTGTGTGTGCATGCATGTGTCTCTGATTCCCCATCGCTACTTCAGACTCAAGCTCTACCACCTTCACTAAGTAAGTTCTGTTAACTTTAAGGTTCATGCTATCCAAGTAGATTGCCTAGAAGTATCTAGGAAACACAATGGAGTGCTGGGCTTACATTCAGAAACACCTTAGTTCAAGTTTATCCCCTAGACACTATCTATGTGACATTGGGCAAGTCACTTAACCTCTGCTTTCCTCAGTTTCCTTATCTGTAAAATGAGTATAATAATAACACTTTCCTCCTATTCTTGTAAGGATCAAATGAGATATTTGTAAAGCTCTTAGCACAGTGTCAGGCACATGATAGGTGCTACATAAAAATACTTATTTTATTGTCATCATCATTAGCAGCATCAGTAGCATCTCCAGATGCTAGTGACCTGGCACGTAATAGGCACTTAATAAATTGATTGATTGTTATCTTTCTAATCCTGGTACATTCTCCTTCCTTCTTCAGTTGATATTGTGTCTGGCTCACAATCTTTCCTTCCTGTCTCTTTCCCTCATAAAAATACACATTAATACTCCCTCAAATATCTAAACCTCCCAATTCCTCAATCTACTCTATTCCCATTGCATACTATTCCTCCACTCTACCCAGCTAGACAGAGAGATCATTTTGCCATTCACTCACAAGTATTTTATTTCTTTGTTCATGGGCTCAGAATCTTTATGTGATCATAATCTTTTATCATTCCATCTTTTCCTCAGCCTTATCACCCTAAGTTCTTTCTCATCACCATGACTTTCTATCCTTCTACCTCTCAGTTCTTTCACAGGTCATTTAGCCATGCATCTGCTACATTCTCCTCTCTTCACTCTCACCCCTTGCTGAACTAACTTTTATGTATTGTACATTAATCTCCATCCATGATTCCCTTTCCCCCATGTCCTATCATTGATTGTGCCTTGCCAAACCCCAACTCTGAATTACTTCCAATATCTTCCTCCTTTGTTGAATGGAGTTGAGGGAAATATGTACCAATGCTGATTGGGTACACTCCAGACATATATTATCTAATTTCACCTGGCTTCTCACTTCAATCAGTCACTTATTCAGCTAGCATTTATTAAGCTCTTGTTCTATGTTGGGCATTTGCCAAGCACTGGGGATACAAAGAAAGGGAAAAAATGCGTCAAGGCAAATGTTGTATTTTCTCTAGTAGATTCATTATCTTACAACAGCTATTCAAAACTTTCTTGTCTTTCCTCAAGGATCCTTTGGCTCACATTCACACCCTCACACCCCAGCCTCTTAGCTGAGGACCTCCCCTCATAACTCATCAAAAATATGAGGTCATTCGGCAACATCTCCTTCATCTCCCCTCCTCCAAATCTCATATCACTTGGACATCCCCTCCCTCCACTGTTTCCTCCTTTGCACTGGTCTCACATGAAGATATGCCCCTTCTTCTTTCCAAAGCCAACCCTCCTACATGCATCTTTGATCCCTTCTCCAACAGATCGTTCTCTCTGTCATCCCCACTGTCTCATCATCAATTTCTTTGTATCTACTACCTCTTTCTCTACTACCTACAATAACAGTTATATCTCCCCTATCCTTAGAGAAAGCAAAAACAAAAACACTCACCTGTTCCTACCATACCCACTAGGTGCCATCTTCTATATCTCTTCCCCTTCATGGTTAGACTCCTTGAGACATGCATCTTCACTAGCTACCTCTACTTTATTTCCTCCTGTTCACTTCTCAACCTTCTGGAATCTTGACTTTGATCCCATTATTAAACCGAAATTATCTTCTCCAAAGTTATTGATTCTCCTTATTGCCAAATTTAATGGTCTTTTCTCAATTTTTATCCTTCTTTATCTATGAATAATAATAATAATAATAATAATAATAATATAACTGATATTTATATAGCACTTACTATGAGGCAGGAACTCTCCTCAGTACTTTACAGTTATTATCTCTTTTGATCCTCATAACCACCCTGGGAGCTTAGTGCTGTTATTATCTTCATTTTACACATGAGGAAACTGAGGAATAGAGATATTAAGTGAATTGCCTAAAGTTCCACAGCTAAAGTTTATGAGGTCACATTTGAACTCAGGTCTTCTTTACTTCAGGCCCAACACTCTTTCTACCACGTTCCCTAGTTGCTTTATTTAACACTGTTGTTTACCCTCTACTGAATACTCTCTTTTCACTAGATTTTTGTAATACTGCTCCTATATATTTTACTGCTCTGTCTCAATCTCTTTGTATTGATTCTTCATCTGTATTATACCTACTAACTCTAAAGGCTCTACTCTATGCTGTCTTGTTGTCTCCTTGTTGGTGGTATCACTTCCCATAGGTTCAGTTATTATGTCTATGTGGATTGTGTCCAGGTCTGTATATCCAGTCCTCTCTCTCCTCAGCTCTAGTCACACATCACCAACTACTTTTTAAGTTTCTCATACTGGCTATGGTCATCTTGATCTTGAACTCAGTACTTCTAAAAGAGAACTCATATCTTTCTTCTCAATTCCTTATTTCTTTTCAAATTTACTATTGCCCTCTACAACACCACCATCTTTCCATTCACCTAAGTTCACAGCCTTAGTGTCATCCTCAACTTCTCATTCTCACCCTTAATAACAAATCTGTTGCTAAATTTGTGGTTTCTACCTTCACAGTATCTCTTAAATATATCCTCTTCTCTCTCTCTCTCTCTCTCTCTCTCTCTCTCTCTCTCTCTCTCTCTCTCTCTCTCTCTCTCTCTCTCTCTCTCTTTCTCTCCCTCTCCCTCTCTCCCTTTTTCTCTCTCTCTGTCTCTCTGTCTCTCTCCCTCTCTTTATCTTTCTGTCTCTGTGTCTATCTTTCACTCTCTCTCTGCTGTTTCTGTCTCTCCCCCCCACACATATACTAGCATATCTATGTATCCATATAGACACAAATACACACATATATGTGTGTATAAATACATATACCATAGGTTTTTAATAATTGCTTGCTGAGTTGAATTTATCTATCTATGATTATTTTTTCAAATGTATCTTATGTGTCAACACTGTGTTAAGCCCTGGAACTACAATGATAAAATTGAAAATCTCCTTGCCTACAAGAGCTTGAATCCTTAAAACTGTATTGAGATGCTCTATGCATGATTCTTTACTTCTAGTGTGCCCCTATATGTATGTATTTCTTTGCATGTTTTCTCCACCATTAGAATGTGAACTCCATATAGTAAACATTTAGTAAATTCTTGTTAATTGAATGATTGCAAGTTAATATTATATTCTACATTAATGATTTGACAAGATATAGGACGACAAAAATCTTTCTAGGGGAACCAAAAGGAAGAATACCAAAAGAAGTTTTTAAAATCTTTCATTAAAGTCTTTTGCTAAGATCATAAGTAAAGAAAGTAAATACTATAAATTGTTTAAAAGCTTTTCATTTCATCCCTCTCTTGTGTCCACCAAGTAATTTATATAGATTGAGAGGAAAATCTATTCACAGAGCTTAAAGGAACAATATGGAATTAATACCTCAAAAAATCTTGGCACATTCAAAGATTTTTTCCTTTTATTACTGGTTTCACCTTAGGGGAAAATGTATTATTTGATCAGTTCTTTACTTTTGAAGTGAAAGCTAAAATTCATTTTATCTCTTGATGTTTTAATGCATTCAGAATTTCAAGTTTTATGGTAAGCTTATTTTAAAATATATGAACCAAAGCTGTACTGTGTCTTGAAAAAAGGATCTGATTTAATAAATCACCCTTTTTCATGCTTATTTTGTTTTAAATTAAAAGTAGACTGTATAGCTGAAACTATCACCAAGCATTTACAATTGATTTTTAACATGTGTTTCTTTTATAGGGTTCCACTGGTTTTCCAGGGTTCCCAGGTGCCAATGGAGAGAAAGGTGCCAGGGTATGCTATATAATGATCCTTTCACATATATTTAAATAGAATTGTGCTGACAATTTCGTGGATGATCTTGTGTCAGTTATTTGTTTATGCATATCTGGAAGGCAGCAAGTAGGATGGGAAATGTGCTGATTACAAAAGCTGCAAGATTCTGCTTTGTCTATCAAAGCAGATGGGAAAAACTCTTATGGGAATATTCTGCGAGGATTATATCTGTAAGACCTAGGTTAGGAAGGTCATTGCTCTGCTCACTGAAATCACCTCAAAGAGACTGATCATATTTTTAGAAAACTGATGAAATTATCGGAAGTGAAAGACTGTCCTGGAAACCTTAGATGAGAGCAGTTTAGTCACACTGGAGTAATGTATCTCATTGATATGCCTCCAACTCATTTCAATTAGCAATTAAAAAGCCACTGTACTTTAGACAAGTTTGTGAGAGGTAGCATTATGTCAACTGGCTTTATTCTTATCCCATTTAGACTTGCTTTAGAAAAGATGGGAAATTTCATTTTGTTTTTCCCCACCAGATCAATGAAGCCAAAACATTGTTCAACTTCTTTTGGTCTCCAAGATAAAAGAATAATAATTATTGTCTCAAACAGACATAGGGGTTTAATAGAAGTAAATTTATAATATGTACCGAGTGTGGTAAAATTTGTGCAGTGATATGTAGTACGTGTATCTGTCAGAAATTTTAAAAAGTGACTGCAACTTGAAATTCCTCATTTAAAAAAAAACATAGTATTTGGGTGAACTATACAATAATAGTTTTTTCCATTTATTGAAGTGCCTTATTTAGATGTCTTGCCTTAGAAGAATAACATTCCTATTAGGTTTTCTAGTCTGTATTTTGTTTGTTTACACTTCATTCTTTAATTTTCTTGATTCAAATCCCATCTCTCTTTTTTTTTCCCCTTAACCCCTTTTAAGTCACTTGACATAAAAGTGGTGAGCTTGCAATTCTGGATCTTTTTTTCTATAGTGTGCTTCTCCCCAAAATTTCCTTGTATTTAGGTATTTGGTAAAAGCATATCTTGCAATAATGTAAATAGAGGGTTCCCATGAGTCAACCTTGCTTCCATAAACTGTCCAGTGAATTTAGTGAGATGGTCAGTTTTAAGACAAAAAAAAAATCAGTTTACTTAAATTAAAATGCAGAAGATCTAAATAGATGCAAAATGGCATCTTAGCCTTCAGCGGGTTTTATAGTTCCTCATTCAGCCCTAGACCTGTAATTCACTGTAATATACTGTATAATGAAACCTTTTGAACTGTGTTTGGCAGGGTGTAGCTGGTAAACCAGGTCCCCGGGGACAACGTGGTCCAACGGTAGGTACCTTTATTTAAATAATGGGTTATGGATTTGCATTTGGAATTCAATATGTTGAGAGAATTTTTAAAGGGAAAATTGTCTCTTCTGCAAAATATTTGGTGCTGGATCAGTCTCTTCTGTCTCATTTTCAAATCCTCAGGGGCCACGAGGTTCAAGAGGTGCAAGGGGTCCCACAGGAAAACCAGGCCCAAAGGTAAGATGGCAGGTATTCTTTAGCTATCTGGTGGTTCAGGACAGAAACCAACAGGGAAAAGAGTGTTGTTAAATTAATTTTTTTTTCTCATTTTCCTTTTCCTCAGGGTACTTCGGGTAGTGATGGGCCACCTGGTCCACCTGGTGAAAGAGTAAGTAAGATTCAACTGCATACTAGAGATAGGAACTTGTTGATGTTTTTAATATGTACTCATCATTTATGGGCAGAGCAGTCTGGCCCTGCATGACATGTACATATTCAATCTACCCTCCAATTAGACGGATTGTGCTGGGCGAAAGATGAAATGACTGAGGAAACAAAGGATTGAGCTTCTGAGCATATCAGTTTATTAAGCAATGCATTCCAGTTGTCTAATAAATCGGGACCAGACCTCCTCAGCTTGGGAATGGGCACCAAATACAAAGGGAGACAGATTTTTTAGACATTAAAAACCATTGATCAAATGATACCAATTAATTAAAACAAAACAATCCAGATACAAAAGTAGCCAATATGATTTCTAATTGGAAGAGAGATTGAGACTTTCCAGGCTGGGAGGGGGAGAGGGAATAGGTGCAATTTCCTAAAATCAGAAAAAAAAAAAAAGGTGTGCCACTTTCCCAGAGTATTTGTATTCAGTCAAAGAACCGTGAAAACAATAAGTCACTGATCAGTATGGGGCCAGTTTTCAGATGAGATATATGGGTTACTTGAGATGTTTAATTGTGAGAAAACTCCTTGCATCAGTTCTTAGGATTTAACTGGGTTTCTGGTCAGCATAACCTTTGTTAAGGGCCTCTAAACAGACAGCAGAAGTCTTCTAGCTTCCCAGTCACATAGAACTAGGTTCAAACAATGCAATAAGTTTTACTCCCAATTCCCACAATTGAATGAAGTTTTTTTCACAAGACAGAAATTGAACTAAATCCATAATAGAAGAGAAAGAGAACTGAGCTAGCTCTAGAATTGAATCACAAGATAGGAGTCACCGTGTTTCACTCAGTTCCCACTACCACTTGCTGTTCTACTCCTCCCAATTCCTTGAAGACCAGGATCACACACTTAAGTGAGGCCTCACTATTGCCCTGCTTTGAAAGAGTGGGTAAATCAGAATAATTTGTTTTTATTTCAAAATGAGATAAACCCTTATAGAACTGGCCTATGGTTCTCTTCTCAAACTCAAACCTAACATACTTAATGGTTTAGAAAATTCTTATAGAAACTATGATGTCCCTTATCACCTTCCAGGGCATTTCATTTGAGTATGCATTCTGGCCATGCAGGATTATGCTGGTGAAATGGAGTCTACCATTAGCCATTAAGCTACAATCAATATAATTCAAATCAAGATAAAGCATCTATTCCAGTAAATAGAAAAACTATTTAGAAAAATTGATTTTCAATTGCTACACAATGGAGCTAACTACAGATGAGTGAGCATGCCCTCTGTTTGCTACTGGGTGAAGTTTAACTTTTAGATAACTAGATTAATTTATAGTCTGCCAATTCTTACCCTAACAACAACACTTTCAAAATTAAGAAATAATTAATACAAATACCCTATGTATACCGATCAAGGGCATAAACCCACCTGTTTCTGCTTCATCACAATCTAATAGGTTTTTTTTTAATAAAAATAAATAGACTTCAATATGAAATGTACACCCAGAAAAGAAGTCAAAGATGACAGGAGGAAAGGACAGTCTAATTTGGATAAAATTATAACTATGGACTAGAAAATGTCAGTAGAGAATTAAATGTTTCTTTAGTTTGATTTTTTTGAAAAGAAGCTTTATTTTCTGACTATTTTCGACTCTATGAGCCAGTGAATTTGTCCTTCCTCATTTCTTTCCAAAACTAATTCTATTTGCCAATTTACAGGTTAGAATCAATATTTTCTTAATGCCCAAATGGAATGTATCTTATTTGCTGAAGTTCAGGGAAAAAATGAGCATATTACTGGTTTTGTTTATCAAAGATTTAATTCACTACAAAAACCCACTGTTTTCTCTTCAGAGAACATTTTCCCCAAAGCAATACAGATATTATATGTGTGTGTACATACACATACATGAATACAAATTTATATAATTTTCAATTTAATATTAAAGTTTCTATTTATAAAGATTTATAAAGATTCACAAGTAACCTTACCATTAGAAAAATCTTGATTGTTAAAAAACATGTGTAGGAAATAGATTTTGTGTGTACAAAAAAAGAAATCTTAACATGGACTCCATTTCACACCCTGCAAGCAGTTTAAATTTTGAGAAGATATAAAAAAATGAAACATTTTTTAAAACTTCCTATTATATTTAGAATAAGCAAAATAATAGTCCATTAAATACTTTTGAAAAATTTAGAGTTGAGAGAAGTTCTAATACAGTCTCTTGACTGAATATTATGATCTGAGATAAGTGACTTATTTTCCTCATCCTTATAATCTTTAGGCTAGCATTTAACATCCTTCCATAATCTGGCTTCAACTGCCTTTCTAGTCTTATTTTGCATTATTCCCTTTCAAGTACTTTCCATTCCAGTTAAATGAAATCTACTAGCCATTCCCCCCATACATTACATTGCATCTGCTACCTTCACGTAAGTGGTCCCGTTGCCTGGTATGTATTCCCTCTGCGCCTCTACATGGTAGAATTCTTAGCTCCTCTCAAAGCATAAAGTGGGTAACACTTCGATCATCACTTAATTATCAGCTCTCTTTTCATAATGAAATTATTTTGTGTATATTCTATTCACTTATTCCTGTACAAATTTTATGCACTACCAACAGCCTTCCCCTTTCCTAGAGGAATGTAAGCTTCTTGAAGGCAGGGACTATTTTTTTCTTCAGTTGTATTCCTCAAACCTAGTATAGATCCTTCCACGTAGTAATCACTTAGTAAACATTATTTTCTCGGTAAATTAAGATGATTGGACTACATGATTTTTAAAGTCCCTTCCAGCTCTGAGATTCCATAATTTCATAATAAAATGTAGTTGGGAAAGCAGAGAGAGAAATGTATACAACACTTTTGCCTTGGGTATGAAAATATTTATTTCTGGCTACAAATATAAAAAGTAGAACCCATTTGAAAAGAATTTTTTTCACTCATTTGGATATACTACACATTGCAAATAAAACTGTGCAATAAGAGCGTGAAAATAGATGGCTAGCCTATACCATAGTTGCAAGTCTTATTCCCCAAACCAATATAACAAAGCATTAATATAACTCATAGATTTATATTTCTCATCTGTGTATCAGATTTTGAGTTAAAATAAATGTCTTCATTTTCAATCTTTCTATTCATGCCAAAAAATTACCTCAGTTTTTCCTACTATTCCATTAGTTTATACATGTGCACACACACGCAAATACACATACATACGTGCAGGCATGCTATAGTTTGTCTCATCTTTTTATTTTACAAAGTCAATGTTAGTTTCTTTTCCCAATAGATATTCATAACTCAGTATGAAGTATTTGCTTTGTGTTAAATCTGTAAAAGAGAAAATAGAAATATTGTACCCATTTTACAGATGAGGAAAACGGAGCCATAAAAGGTAAAGTGACTGTCAATCAGTGGCAAAGCTGGAACTTAAGCTGGTGTTTACTGCTGCTGTCTAGTATTTTTTTCTCTTAAAAATGTCACTTAATTGAAAGAATAAAGATTTCAAAACTATAGAACAATACCCATTATTTAATGCCTTCAACACACTTCAGTATAACTCAGTGTTATGTCTAATACTAATAGGCAGCATTAATAGCATTTTATATGTTATTCATTAGCTCCTTAGAATAGTCCAGTTGTTGCTCAGTGATTTTTCAGCTGTGTCCAACTCTTTGTGACCCTGTGTGGGGATTTCTGGGCAAAGATACTGAAATGGTCTGCTATTCCCTTCTCCAGCTCTTTTTTTGCAGATGAGGAAAATGAGTCAAATAGGGCAAATGACTTGTTCAGGATCACACAGCTAGTAAATGTCTGAAACTGGACTTAACCTCAGGTCTTGCTGACACCAGGCCTAGCTCTCTATCCACTGTGCCACCTAGCTTCATTTGATCCTTAGAATGTTACAGTTAGGTAGGTACTATTATTAGATCCCTTTTGCACTTGAGGAAACTGTATCTGAGAGAAGATCATTGATTTAGATCTATAAGAGTCCTTAGAAACAATTGAATCCAACTCCCTCATTTTACAGATGAGGAAACTGGACACTCAAAGGCTAACTGACTTGCCCAGGGTCACTTAGGTATTAAGTATATTACATAGAATTTGAACTCAGGTCTTCCTTTTCAGTGCTCTAATCATTATGCAGCCTATCTTACTTAATCAGATATTATAACAGGTTTAAGAAATTGGAGAAAAATAGCATTTCTTTTGATAACTGATGAATAGTTAACACAATTTTATTTGTTATTCATAGTTCTAAATTTTATTCAAAAATTCATATAGTGTTTATTTTCTGCATAGTATTTTTTCCAGTTTTTGTTTCCATTAATTTTATTAGGATAGTAACAAACCATAATTATAACAATCTATATTTCCCCCCAATTTACAAATACTTTCCTTATACCTGTCAAAATTCTCAAGTTGATTCAATTTTATGTATAATTCCTGAATTTTGTACGCATTTTTCAGCAGTGCTTTTGTCACTATCTTCAGTTGCTTTCCATGAATCTAGTCCTAAAACACTCAAAGGTCTTTTATTACATTTTTCTGGATGGCTAATGTAATCTTTAGACATGTATTGTGTGTCCTGCGAATGATCTCCCACTACCCTCTTTACTCAATACAGACACAAACACTCATGTCCTCACAAACTATATGGTCACTAAATTCTCAAGAGGTCCTGAGCTGAGTCTGGAAATACAGATCTTTATACCTTCCTGGTTTAGGAAATGCTCACTTATGGTACTGGATGACCTTTACTTTGGTTATAGGGCAGTTAGGTGGTACAGTGTATAGAGTGCTGTGTTTAGAGTCAGGAAGACTACTTTTCCAGAATTCAAATCTGCTCTCAGATATTTACTAGCCATGTGACCTCAGGCAAGTCACTTAACTCTGTTTGCTTCAGTATGTTCACTTGCAAAATGAGCTGGATAAAAAAATGGCAAACCACTCTAGGATCTAACACCCAATGAAATCAGGAACAGTTGGACACAACTGAGCAATTTATATTTTTAAATGTGACAAACTGTCATATTTTGGCTTTAAGAAGACCTGACTTCTCATCTTACCTCTGACATTTCATAGCTGTGTGACCATGGTCAAGTCCTTTACCAAGTCATAATTTCCATGAATTCATTACTTTCCTGAGATTTAACATTTCTTCAGAAAAGCATAAAGAAAAAAAGGCATTCATAGTGCCTAATTGTTGCCTTTAGAAGAAACCAAAGATTCTTTACGGCTTTGGAAAACATGGTTCATTAAAATACCAAACTGACAGAAAGTAATTCTAAAGACATATATTGAACATCAGTATTACTCCTAGATTCTAATTAAAAAATGGCTAGTGAAGAAAGTCCGACATATCAGAAGGGGAAAAAAGACAAGTATCTATAGCAATAAGTTAAGATAAAGTATCTTCTAAGTGAACATATTTAAGACTTCAGTGATGAATTGAAAGCATTCTCTAGTGTTCTGTAGAGCTACCTGTTATCCTTCAGCCTGAGATTCTGAGTTCCTCAGACCCTGATATTACACTAATATTTGTTTGCACTGTTCAGAAATGCTCCCATGCTAATTTAGAAGCATGGAGGTGAATTTTTAAGGAACTTTGTTCCTGAGAGTTATGGAATAAAAGATCCCCGTTCCACAGTTGTCTCTAGTGGATGGTAAAATGCCCATAGCAGCCAACTCAGAATAAAAATGTCTCTGAGTGTTTGGCATGAATAGCGAAGGCCTGCAGTGTCCTCAGGTTAAGAACATGGAAGTAATTCGCAACACATAATAGAAGTGAGGAGCAAGGAAAATAAATCCATGTTGCTTTTAGATTAGCTTAGAGCCTATCTCGTTATGTTTCCACAGCTCTGTTACTACCGTGCACTGGTCTCATTCCTTTTGGTATTAATGCTTTAGAAATAAACTGCGAATGATAGCTCTCATTTTGCAAGTCATGCCCTTTACTTCCCCCATTATATTTTCTGACATAGTAGTATGCACTGCAGAAAATCTTGCCAATAGGTTTGCACTGGAATTAAAGCAATTTGCTGATAACAATATGTGCAATGCAGAAATGACTTTTTTTCTCATATGTAACTACCTTCTGTGGGACTCCAACACCAATATGAGAAAGAATAACAATCTGTCTTTTTTTTTTCCCATTTCAGGGACCTCAAGGACCTCAGGGCCCTGTTGGATTCCCTGGACCAAAAGGCCCTCCTGTAAGTATTTTTGTTTCTTCTTTTCTTTTGCTGTACATTAAAAAAAAGAGAGAGAGAGTTAGACTCCTCACTTTAAATAGCCTATATCTACAAGTGCTAATAAAATTCACTTATTAAAATGTGCAAAAAGGAACACAAAGCAATAATGATAATTAAAACATAAGCACAAAAGGGCAAGTAATCATGCATGCATTGTAAATGTTTCCAATTTGTGACTGTGAATTTCATTTGTAATTATTGAACAGTGATTGCTTCTGAAGGAAAAAAAACAACAAAGTAGAATCTTTGAAAAACAAGAAATAGGAATTCCTAATGCTAAGCCTTGTACCTGGGGTACTGAAAAATCCTGTTAATTTTTTTACATAGTGTGGTAACTTAAGACTTAAGTGTGCCTACTTAAAACTTTTCCTGGAAAACTATCCTTCCCCCTCTTGAATTAATATAAACTATTATTGGCAAAAAAGAGAAGCAAAGCCACATAGAAGATAAAGTGTTACACTTGGCTTCAAGAAGACCTGATTTTTCATCTCACCTCTGGCATTTCATAGCTGTGTGACCATGGTCAAGTCCCTTAACCTCTGAGCCTCAGGCAACTTGCAGAGACTATAAGTTCCAGATGGATTATACACTGGGTAAATTGTAAGGCCTTGATGGATTGCTGCTAAAATAACCTCATCTCTTCTCATCCTGTTGATGTCACATTGCACTTTTTCTCACTTTATTGAAAGTGCTCTGAGCTATCCTATGTTTCATGTCCTGGTCCCACACTGAAAAAAAAATGTGCAGAGTACCTACCTACAAATCCAATTCTTCCCTGCAGTGATATTTTTTCATTTCACATGACTAGAACATAAGCTCCAATGAAAAATCACTTAGTTGAATAGCTTTAAAATGCGATATTCTCCAGGTTACTTTGTGTATTATGCATAGAACCGACAAGAGAGGATACCATTAGGTTCTCTGATTCCTTATATAAATAATCTCAGGTCTTTTTTAGCATTCAACACTCTTTGGACTACTTTCATGATCTGTATTCTCAACAGTGATCAAAAACACTCCCCCCACCCCTTCCTTTTTTGATATTCAGAGAAGA
Source organism: Pseudochirops cupreus (assembly GCA_028627135.1). Taxonomy (NCBI): domain Eukaryota; kingdom Metazoa; phylum Chordata; class Mammalia; order Diprotodontia; family Pseudocheiridae; genus Pseudochirops; species Pseudochirops cupreus. Next base: position 339,320,385 of record CM053584.1, on the reverse strand, counting down.
ACAGAAAGAGGCATATCCAATTGTTATCTTTATTGTCCTCTATTCTATCTTGGTGACAGTTAGAATTTCCAGTTAACTTCTCAGTTGTCTAATAGTTTACAATGCTCGTGATGTTTAAAGTCCTTTGGATGATTCTGGCTGTAACTAAATGCACAACAGCAAGAACATGATTTATCTCTCCTCTTGGAAACTGCAGATAGTCAGCCTTGTCTCTCTCTCTCTCTCAGTGCCTTTAGGGATGAATAGTGTTCCAAGGCTGTAATGGGGATAACTCAATCCATCTTTAGGCAGTACAATAGCTTCCAATATATCATCGACTAATGTCTTTATTCTCATTCTTGGAGTGTTGTTATCTAAGGTCAAAATGACATAAAGGGTGCTGATTGACTCGCTTCCCTTAAGAATTTCCTTCAGTGACATTAGAATGACAACTGAAGAGTATAAGTGGAAGTGGTTATTCTATCTCATCAGATCATAGATTTAGAACTCAGAGTCACCCCAAAAGCCATCTTTGAGTCATATGAGGAAACTGAGAGCCAATGAGGCTAAATATCTTGATCAAAGTTTATAAACTATACTGTTAAACCTTGACTCACTTGTCTGGAAATAACAGATAGCATGGGAGATTTAGATCTTAAAGGAACTTTAGAAGCCATGTAATCCAAACTCCTCATTTAATAGATGAGGAAGCCGAAGCCCAGAGATTTACTTTATTTGTTCAAGGTCACCTAGGTCTTAAGTGGCAGAGCAGGAAATTAAACCCAGGGCCCCTGACTCCAAATGTAATGCTGTTTTGTTTTGTTTTTTTACTACTAATACATAGGAATTCTAGATTATTCTTTAAAGAAGTTCAGTTTTACTAATTTAATGTATATAAGGTAATTCTAACTAATTAAATATAGCCAATTAAAAGTTCAGATTTATTTCTTTGGGGGAAGTGGATGGGCAGAGGCATGGTGATCTCTGATTTCCCTTGGTGTAGGTAATTCCAGGTGCAATTTATAGTCCTATAGTTCCTGTGGAAGGAGGACAGCAGTCAATGATGACTAATATAAACTGCTTGGGATCACACAGACAGTATGAGTTTAGAGTTACAACTAGAACTCAGGTTTTCCTGAGTCAGAGAGGCAAGCCCTCTGTGTACTTTGTAATTCTCCCTGTAATGACAGATGGGAACAATCTGTAATCATTATGTGTATTGAGGCAGTGCTTTGTGATGCCCCATTTATATTGGATGTAAATAGATACATCAGAAGTGCCAGCAAATTGTTTGTTTTCACAAGTGAGGAAACATCACCCTTACAGTTTTGTTTACTCTATTAATATGTTAATAATCCTCTGTAATTATAGACACATTTCCAAAGTAAACTGCAGCTTGGCTCCTGGGTGGCATCACACAATCTCCCTTAGAGAGGCCTGAATTAATGAGGTTACAATATAGTCAAAATCTTTAAGTACTTGGCTGCTTAAAAAAAATCCTCTGCCATTTGTTAGGAGCAAAACTTTGGAATCTTGCCTGCCTGCCACACAGCTTGGCATTGTTGTGAATGTTAAAATACATGGTTAGGTAGGGGCCACTGCTAAAACTTAGGCTTTACAGTCTGATAATAGCCAGGTAATAGGATATCTTAACCTTAGAGTAGGTTGTCATGTCTTGAGACTCAGGATATACATTTCATCCACCAACTTTTACCCTATTTTTCTCCATTGGCTTATGGGTGACCAATCACTTTTCTTCAAATATTGTTATTTTGTGCCTCTTCATAAGATTATTGATAAAAATATGAAATTTGCTTAGAGCCATTAAATTACTACACAGTTTCTAAAATGCCATCCAGCTCATTTTTCTCTTCCTGTCCAGTTCTAGATTAAGTCTCTGTTCAGTGTCTATCCCAGATCTGTGGACTTATGAACCATCTCTCTGTTTTGTCTATCCAACAACATGTTCTACTGTGAACAACATGTATTCTTTATATACATTTTAGGCCCATATCTCGAGTAGCAGTGAATCTGATTTAGTATCCCATATCATCTCCAAACATGAGTATCTGAAGGACCTCCATAGCACCGATTATCCTCTAAGGCAGCATTTTTTTTGTTGGTTGGTTGTTCTATCGATATCAGTTGTGTCCAACTCTTTGTGACCCCATTTGGGGTTATCTTGGCAAAACTGTTGGAGTGATTTTGCAGTTCCATCTCCAGCTTATTTTACAAAGGCACTCTGGGTTAAATGACTTGCCCAAGGTCACAGAGATAGTAAGTGTCTGAGGAAGGATTTGAACTCAGGTCCTCCAGACTGCAGGGATAGCACTTTATCCACTGTACCACCTAGCTACCCTCTTATGACAGCAATAACATCATTGTTGAGCATAAATCTTATTCGTGCCTCTATAGCAGCATTTCTCAACCTGTGGGTTGCGACCCCTTTGGGCGTCGAATGACCCTTTCACAGGGGTCACATGGGTTGTGTAAGACCATGGGAAAACACATATTTCTGATGGTCTTGGGAACCAAGACACCGCTCCTCTATCTGTCTCCAGGCGGGTCTGCCCACATGCAGATATATCCACATACGAGTATTAAAGGGTTGCAGCATTAGGAAGGTTGAGAACCACTGCCATAAGGTTTCTGTGTATATTTGCAAAATAGTTCATTTTGTAACTTCCAGGCTATCCTACTATACAATTAGTTTACACATACCCCAAAGCAGGTATTAGTATAGTCAAAACAGCCTAAAGAGCTTATTCTGGTTCGTTCAATCAAAACTTGTAGTTGGAATAGTGCCAAGAATAGAAAAGCCCTTTCCTTCCCCTAGTTCATGAGCCTAGAGACTTGGTTTTGCTTCACATATAATTTGAATCCATGATGTATATAGGTTGACGTGAACAAAAATGGAATCCAAAAAGTCTTTACAGGTTTACTGTTGCTCCTACATGCATTATAGAAAGTAATATGAACAATTTATCCCTGTGTACCACGTATTTATTCTGCCACAAAGTGGATGAATAAATATTCTGCTTTGTCCTTCCTAATGTGTATCCATCCATTCATTCATGAGTTCTTTCATTCTCTACTCCATTCATTCATTAATAACCCTTGATCATTTGCTATGTACTTAACACTGGGCTAGGCACTGAGGGGATGTTATACATACAAAAGAATGAGGAATTTTCCCTGTGTTATAGGAACATATATTTATGGAGAGCTGACATTCTTACTTCAAAGAGTTAAGTAACTATATATGTATATCTATCTACCTACCTATCTATCTATCTATCTATCTATCTATACATAGATATATATCTATGTATATATACAGATATATATATATACATATATCTATATATATATACACACAAAAATGCTTGTTGATTGAGTGACTAAATTTTGCTATATTCTCCAGAAGACAAAAATATTAGTATAAATCAAAATTCCTGTCATTTCACTAGCATACATATTTTGCTTTAAGTTTTCAAGGGAGGTAAAAGCAAATCTTCATCTCTTGGATTGAAATAGAGAAAGGAAAATAATAAAAAGCTATTCCTAGAAGAAATAAAATAAATTCTTTCTTATCATACTAGGTCTGCTTTAGAGAAAAAATAACTGGATTAAGTAAATAGAATGCTGAAATGAAGATTTTTCCCTCCTAACTCTTCTGCCATACAAGTAGACTTTGGTGGTATATTGCACCTTCAGTTGATATAATAATTCCAACAACAGGGAACCTAGACCTAAAACATTATTAAAATATAAAAAAGTATTTTTTAAAATTCTATTTACAAGGGAAAGACTAAACTTATAAGTGTCCCTGGGAAGAGAAAAAAATTAATTTATACAGTCCTTATTCAGTTTTGCAGCACATATAAAATTTCCCTTAAGTCAGTTTTTTCCAACTTATGCAGAAGAAATAATCTTTTCTGGGGTGTATCAAAGGTGGTGACTGTTTTGTCAATAGAAATTTGGGAATGTATCTGTATTTAAAGAAATGCAATGTTATTCTCTAGATAAAAATTTTGCCATCACCTTTTTTTTCACTTTATTATTTATAACATTCTTTTCTTTTTAAATTTTAAGTTCCAAGTTCTATCCTCCTCCCCACTCTCTCACCCATCCATTGAGAAAGCATACAATTAATATAATTTACATATATTAAATTATGTAAAACATTTTCCTATTATATTGCAAAAATAAGTAAAATAAATAAACAAAAAATAATTTGCTCTCAGACTTCAGTTCTCTCTCTGGAGATGGATAGCACTTTTTCATCATGAGTTTTTTGGAATTTTGTTGGATAATTGTATTGATCAAAGTAGTCAAGTCTTTCAGAATTAATCATCATTACAACACTGCAGTTATCATGCGTGATGATCTCCTGGTTCTTCTCACTTTGCTTTGCATCAGTTCATATAGTCTTTCCATGCTTTTGTGAAACTACCCCCATGTCGACAATATGCCACAATCTGTTCAGCCATTCCCCAATTGATAAGCACTCTCTTAATTTCCAATACTTTGATGCCACAAGAAGATATATATTTGTTATAAATATTTTTCTACGTATAAGTCCTTTTCCTTTTTCTTTGATTTCTTTGTGATATAAACCTAGTGGTGGTATTGCTAGATCAAAGAGTATACACAATCTTGTAGCCCTTTTGTTCTTTAGAATGGTTGGACCATTTCTGTACTCCACCAGCAGTGCATTAGTGTACATACTTTCCCTCACTCCCTCCAACTTTTATTATTTCTGATAGATGTGAGCTGGTAACTCAGAGTTATTTTAATTTGCATTTCTCTAATGAATAGTGATTTAGAGCATTTTTTCGTATGACTATAGACATCTTTGATTTCTCCTTCTGAAAATTACCTGTTGATAGCCTTTGACCATTTGTCATTTGGGGAATGAATCTTAATTTCTATGAATTTGACTCAATTATCTATATATTAGAAAAATGAGGCCTTTATCAGGGAAACTTGTTGTAAAAATTATTGATTTTACTTTATTATCTATGGCACCTTTTAGAAAAAATGTAGTTTTCCTATTTGTCTCTCTTAAATAGGTCTATTTTTATTTTTGTTTTGTCTGAGATCGTGATTGCTACCTATACCTGTTTTACTTCATTTGAATCATATATGATTATATTCTGAGTAACATAGTTTAGACAACCTTCAATTCCCCTTACTTCCTCACAATAGAGTAGTCAATCATACCCAATTTCTTCAAAGTTCTTAAACATATTATGATCTATGTGAATAAGACATATAGCATATTAAGGCATCTATGATTTTTGCAGATTAGAGAATTCCCAGAATGTTGTTTGCCTCTAATTATAGAATTTATGAATTAGAAAGGATCTCAGTAATCATATAGTCCAACCTATGCATGTAAAAAAATCCTTTTCATGACTTAGTAGAGAAGTCTGAGGGAATTCAAGAACATTCAAATTTGATGACTTGCCAAGTGTCACATGGCTAGAAAGTTGCAGAGATAAGACTTGAACCTAGGTCTTACTAACATCAAAACAAACACTCTATGTACTACTCCATGCTGCCATTTTAGACAATAAATACTGACGAGAAAATACATCCTGACAGATTAGTGTCATGCACTGATAGTATATTATAGTCATATCTGAAGTGGGATCATAAGCTCATAGATTCATGACTGCAAGGGACCTTAGAGGCCATTTATTCAAAGGAATAGTGAAAGATCAATATGATATATTATTAGCTTTGTTGTGTGATGGATAAACCCTTCTTCCAGGCTACGTAGTCTAAGACTACTTTTGATTTTAGATATTTGTTAAATACATTTCTTACTGTTATCTGGCCTTTTAAATAGGAAATCATCCCAAGGGGTGGACCAGATTAATTAATATGATTAATTTTTTTTAATGTAGTAGCTTGTCATGAAGAGAGATATAATGGAAAGGAATCAGAAAAAGAGAGAGCCACCAATTCCTTTCCTTTCTCCATAATCTATAGGCTTAGTAATCATTCCAACAGAAGCTGAGACAGTTAAAGCTAGCACCATAAAAAATTGTAAAGAGCCTGCATCATTCCTATTAACAGCAGCACCTAGACTGTGTCTTGCACCTATTACTATTGCACAGTAGTGGGATATAGAATCAGGTAAAGAGGACTTGAAAATCCTGTCCCAGGTGCCTTGATGTTTTTGCAAAGGACTTTAAATTTCATGGAACAGAGAATATTTTTTCTAGGCCCAAATCCAATCATAGGTGAACTTCTCAGACCATGATTTGCTTTATGATCTGCCATATTGACTTTTGAGACTAAGGAATTCATAAAGTAGTAGTAACTAGAGCCCAACTGACACTGGTTTACTCAGTGATACACAATGATGTGCCTGAAATCTCATTAACAATGGTACTACCTCCAATGATGCAAATTAAATCTCATTCATGGCTGCCCATCTTGTGCACAATTCTTGTCCACATCTTCCCATTCATCTGCCACTGGAAGTCTACCCAGAAAACTGGGACTTTGCTTTATATTTATTCACACTGGGTAAAATTTAGTATAACATATACTAGAATTATATTCCAGTCTATGTTCAAACATACTAGCATACCCACATCATCAGTTACCATTTGCTCATGCTGTCTGGATATCCCATTGGGTAGAGCTGTTCTTGAATCAAGGAAGGCTTGGCTTCAAGTTTTACTTCTATGTAAATCACTTAACCTCTCAATACTGTAGGTAACTCTCTAAGACTACAAGTTGTGAAGACAATGATAACCTTTGTTGGTAGAAGTTGTTTCCTCATCTGGATGTTCCCATGCAACCTCAGGTCCTATACTCCAGATTGAACCAAGATTGTCCTTGGCAAACTGGGATAAAATGTATTGTCATTGCTTAGAGGGTGAAAACTGTCCTTCTGATGAAAACTTTTCTCTTCAGCTCAGACTGAATTTGTATTTAGCTGTGAAGTAGAACAGTAAGTAAATCCTCCACAAGTTAAAAAGTTAGCTTAAAATACAGAAATAAGGGATCTTTTATTATGAAAAATAATTTTTTTCTTTGTTCATTGAAAAGATTGATATATCACTTTTCTTTCTGGGCAAAAAGGTCTAGGAATGTGTATTGGTCATACATGCGCTTATGAATCCAGAGCTGTAAGCGCCTTGATTATTGGATCTGTGCATCACTCAGTCTGCACTGCAGTGGAGGATAAAATGATTATGGAGTGAATTCGTGATGCATCAATGTCAAAATAAAACCAAGCAATAATTACTGAATACCTTTCATTTCTTTAGAGTAAGTTATTTGGGCCATACTGTTCAGCCACCTTATTTTCTCTCTCTCTCTTTCTCTCTCTCTCTCCTTCTCTCTCTCTTTCTCTTTCTCTCTCTGTCGCTCTCTCTGTCTCTCTGTCTGTCTGTCTCTCTGTGTCTGTCTGTCTGTCTGTCTCTCCTCCATAGACATAAAGTAATACCTTACTATTCAATGCTTAATTTACATTATAGCTCCAACAGAATTTAACAAGCCCCCTGAGCAGAGCTCCTGTCTCTTTAGGGTTTGTATTGTGTGGAGTAAGTCTCATGAAGAAGGGAAAAGTCCACTATTTTTTGGAGCCTGTGCTTTACTCCTTGTTTTATTGTTGGTAGAAGTATCTGATGACCACTAGAGGACACTGTCCTTCTCTGTTATCTCAGTGCAGGCAACTGATGTTCCTACAGATGGACTGAAGTAGAGAGCAGTATTTGAATGGTGTATATGGGATGAATTATTAGAAGTGTAACATGTGAAAAGAACCAATGTGAACACAGTATTTTGGATACATTTTTTAAAAATCATAAACTGTAAAAAAAATACCAATTTTAGCTGTTATGAAAAAGCAGAAAAGGCCCCTATTACAGTTATCAATTTTTGGAATCATAAAAATGAAATATAAATTTGTAATTTTTCTAAGGCCATTTTCTACATAGTGGATGGATTGCCTGGTACATGAATTACTTTGTGAGCTATAATAAAATATCATTTCACAAAGTGCTGGACATGAACCCATTCATCAAATCAACTAAATATCTAAAAATATGCTATACCTGTGGAAATAAATCATGATAAAAAATGTTAGCCTTAACCTTGTTGCAGGTTAAGCAAAAAAGCAGATGACTCTGAAAATCCCTAACATAATTTTACTTTTACTATTTTCAATTTCAGGGACCCCCTGGAAAAGATGGACTTCCCGGGCACCCAGGACAACGAGGAGAAACTGTAAGTGAATCTATCTTCCTGCTTTAAACTCTTCTACTTAAAAAAGCTTTAAACTTAATTTTGAAAAAGAAAACATTCTAATTAACAAAGCATCAAAAGAGTGATGATTTTATAAGGAACTGTTAACTTCTGTTATGTACAACTTTTTTCTTCCCTTCTCTTCTCTTTCTTTTTCTTTAAAGACTCAATTTATTAAAAGTCTGTTCCCATACAATGTGTTTACTCAATTAGGATGAAACAGATGAATTAATTCTGCTAAATCTATTGGAGCTAACAGTATGATATAATGGAAAGAGCTTTGGATTTAGGTCAAGAGGTCCTTGGTTCACATCCTATCTTTGCTGCTTTCTACCTTTGTGACCTTGGGCATATCTCTTTATCATCTTGGTCTCAGTTTCCTCATCTAAAAAATCAGGAGGGTTGGACTAATGACCTCTAAGGGCTCCTCTGCCCCAGAATCCATGAACCTATTAAGAAAGAAACGAAGACCACAGACAATAAAAATACTAGAAGAATCTATTTCTGTGCTGAAGTGGACTAAAATTAAGAAAGTGACAGTAATGATAGATCATTCTGATATCTAAGACTTTGGGTGTGGTTCGTATTGAAGGGAACCATATTTCTTGGTGAACTTATCACAAATGTAATGTGATCTAAGATAATATGATCATACTTATATTTGTATAAATTTCTATAATTATATTATTTGTATAACTATTTAATCTATATAACTATGTAATTATATTGGAAAGTACCTAGTTGATGTGCCTCAAATTAGTATCTAAAATGGTTTTTTGACATCACAAAGCTGCTGTTTTGTCCAACTATAGGATTATATAAGATCTTCAGTTGCTATCATGTCTGTCCTAGTACTTCAGGGGATGTCAACAGATCTATGAATCTATTCTTTTTTTTTTTTCTTTATGGAGTGGAGAAAGTAGGGCAATTGGGGTTAAGTAACTTGCCCAAGGTCACATGGCTAGTGTTAAGTGTCTGAGGCTGGATTTAAAATCAGGTCCTCCTGACTCCAGGGCTGGTGCTCTACTCACTGTGCCACCTAACTGCTCCTCTATTCTATTTTTTTAGAATTCCATAAAACATATGGTAAAAATGCTTAATTGACACTTTACTCATGAGCATGGACATATTTTATCTCCCAGTTAACCATGAAAGGACCTACTGACCAACTATAACATAATTTGTGATAGCTATTTTTCCCCAGATATATAATTTATATGATAAAAGGATGTTTTGGGTTTTGTTTTGTTTTTTTTGCCACTAGACCTAAATTATTAAGTAGGAAATCCTGTATTTCCTTTCTAATGAGAAATCCAAGACTTTGGCATGTTACCCAAAATCATTTTCCTGACAGTACTACTGATTAACTTTAACTAGTTTTCCTGATTTGGGCATAGAGTACATCCATGATTGACTCTATATGAAGGTAGGGAAACAGACTCCTGTTACTTAAATCCTGCGAGTCTGGAAATATGTTCATAGGTTCAGAAGTTTAGACCTAACCAAGACTATAGAGGTCACTTAGTACAAACCCCTCATTTTATACTTAAGATAGGATTGTATGCTTATGTAAGACAAATATTCTACGTGAGTCATCTAAATGTATAGAATTGTGACAAAGGCCACTGTACTCCAAGAGAAACTGTGATTTCTACCTTGGGGGGAGGGAAGCATGAGAAGGTCCATGTACGTATGCATACTTGCTCCTTCTCTTGACTATTTCCAGAAGGGTTGTTGAGTTATATTTCTATCTAACCTCCTTCTTTCTATATTATTTCTGTTCTAGCTGTACGATTATTTTTTGATAGGGGCTTAAAACGAAACTGCTTGTCTGGTTGCTCTTAAGGAAGTAGGCTATCCTAAGATTACATCTGTTCGCTTAGCTATTTCCCATTAAATGTAGGTTATACAAAAGATCAACACAAATGGTATCTAATAAGTATACCCATTGATTTAAACAAACGGAAGTCATAGAAATTATACAAAGTAGAATATATCGGAAAATATACAAGAATCATGGAGCTTTTTTTTTTTAATTGAAATGAGATAAGATCTCAGCTCAACAAAAACTCTGATATCACCCAAGGAAAAATTTTCTTACCAAAGTTTCAAGGCAGCAGGCTGGAAATCAATGAAATCAGGCTTTCCCTGTGTCTCTCCTGATGAGCCACAAATGTCTCTCCATCTAAGATCTTTGGCACCAGCTCTACCCCTTACATAGGTCTGAAGTGTGTGTGTTAACATTCTCTCCAATGATTAGGAGTCACATCTCTTTCTGCATAGCAGCAGCACATAAAAGGCCCCATGCTTAGTTTGAAATTCTTGTTATATATAGACGAGGAACTTAGTGTCCCCCAAATAGTGATTTGTTGAAGATCACACAGCTAGTGGCACAGTGGGGGACTTAACCTGGTCATCTGATTCCAAATATAAAATTCTTTCCAGTATATCACATATATATCCTAATTAACTGTAATCTCTGTTGTAGATGAATATTCTACCTTTTGGTGAGTCCTGTCAGCAGCAATCAAAGTCTTTCCTTTTCTTTTTTTCAAACCAAGTACCAATTTATAAGTTAAATAAAATGTTAGGGTTTTTTTTTCTAGTTTTGATACATCAAAGCCTGGAATTTCAAAAGCCTAATCAAGAATGATTTAGTCAAACAAAAGTGCAAAATTGTCTGGGCTTCCACACAGAGATGACATCTGCTTGAGGGACATAAGATCTATTTTCTGAAAGGATGTAGATCATTTTTATGTTTGCAGACACAATTCTATCAAGTTTCAACAGCCTTTTTTTCCCCCTTTTGAATGGGTAAATCAAGGTCTTATTTCAGGACGCTACCTCTAAAATATGTATAAACTGACATTTAAGGAAAATTCTAGAGAGTCACCTTGAAAAAACTGAAATATATCTAGAACTTCTATGGTTAATGCACAGTATCTAAAATACAAAAACTAAATTCTTCTTGGGAAAAAAAATGTGTTTCTGTTTCTATGCAACTGCAAAGTCACATCATTGCCAAAGGATACTTGATGTTGACTTCCTGTCCTGCTCTCTGGGTTCAAAGTCTCAAGAGTTGCTACTAAAAATGAGTCACTTCAGTTCATGAAGAAAATTATTTATGTGTATACATACATATACACACATACACAGATATTTACATATATGAAAATTATATGTTTGTATCTACACACACACGTGCACATGTGTGCATGACAAATAGTATTACTTTCTAGGCAGCAGTGGATGAAGAGCTAGGCTCAGTCAGAGCCAGGAACATCTGGGTTCCAGTCCTGCCTCTGGCACATACCATCTGTATGACTGGACTAAACCTCTTAGTGCTTTAGGCAACTCTCTAAAACTTTAAATTGCAGAGAAAGGACCAACTAGTATTGGTAAAAGAAGTTTCAATGTGGGGAAAATAAATAAGAGGAGGGATTTAATAAGGTAATGAATATGCCCAGTGAATATTAGAGTATTGGGGATCCACTTAAAAATCTAACTGTTTCTTTAATTGTTTTTTTTTTTATGTATTTAAGTTAGTGAGTCAGTAAGTCAATAAATATATATTAAGCATTTACTACAAACCAGGCTTTGCTCTAAGTGCCCTGGATACAAAAAGAGGCAAAAGATGGTGCCCGTCCTCAAGGAGTTCATAATGTAATGTAATGAGAGAGACCACAAACAAACAAATATGTACAAATAAACCATATGTAGAATAAATAGGAGATAATTAACAGAGAGGAGGCGTTAGAATTAAGTCTTAGGAAAGGCTTCCTGGAGAAACTAAGGGTTTGAAGGTTATTATTATTTGTCCTTCATTCTCAAAGAGACTATGACATTTGAAAGGGGATGCGATGACTTGCAAGTGAATTGTATTTAAGTGAGAGAGGGCTGTGCAAAGTCACCATCCTCATTCTCCTCCATAGTCATCAAGGTCCAGTGACAAGATGCAGATCAGGATTTGAAGAGGGTAGCTAAGTGGCACAGTGGATAGAGCACTGACCCTGGAAGCAAGAGGAATTGAGTTCAAATGTGACCCCGGGCACTTACTAGCTATGTGACCCTGGGGAAGTCACTTAACCCTGATTACTTAAAAAAAAAAAAGTAATTGAAGGAAACCAAGGTGATATTAATAGATACAATTGACATTTACAAATTAATTCTCATATTATTGATAACTTGTCTTAAACAAAATTGCCTTTGTCAATCACATGTTAAGAAGATATATGAGGCCAACTGATTCACCTATTTTGAGCTTTGATTATAACTAATTAGTAGATACTGTAGTCCATAGTTAGTAGCATTTTATTGAGTATGCATTATCGATACATGAGGCATTTGTCAAGCCACGTACATTTTATATTACCATTCAGATCACAGGACAATGTTAGCCATTTTCTTTTTCTTTTTTTGCTTTTTTGAAGGGCAGTTGGGGTCAAGCCACCTGCCCAAGGTCACATGGCTAGTAAGTGTCTGGGGGTGAATTTGAACTCAGGTCCTCCTGACTTTGAGGCCGGTGCTCTATTCACCACACCACCTAGCTGCCCCCAAATGTTAGCTATTTTCATATATGGGTCCTAGTTATGTGAATTTTTTCATCTGTGTCTAACCCTAAGAATTTTACTGAATGCTGAAATTCATTTGTTAATGAGTCTAAAGAATTTCCATGCAAATGTTGTGTCCCTCTTAGAGCACTTGGGAAACAGATGGTTCTAAGACTAAGAGGACAATTTGGCCTTGCTATTGGGCAAATCCAGTTTTCCTGAAAGTCTTGAACTTTGATTGACTCCCAAATGATCTCGGTTTTCTAGAGATCCTCAAAATAGGAAATAGTTCAATACTGATTATTTCATATTGGTGCAATCCAAGTCAGCTATAAATCCCTTTGCTTAGGGAAAATTCCATTGTTTTAATTTTTCATTTTCACAAGTTCCCTTTGTGATTGCATTTTTAAATAGATATTTTTGTCTCCTTTGAAAATATTTATGATTAAAAGTCTTTTCCCCCTCTAAATATACAAATTTTAAAGATCTTGTGGTTATAGTTTTAAAATCTATGTAAGAGCATTTCTGGATTATTTAAATATCTTATTTAAATTCCTATTACTCTAGTTGGATTGCAATTGTATGTGTTGGTAGCTTTTTGAAATCCACTTTTAAATCTGTCATCTGTTTATGGTTTTCTTGTCATGCTTTTTAACCTTCAAAATATATACAACTCTGTGAACTATGCAAGTTCATATGAACCTTATTTGTCTGTAAGTTATCTTGAGTCAAATTTAATGAATACACGTGGTGCTTTTTTTGAGGGTAACAGGGAGCCTTATGGCAACTGTTGACTTTTAATTCCGACCACACCTCCTTAATATTCTGGAAACCAGTCTTCTCAATTCTCCCTGAGAGCAATAAGAGAGACATCTATCTATCCATCAAAGTCATTATTTTCTCATCTGTAAATCAAGGAAGTTAAATGGCAAGATTTCTAATGTTCGTAGCAGCAGCAAATCCTATAACCTAAATATATATTTTGTAACATTTCTCAGTATATACATAGATGTGGAAAAAGAACAACTTGGACTCTGATTGGCCTCCCTCTACCCTTTGTACTTGCAGCGCATTCCTTTTATGTAATGAATCATAATGGGGAAACATTTTAAAAGCCATTCTTTTATTCTGGAGCAATCACCTTGGGATAATGACACTAATGAAATTCAAGACAAAAATCAACTTAAATTACTGTCTTTTTAAAAACCTGAATCAACTCTTTGACCATTAGAGATGCAAGATTCTAAAAATCAATTACTCAGATATCTTTACATGCTCTGATGTCAGATAAACTAGTAGAAAAGTGAAAATTTAGTAAATCAATCAATACATTTGTCTCCATAATGCTAAAACAACTGAAACAAAAAATAAAAACAGAAACTTCTTAGACTTACACTTAAAAAAAATGAGTTGACTTTTATCAGCGTTATGAACTATAGAATACATAGAATCCTATTAGTGACATTACAGAATAGGAGAAATTTTTTATCTTCAACAATATGATCAAGTCCAATTTTAATATTGATATTATATAAATCTTGATATAGATTGATTGATTAGTTGGTTCAGAGATAGCATCTGTAACTCCAGTTTCCTTGATATAAGGAATTCTTAGGTTAGAATCTCCCTCTACAAATTCAACAACTGCTGGGCAATATTTTTTCTTTGTTTGTCCTTAGGGTATTGAGAAGTTCAGCTCCCAGAAGCACAGAACTAGTACTTATTGGGGGTGGGACATGAATCTAGATCTTCTTGACCCTAAGACTAGCTCTATAGTCACTACAATGTGTTGATCAACATATGTTTAATTTTTTGTACCTCTATACACAAATATGCTACTGTAAAGGGAGTATCTGTAGCTTTTCATCTAAAACTTCACAATACAAAAGTAGTCCCTCCATCATGATTATAGGCTTTGTTTCTAATTTTATTTCTTCTATCAAAATTGTATCCTTCAGTTAATAAATCTTTCGCAAAAACTATGCATCTTTCATCTCATTGGTCTTAAGTGGACTCTAACACGATTTTAAAATTATTTCCTTGAAATGATAATAAGAAGTCAATTAGTCAGTCAACAAACATTTATCGAGTCCCTACTGTGGGCCAAGCAAAAAAAAAAAAAGTCATTTGTAATAGCCTCATAGACCAAGTGAATGATCAGTAAAATACAAACTGTGTTAAAACCCTGCGTCAAGCTGGTGTCGTACGAACCAGATCTCCCCCACTCCCTTCATCCTTTTTTCTCTTAATATCCTATTCTCTTTCCTTGATCCCTCTATCTCTTTCTTTTCCTTTGCCTCTCCTTTCTCTCCCAGTTTCCCATTTTCCGCTTCTCCTCCCAGTGTTCATTTGGGCTTATAAAGCTAAGTGTTTCAATTTATTCCTGAAATGGTATCCCATCATGCTAATAACCATTCTTTTTATAAGCCTCTTTTAATTACTTGTTCCATTATATCAGACTGTTGGGATACAATTGTACTGGGTATGGAATAGATAGTAGGAAGAATTCCATTAACATAAAGAAAATTGTCTCCTGGTGATTCAGAACAGTAAACGATTCAAAAAATAGCTAAATCATTTACTTGGATGACAAATCCAGCACATGGGAATTCTATATTTTGTTGCTTTTATACAAGCTTATTTCTAAAATTGCTTGTTACTCTCAACCTTATCAGAAACTTTCATTTTTATTAAATTACTCCTATATTCCATCTTCTTACTTTATTCCTATTCTAGATTAGACATTTTCAGCTATTCATAAGATGTGTTTCAATGCATCCACTCTGTATTTGTTTTTTTGTCTTTCTCACTGGTGGATACCTCTCTTCATTCTTTGTTTTTTTTTTTTCTAGTTATATTTTTACTAGTCAACTTAAGAGGACTAGACCTTTGAACAAACTAAAATCTTAGCTAACTTACACTATTAGCATAACTTAATGAATCTTTTTAACAAAATCAGTAATCATTATAGTTAGCAAAAGATGGAGCTTTGGAAAGTCTTGTGATAGATACAGTATTTCAGTTTTAAGTGTCCATAAAAATGATGAATATGAAAACTTTTATAGCTTAAGAGGGTATATTCCTGAAAAACAACTTTCTTTTCAACTGAGCCATCCCATTACCTAATGTACTTTAAAACTAATATATAACTAAAAAATGTCATGTTTCATTCCTTAGGGATTTCAAGGCAAAACAGGTCCTCCAGGACCAGGTGGCGTTGTTGGACCACAGGTAGGTCGTTTTACATTATATCCTTCAAGATTTTAGGATTTTCTAATACTTTAAACTTTTAATTTCTCTGAACATGATGATACTTGAGGATATTATGCATTAATAGGAATAATTTTGGTATTTCAGATTGTACATATGTAAGGTGATTTCAATAAATTCATCTCAGTCCCTACTTACTAATGCAATCAATTCTTAGTGATGGGAATCAGCAACTTGGATAATGTGAAGTAGCAGATAATACAAGAATTAAATATACTTTAGGATTAAACTATAACACTTTTTTTGCCATAGGCCAGAATTCGTTATATGGTGACTTCATCCTAGAAGTTTTAATTAATGAAGTACTCACTTATAATACTGTCCCATAGCATTCAGAGAAAAAAAATAAATCCTTAATGATTAGAACTGCCCTGAGATAGAGTAAGATGCCTTAGATTCTAAGGCTTAGAAAGTAAGATCTGCAAGGAAGTATTAAGTGACCAAGTGTTGGCTGGGTTTTAGAGAAGACCCTTATGCACATTTTAGTTTGTATCAGATGACCTTTGGGGTCAGTTATGAGATTATGTGGTACCTGCATATATTTTTTTTTATTTGATTTGGTTCAGAGCTCTGATTTCATTTGGTTATGAAATTTCACTGTAGAAATTCTCTCCAGTGATGCATATTAGTAACTTGTATGCAATTTATTATTAAAGAATTTCCTGAGGATCCTGGGAAATTAAATGATTGGCCCATGTTTACCCTGTTACGCATCAAAGGCAACTTGAATCTTGTCCTTCCTGACTTGTGTTGACTCAATTACACTATCTTTTAATTTCCATATTAAAGTGAGAATTTCATGTTTGCAATTTATTTTGTTTGTCTTCCCCCACCCAACAGATTTATCTTTATGGTTTTACTTTTAAAGTGACGTTTAGTTTGGATTTTCTGAGCACTTCCTATTCCTTTTTATAGCAGCAAAGATCTTCTTTCATTTTTGCCTTGATGAGACCACCCATTCAACTGTGAATCAATTATGTTCCCAAAGGATAATAATGCCAAAGGGAAGCAGTATCATGTAAGACAAAGAGCACTACTAAGAGCAACTTCACAAGGATAAAATGGGGGATTCATGGCTAGTTAGAAGTTTGAGCTGAAAAAAAAAATCTGAGCACTTCAATGGACTGCAAGGCTGTTCAGCAAAAGAATATGTTCATTGCCTGAAGGCAATGGTTTTACCTAGTGACCCTTCCAGTCTTATTACATGTAAATTTTATGATTTCTGGAATTCTATAATTACATTTAAATGATACAACCTCTATTTCAATATCACATAATAGTGCTAAATAAATGTGCGTTAATTGATCTTTTTCTGAAAAGTAGAGAATACTTGGGGTTAAATTTTCATCTGTGATTGACAGGAAGTTCAAAGGATTTATGTAATCATACCTGAGGCAGGAATTTCACTCTTGCTAATGAAATACTGTTGGGGAATGAGTAGCTGCTGAAGAGGCTAACAAAAGTAGATTAATCAGTGAGTGTGTGTGTGTGTGTTTAAAAAGCAATACTTGAACTATATATATATATATATATATATATATATATATATATATGCATTGGGAATATGACATAAAACATGACTGGGTTCTATTCCATCTTTCTCACTGTTCACTGAGAGAAAAACAAAATCCAACTTACTCTGCTTTTTGATGCAACACAGTAGAAAAGAAAATGTGAATTTCCTTGTGTTAGGGTCTCCATTGCTTTGCCATTCATCAATTTTAATTAAGAGCAGTACTGCCTAAAGGGCATGCTGCTGAGGTTACTACTAAGATAAAGATTTATTTTTAACCTATGGCAAACAACTTCAAAATCTGCTTTCAGGGAGAATATTATAAAAAAATAGTATAAGACTTATTCCTTTTATTTGGAATGCTTAAGGAAGAAAAAGGCAACATAGTAGAATAAAAATATCATCATGTAACTTGTCTGAATCTTTCTAAACTTCAAACCCTTTTTTGATATCCTTTCATACCTAGTTGGAAGCATCTAAAACTGACGAAGGCATGTGTCATCATGCCTTTTTCCAGAAAAATAGGGTCGGCTAGGTGGTACAGTAAATAGAGCACCAGCCCTGGAGTCGGGAGGACCTGAGTTCAAATCCAGCCTCAGACACTTAACACAAAAACCTTGCTGTATGACCTTGGGCAAATCACTTAACCCCAACTGCCCTCCAAAAAGCAAAAGAAAAGAAAAGAAAAAAATAGCAAGTGTCCTTTATTGAATATGCAAGTTTACTGAATTATTACTGTTTACTGGAGCTTTATAGAGCCCAGATTTTTGCTTGTTTCAAACATAGGCAGGGCTTTGTGAAAAATCAAGGAAGTACTGTCCTGGGAACTATATCTATTGCAATAATTAATATTTCTTCTGTTCCTTTTTTATAGCAGCAAAGATCTTCCTTCATTTTTGCCTTGATGAGACCACCCATTCAATTGTGAATCAATTATATTCCCAAAGGATAGTAATGCCAAAGGGAAGCAGTATCATGGAAGAGAAAGAGCACTAAGATTAGATAGAGTCAAAACCTAATGGTTTGAATATGGGCTCTGCCACTTACGTTTGTCACCTTGGGCAAATCATTTAACTCTATAGCTTCAATTAATCTATCTCTGAAAAGAAGGGATAGGACCAGATGACTTCTAAGGTGCCTTTCAGCTCTGATCCAATTGAAGTAAATAAAATGGAATTTAATAGGAATAAATATAAACACATGTGGGTTAAAATCAACTTCACAAGTACAAAATGGGGGATTCATAGCTAGATAGAAATTTGGGCTGAAAAAAAAAATTTGAACACTTCAGTGGACTACAGGGCTGTTCAGCAAAAGAATGTGTTCATTGCCTGAAGGCAATGGTTTTACCTAGTGACACTTCCAGTCTTATGACATGTAAATTTTATGATTTCTAGAATTCTATAATTCCATTTAAATGATACAATCTCTATTTCAGTATCACATAATAGTGCTAAATAAATGTGTATTGATTGGACACAGTGATAGGAACACCAAGAAAGGTAATATAATCTTAGTCTGCATTCTAAGAGGTATAGAGAGTCCAGAACTAAGAAAAGGCTAATATCCTTGGTCGGGTCACATTTAGTGTGTTGTATTCAGGTCTTAGTGGTAGAACAGCCATAAAATGGAAAATGTCCCAAATGTTCAACAAGGATATTGAAGAACCGTGGTTTCATAATATATGAGTTGCTGAACTAAGAATATTATGACTGGAGATATTTAAACTTACCTGTTAGAATGCAAACTCCTTGAGGGCAGGGGCAGTTTCCCTTTTGTCTTTGTAACCTTAGTACTTGTTGTTGTTCTTTTTCAGTCCTGTCTTACTCTTTGTGCCTCCATGGACCATAGCATACCAATACTGTCCATGTTTTTTGTTTTGTTTTGTTTTTGACAAAGATATTGGAGTGGTTTACCATTTCCTTCTCTGGTGAATTAAGGCAAAGAGGTTAAGTGACTTGCCCAGGGTCACATAGCTAATAAATGTTTCAGGCTGGGTTTGAACTCAGGTCTTCTTGACTCCTGGCACAGCACTCTATGCATTGATCCATTAGGCTGCCTCTCTAACACTTAACAAGATGTTCCAAGATACTTGTTGTTTATTGAGAAGACTTGGGAGAATGAGAGAACATAATTGCTACTAGAACAGGCATCATGTGGACAAATTTATTCAGCTTTGCCCCACAGGATAGAGCTTAAAGTAATGAGCAGAAGTTGCAAAGAGACAAATTTAAGCTTGATGTAATGAAAAAACTCAAGAAAATTAGAGCTGTTTACAGGGAGGAATTAACTACTAAGAGAAGTCACTGGTTCTTTCTAGTTGGAGATCTTTAACCAGAGACTAAATAGTCATTTGGCAGGTATGCTGTGCAGGAAAATCTTGTTTTGAATTAGTATCAGATTAGATGGCCCCTGAAGTCCTAAGTCTTTATTTATGTAAAATGGTGAAAATCAATTAACACACATGTATTTAGCACTATTATATGATATTGAAATAGAGATAGTATCATTTTGCATGAAATTATAGAATTCTAGATATTATAAAATTTACATGTCTTAAGACTGGAAGGGTCACTACTTAAACCATTGCCTTTAGGTAAAATTGTACTTCAAACATCTCATCCACCAGAGAATATTTCAAAGTCCTTAACAGACTTCCAGAGAATAATGCTATACAACATGACTAATCAACACATTCTATTGCTGAACAGCCTTGTCCTGAAATTCTTCTTTAGACTTCAATGAAATCTCTCATGCTTTAGCTTAAATCCATTTGCTTTTGTTTTATGTTAAGTGGAGCTAGAGCACAGCTGGTCAGCCTTCTTTTGCCATAACCAGTTTAAGTGAAAGCTGATTAAATGGCAGCACCACAAAGTAGCAACTCTCTGGAGGCACTTAAATGACCTGACATTTTTCAATGTGGCATTTGCTGCAACTGAATGCAGCTGGCTATTTATTTCCACTAACCTCAAGCAAATGGAAATCCCTTCTCCCTGGCTTCAGGATTCCTAAGGCACACATCTCAGAACTCACCTCTAGGAATAGGAATCATGGTTAGTTTGGGGTCAGGGGAGTCATTGATCAGGAGGGCTTGTTTAGGGGAGTCATTTTGCTCCCTGGAATTCCCAGATACACATAGGTGATTGTAAATTTAAGAATTTGGAGGATCTAGGTCAATTTTTATATCACCCCAATAAGTAATTTATTGAATTATTCCTGGTTTTGTTAGTTGTTTGTTTTGTTTTCGTCTAGATCTATTATTTCATTAGGGATATGGAACTCCCTTGTAAAGATACTCCTACTTATACAGATCAATAGTGTTTTTGTTTTGTTTTGTTTCATTTTTACAAATTAGAGATATAGACAATTTAATGATTTGTCAGTAGGGGTTGGAAGCAGGACTGGAATACAAGTCCTCTTGACTCTGAGTCTTGTAAATTTCTTTACCTCTCCTCTCCAGAGGGGTGTGACTGGACTAGGTCCATAAGAAAAGCTAAAGATCATATTAGAGTAGAGCCTAAATCCATGGCTCATATAACAAGACACATGAAGCCAGTTTGTGCAAAAGGAAAGACCTAAACAATGAATGTGTAGACACCATGCTAATTCTTCAAGAAGTAGTCTTTGGATCCTAAGCCCACTGACATGAAAGATGTTAGAAAATAATCTATCTTATTTCTTTGAGCAGTAAGACATCTCTTTCCTATTTTAAGTTTTCAGGCCTTTAGTTAACTTTCCCTAACCTGGTTCTCTTAGAGACAAATTCATATTGGACTCTGGAATTGGAAACAGTATTATTGAATTTGAGAATTTTAGAGTTGGTAGAAATCTTAGACATTTTGAAATCCAACTCCTGTTTTCATTGCCACATTAGGCAATGCATTCCATTTGGGGACATTGTTAGAAAGTTATTTCTCATATTGAATCAAATTCTTCCTGCCTTTTCCTGACAGCTATTGCTTTCAAGACTATAAGCCTATAAAACTTCTTTGAAGAAATAACCCTTTAAAATGTAAAGATAATTGTCATGTCTTTTTCTCTCCCTGGAGAAATATATTCATACTCTTTTTTTGTCATTAGGCATGACATGGTTGTTTGATGGTTTCTAAACCAATCAAAATTCTGTTCACACTCTTTTCTGCTCTCTTAGAGACATAGAATATCAGAAATGGAAGGGACTTGATAGATCAGATAATTTAACCCATTCCTGAACAGGAATCTTCTCTTATCCTTTACCAGTTAAATGGTAATCTAGTGCTTTCTTGAAAATATCCATTGATACAAATCCATGGACAGTTTTGGATATTTCGTGTTGGGTAGTTTTTCCAAGACAGAAAAAATAACGAGCCTTTTATTGAGCCAAAATCTGTCTCTCTATAACTTCTACCCATTGCTTGTAATGATGTGCTCTGATGTAAAGCAAAACAAAACAAAATCTTAGACACACAATCTCATATATTTGACAGTAGTGACATCCACTTTAACACTTTTCCTCTCCAAACTTGACATCCATTTTTCCTTCAATCAGTTTTTGTATGGAGTAGTTTCAAGCCTCCTCCTAATCACCCTTCTCCCTCCTTTGGGTGTTCTTCTGCTTTTCAATATTCTTCTTACAATGTGGTTACCAGAACTGGTAGCATGTAGTAAGTCACTAGAGTGGAGGTCCACATACTCCCTCTTTAACATTTTACTCCCATCAACATTTTTTTGTTGTTCAGTTGCTTTGGAGTTGTGTCCAACTGTTCACGACCCTATTTGGGGTTTTCTTAGCAAAGATATTGGAGTGGCTTACCATTTCCTTCTCTAGCTCATTTTACACATGAGGAAACTGGGGCAAACAGGATTAAACAGATCTTGTTCAGGGTCGCACATCTCGTAAGTGTCTAAGGCCAGATTTCAACGCAGGAAGATGAGTCTTCCTGACTCCAGGACTGGCACTCTATCCACTTTGCCAAATAAGTGCCCAGAGGATTTCTTTCTTTTTGTCTTTCTTTTTGTCACCATGTTATACTGCTGGTATTAAAATCAAAACAATTAAATCTAACAGACACTTATTAAACACCACTGCAATTCCACCTAATGAGAAATTACTCAGTACCTACTATGTCTGAAGTGTTGTACTGGACAATGGAAATACAAGAACAAAATGGAGAATAATCTGTTTCTAAAACAGCCTATATTTAACCAGGGGTGCACAACATGTAAACAGATGAGTATTTTATATTTGTAGTACTTTAATATATGAGAAGGAAGACGTACTATAGGAAGTAGGTCCTGAGCTGAGCCTTCAATAAAGCTAAGGGATTCTAAGAGACAAAAGTAAGGAAAGAGTGTATCCCAAGCATGGTCCTCTTCAATAACAAAGGACAAAAAACATCAACAAGGAATAAGTGATGGAATGTGAAGGACAGACGGTATATCCATGGTGTAGAATGGGAGAATATTAAATACTGTGAAGTCTACATGGAAAGAGAGGTCAGTAAGCCAACAAATTGATTAGAACCAGATAGCAAAAATCATCAAATATAGTGCTAGAGAATTTGGAGTTGTCACAGGTAGTAAATAAACTCTTCTTCATTGATTGGATTTTCCTATATCCTGTATAAAGGATAAATCCTTTGTATTCATATACTGATTTTTATTCTAATTGAAGCCTGAGTTTTATCTTCAAAGATCTGATATCTTCTGTGAAAATAAATTGAAAAAATAATTAATGAAAATAGATATAGAAATCAGCATCATGTCAGTCATGCAGAAGTTGACAATTGACTTTCTTTATTCTTATAAACCTGCAAACCACACAGATACCCTTACAGTGGCTTCTAGTAGTGACCAAGTATTAATAATCATAATTTTCTTAAAATCCAATTTGAGAATCAGTGATTTTCTTAAAGATCCATTTTAATGGACTCAAATATGCCAATCACTGAACATTTATGAAGTGCTGATGTGTGCTAGGATGAAAGTGTTGGGTATACAATACAATCAGAAAAAACATCCTGGCCCTCAAAGAACTTATATTCTAATGGGGGAAGACAACACATAAGAGGAAACTAAAGAGGCGCAGGAGAATATGGGAAGGGACCCTGATAGAGACTATGATTGAGGAAGTCCAGAGTTTAGCCTAGGGAAGAATGAAGACATGGCTTACCTGAGTCATCTCCTTAAGTGAAGGTTCTGGAAGTAGCCTTCCATTCAGAGGGAGAGGCCAAAACGATGGCATGCACTTTCATTATGGGAATTATAATATTGTTATGAGATTTCAGGAAGAGATTTCTAGGGAAAGGCATAGAGCACATGTTATATGTGTTTCTGAGCTGCCTATAAGTAGTCAATGTACTGAGTTTTTCTTTAATTAATTCAGGGTCCAACTGGTGAGACTGGTCCAATAGGTGAACGAGGTCATCCTGGACCTCCAGGGCCTCCTGGTGAGCAAGGACTTCCTGGTGCAGCTGGAAAAGAGGGTGCAAAGGTAATATATGGATTTTTAAGTGAGTAATTAGGCTTTAGACTTCAGCCTACTGTTTTTCTATAACCATTTATACATTATCCAATGCTTCTGTAAATAATGAAATACTAGGGTTACAAAAATAAACAATTATAAAGAAAATATTTTATGTGAGTTTGCTTCAGTAAATGGTTATATTTTTTTTAAATATATGTTTTATTTGAAAGATAGTTCTAAAGGAAATTTATTCTATTGATGTGTACTATTGCATTTATACTAAATTAACTTTAAAAAACTATGTTTTAATAGCCTTTAATAAGAAAAAACTATTGTTTATTTTAATTTTATGCTCAATATAATTGTTTCTGTTTGCATCTAATTATGTCTAATTGCCATTTTATTTAATATATCGTATGTAGCTTCCATTGAATGTGTTCATCACTGTCCAATGTCAAGATTTAATGTTCAGTTACAGTGGGCATAATCATGGCTTAATAACAGTATCACTTTATGTCTCTATTCTCAAATGCTTATTACATCTTATTACATAGGGTGACCCTGGCCCTCAAGGTGTGTCAGGGAAAGATGGACCACCAGGACTTCGTGGTTTCCCAGGAGAAAGAGGTCTTCCTGGAGCTCAGGTATAATAACATATAAATAAAGAATAAAAAATAAGCTTTATCCTTAGACATTAACTAAATGAAGACTCATTGTCCATAAATACAATTGCAAAATAATGAAATTTTGTTTCATTTTTCTATTATTAATTTTATCTAAAATTAATCATATTTGTTCTTCAAAATCCTTTGGGTTGATTGTTTTCTTTCCCTATAAATCATAATTTCCTTCCTTTTTTATATTATAATCATCTATATTCTAATTTCCTTTCCTTTAGGGTGCACCTGGACTGAAAGGTGGGGAAGGTCCCCAGGGTCCACCTGGTCCACTTGTAAGTAATATTAATAAATCACTCTGTTAGACATTTTAATAAGTGATTATTTACATTTAATTGTTCTCATGCTGTGATATTTCCATTGACAGTGTATGCAGCTATAAGTAAATTATGTCAGTCAAATCAAATGATGATTGATTTTTACTAATTGTATGTGCTAATGAGTATATAAATATAAAAGATTTAAAGTGACTAAAATATTTTTTCCCATTGCTACCACTGGGAAGAAATTTTCTTGCTTTTTAGCAGCTCCCAAGGAGATAAATAGGTTTTAAGAGTAATAGGAATCCTCAGTCACCAAAAATTTGGAAATGTAAATGGAATATCTTCAATAGATTTGTGTATTTCCATTAATTTCAGTATCTTGTCACAAAAAAGGTACACTCCATCATATATTGTGAGCCAAATGCACTCATATTAAATCTGTATTATGAGTTTATAAATTGACAAATGACATAAACAATCTCCACATAAGCATGAAAGGTAATCACCTAGCTAGATTATGAAGATTGCCTTATTTAACTCAAGTAGCATTATAAAATCATCAGAAGATGGGTGAATCACAGATAATATCCTCATTTATTTCTTCCTTTGAAAAAACATTTTCTTATTCATGTGCTTTCTCTCAGTTCTTAAAGTATCCTCAGTAGCAATCTCTTGAATGCTTTAAAGATTTAATGCGTTTGTGATTCCCAGAATCTCATAGAATATTGGAACATAGAGATTAGGACATTAAGGCATAGAGATCATGTGATCCAACCTTCTCATTTTAAATAAGGAAACTCAGGCTATTTCCAGGGCAAAAAACGAACATTCTTGAAAAGTCAAGTAGAGGGCAAATTATAGGAATAAACAAAATAAGCAAACATTTTGTCTTTTTAAATAGATATTGATTTATCTTTAAGTAATTAGGAACAGAATACAAAACTGAAGGTGGCTGAACATTTGCGATCTCAGAATTACAGATTTAGAGATGGAAATAACTTTGAAGGCTCAAATCAAATGCCTTTTAAATAGAGGAAATTAAGGGTCAGAGAGTCTGTGATGTCTTTATCATTGTGCAAGTGGAAAGTAAGTGACACAACAAAATTTGAACCCAGATCTTCTGTTATACATGCATACTCAAAAAAGCAAAAAGGAAGGAGTTGTAAAGAAAAGAATAAATCCATTAAAAATCCAAGCTTTGGAAAGGATCTTAGAGGCCTTCTAGTCCAATTGCTCAGTCAATTCACAATTCTTCCTACAATGTTCTTATTAGGTAGTCTTCTAGTCTGAGAATCATTGGTTTAGAACCTTAGAATCGTTGAAAGGAACCTTAGAGGTCATTAGGGATAACCTCATTTTTACAGATTAGGAAACTGAGGAAAAAGATTAAAGGATTTCTTCAGGATCTCATAAATAGTAATTATCTGAGTCAGATTTGGAATCCAGGTTTTCCTGATTTCGATTCCTGTACTACATCCACTAAAGAAGGCTGCCTCTCTTCCTAAAGAATTCAGGTGCTGGAGAACTAACTGCTTCATATGAAAATCTCCTCTTTTTATATAACATTAGTTGTCTTAGAACATCCTTCATTGTTCTGAGCTGAAATTTGTTGTTTTTCTTGTTGTTCAGTCGTTTCAGTCCTATATGACTCTTTGTGACCCCATGTGGCTTTATTTTTTGCTTTTTTTTTTTTTTTTTTTGGCAAAGATACTAGAGTGCTTTGCCATTCCTTTTTCAGCTAATTTTACAGATGAGGAAATAAAGGTAAACAGAATTAAGTGATTTATCAACAGTCATAGAGATAGTAAGTGTTTGAGGCCAATTTTGAACTCAGGTTTCCTGATTTCAGGACCAGAACTCCATCCACTATGCAACCTAGCTAAAATTTACAGTCTTATCATCTCTATTCATTGATCCTAATTTAACTCTCTGGAACTGCATTGAACTAATATAATCCCTCTTCTACCTGACACACTCCTCCCCCAGATTTAAGGCTGACATCTTGCCTTTCTAAGCTAATAATCGTCATCAATTCATTACATTTTATTTATATAATATGCTTTCAATGTTTTCCTCCCATCATTGCCTTTTGACTATTCAAAATTGAGATTTTCTTAAATAGATATGTCATATTTGCACAGCAATGTTAATCCTTTCCCAGTCATGATTGTTATATAAGTGTCTAGTAGGTATTAAGCAGACCATCCCATGGAGAAAACAGAGTTGAAAGGAGATTCCACTGTTTTAGACTTAAGACTCACCCAATTGTAGAGGTGAGAATGAGGAAACCAAAAGGCAGAGTTTTGGGTTTTAATTTAACTCAGCCAATGTTCAAGCCTTCAACTATGGAGTTTACCATGATTGCTCATAATGCATTTAAGTTTTACTTGAATTTTAGGCTTAAATATTTCAAATACTTCGAGCTGTCATAATCATTTAGAGAATTTAGAAATTAAGCATGTTAATGATATAACATTTGGAAAGGAAGAGGAAGAAAAATTTGCAGAGGAACTTCATATACTTACTTTTTACTGGTATCTTTAATAGGATCTTTTTTAAGCTCATGTTTCTATTCTTTTGCTTTATGATATTACATTAGAATGGAATGCTGATAAGATAGCTCCCTCTTTGCCTCCCTCAAACACGTTACACTACCTCATTAGGCCATAAAATAACCAAATAATATCCATTTAGAAGACATAATTTAGGCACTCTATTTGCCTAATGAAAGCATGGAAATATGCAGTTGTGCCTTACTAATAAAAGTCCATTGCTTTTCTTTTTCTTTTTTTTTAAACTTGTATTATAATAAGAAAATACATACTTAAATAGTATGCCAGGTAACAAGACAGATAATAGGTATGTTTTAAAGAATTGTTTGGAGGCAAAGGAGGCTTGTGGGGGTGGGAAGGGGATTACTTATAAATGATTTTTTGAAAATGGTAAGCCAAACTGTGGGGTGCGTGTATGTGTGTGTATGTGTGTTCGTGTACATGTACCTATGTGTGTACACACACACACACACACACACACACACACGCATACATATAAACACAGGTATGCATGAATATATTTCTCTGAAATGTCAGATCAGCATGATTTTATGCTTAGGGAATATAATCTCATTTAAATGCAAAATTCAACATTAGTGCAGGTAGTCTTTGAAAGAAAGGTGGAAGTTGACCAGAGGAAATGAGAAGGAAAACATTTCTTATTGGGAGAATGTGCATTCAGACTAAGCAAACTTCTGTGGTCAAAAAACAATGTATTTTGTTTGGGGAAAAGGAAGAAACACAATATGACTGAAGCAACAAGGGTAAGTAGAGGAGTAGTGGCAATTAAAATAGGAAAGGCATGTTGCGACCATTGACTAAGTAATTTAAATTAAATTTTATAGATTAATCAGGATGCATCTCAACTGGAATTAGCATGATTTTACATGTCATTAAGCACTTACTATAAAAATATAACATAGAAGCCTGATTTATTGTTTAAAAAAAAACAAATAAAAAAGTTGAACACCCAATGCTTTTCAGTCAAGCAACCACTGCTGCTTATTTCCCTAGAAACATATAATTTACTTTTTGCTCAATTGTCAATTCAAAGATATTTAGAAAATTCTACCAGACATGCTTTATTCTCTGTAGCTTGTGAAGACAGTTCAACAGTAAATATACTCATACATATATATATATACATATACACACACACACAGGTACCCATATATACATATACATACATATATGCATATATATCTGTAGATAGAATTATTAAGAAAATAAACTCGGATTCAAAGTTGTTTGAGGCTTTCTTGGTTAGTAATATGGGTCATTGATACATTATTATGATGTCATTCATGAAGTCATACATGATTTTTGAAAAATGTCTTTAGCTAGGACAATGAAATCCATAAAAGCAAAACCTGTTGTTAAAGCTTGCCATAAAGTAAATTTCAGTTATTTGGATTAAATTTTTTAAAAAAATTAATTATGTAGGAAATATATTTTCTGAATGACTTTTCCACTTTAGTATTATCTCTTTCAAGCATATTTGAATTCCTCAATTTTTTTTTGTGCTCTATTATGAAATAAGCTCTTCAACACATATCTATTAAGGGCAGAGATTATGCAATTTCCTAATTAACCTGGTTATAGTTTGTCCTTTAAAGAAAGCAGTGATGTATTTATGGTCATTTTTCTAGGCATCTACTCTAACAATCAATTACAAGTAAAATGACAATTTACTTCAGACCAGTAATAGATTAAACCTATACTTCTCTTTTTCTTTAGATCCTGTTCTAAATGATGTTTTTCTTTCCTAGATTAGATAGGTATAAAAATCATGTTTCGTTAATTGTTCACTGAGACCTTTTTGTTAAGTCATATCAAAAGAGTAGCAGAATATCTGTATCTAACACAGAATTGGTTATACTTGGAAAAACCTACATTGCTGTCTTTTTCTCCAAGACAAGGTTCATATGATAGCTGCCTGAATTCTAGAGACCAAATTTCAGAGTCAATATCAGACATTAGGGAACATGTTTTGCCAATTCAGCCTTCATTCAGTGACACAGATATCAGAGTATGTTGTATACAACACCTACAACATTGTGATTAATTAAGCTAAAGAAGAAGAAAAAATATATGCAAACTATTCAGGGTGTTTTAAAGTTGATGAAATACCAGATTTTTCTTAACCTTTTGCATGATCATTCTTTTTCTTCAATAACTGTGCTTGATAATATTTACTAAGTATCTTACTATCTGGAGGAAAGAAAGTTTATCTTTCAAATTTTAAATAATCTATTTATTATGTTATTTCAGAAAGCTAGGAAATTAATTTTAAAGGGCCTTTTTTTAAGCTGGAAAGCAATAATTTCTTCATTATTAATAATGTCTTTTTTTCTATCACCAGGGCTCACCAGGAGAACGGGGTTCTGCAGGTACAGCTGGTCCAATTGGTTTACCAGGTCGCCCAGGGCCCCAAGGTCCCCCAGGTCCAGCAGGAGAAAAAGGTGCTCCTGTAAGTAATTTCAAGAAGAAAATGTATTAGACTTTTACCCTTCAAACGTTATTACTTTTCATTCAAGAATATTAGTTCTTCACATTTCACTGCCTTTCCTCTGCATATGTGCACAGCATAGCATCCCATCTCTCTATTTATGATCTAGAAAACTTCAAATTTAATTAAAGAAGATCACATTTTCCCACACTTTATGAAACTCTAATACCTGTGGGGGAAGGGATTAAATATGGTTGGTTATTATCACTGTAAAGGAGTCTGATTTTTTTCCTTTATAAAAAAAACCCAAATTGTAGTTTTGATTAAAACTTTATACCCTGCTGCTTCATATTAGAAATAATGTGAACTTTTCCTTCTTTTGTAATCCAATTTAATTATTAATCTTTTCCACATTCTGTAATAGTTTCCTTTAGCAATAGGTGTCATTCTGGAATAATGTATGCTTTGATCTCCTATGAGTAGAACTCAAATCTTCTGCTCAATTATTTTGTCATATGTCGATTTCCTTTTTAATTTCTTTTAAACTTAAAAGTCTGATAAGCCATTTCCCCCTCTATAATCATTGTGTTTTTTGTAGTTAGAATTTAGGTCCCTTTTTCTTGCTCTCTTTTTGGTTGCCATGATACCTTAGAGAAGCTCTTCCTTGTATTGTGCCCCCCAAATATATGTCAGATCACACGGACTCAATTAAATTCACAGATGTATATGTTGACCAAGGGAGCACACTATTTACATTTAAGTGTTTTATTAATAGCTAAGTCTCGAAAAATGCCAACAAGTACATCAAAGTGAATCATTAGCTGATGCTAACATCAGTTACTTTTCTGATTCTGACAAAAGGCTTTAAACACAAATAGACATGTTTTTTCTGGTCCCAATCTTCCTTACTTAGACAGGGACAGAAAAGACCTGGAGTCAAGTCTTGGTTTGGGTAATTACTGATTTTACGATACTGAGCAAATCATCTAACCTCTCTATGATTCAGTTTCCTAATTTGTAAAATTGGGAGAATTATGCTTGTACTACCTCTTTTTTTTTTAATTTCTAAGAAACTGATAAGAATGGTGGTTTAAGATTTTAGAGCCAGATTCCAGAGGACTTTAAATGTCAGAATAAGGAACTTTAAGAGGTAATTCAAGAGGTAATAAGGAACCAGCAAAAATATGTAAGGGACTCACACACCCACATACAAATATATATTAGTAATGCATACATATACAGATGCATTACATGTAGACATTTCATATATATATATATATATATATATATATATATATATACATGCATATAGATAACTACCCTCATATATATGTGTCTGTGTGTATATACATATACATATACGTATGCATAGGCATATACATATACATATACACATACAGAAAGAATTTATTTTAGGGTAGTTGTTTTCAGTACATATTGGAGTAGAGAGAGCAGAGATGCAAGTATACCAACTAGGTTATTGCATTAACCTAAGTGAACAGTAATAAGGGCCTAAAATATAGAAGTATTCAAAATCACAGGTGATCAAATGTAAAGAAATTCTAATCACATAAAAACAGCAAACTCGCTGATCATTTTCAATTAAGCGATGTAGGAAGAAGCAAAAATCTCAAAATAAGATAATATATTAAGTACTTAGTAAAATAAAAAAAATAAGTGGGGAAAGGGACACAGACAAAAACACTTTCAAAATCACAAACTGAAATTCTCTATACATCTCTTTTCTATAGTATCTGGCATTTAAACAACAGTAAGTACACTGCTGCTTGGGAAAGATTCCGTTTCTAAACACGTTTGTTTCAGTAAACCTAAGAAAACATAAAACTGTTTTGAGCAGTGATGGGCTACTGCTTGCTGTTTGAAATGCTGTTTGATTAATAAATCAAACCTCTTCTTTATTTAATTTGCTAAATGTCTAAAAGACCCATGTCTTCTGGGGCTGGATTGAAATCTAATGCCAGGTAACTAATTAACAAAGTTCTTGCAACCAACTTAATGGCTTCTTGTCTTTTTTTTTTTTAATACAGGGAGAAAAAGGTCCCCAAGGTCCAGCTGGAAGAGATGGTGTTCAAGGTCCTGTGGGTCTTCCGGGTCCAGCTGGCCCTGCAGGCTCCCCTGGAGAAGATGGGGATAAGGTTTGTGCTTTTGATTTTATATTGGTGTGCCCTGATAAGATTTTGATTTCCTTCATAGATTTTTGGGTATAATTTGTGTTGAATTAGATGGCAGATGAAAGCATACTCCTTTTCTAAAAATTTCAAGTACCTTCCTTGTGCTTGAAAGGTGTTATGTTCCAGGAAATTAATGTCTAGTACAAGTGCTAGTACACCACCCAGCATTAAGAAGAGGGATAAAGGAGCAATGAGGGAGGTGGAGAAGAAAATCCACATATCTGATGTGAAAGCTAATTATTATTTTCTAAAATATTGTCTATGATAATGGCAAAATAAAATGTGATTGTCCTATACTCCCAGAGCCAATAGAATAGTGGATTTAGACTTATTGAAAAATTAGCTGATGTTTATTTGCTTTGAATATACAATTTCTCTAAAGGCCTTTAATAAGACTCCCAAGGCTTTAGTTTCGAATACATGGATATAATCCTGTGTAACTTATCAAGAAAAAAATGTGTTTGGACCCAATGCATGTTCTTTCATTATTATGCTAATTTGCAAGCTATGTTCTGGCATGGCTATTTGTCAATGTGGGTCATGTAAGTATTTTAAAATGCTTTGAAAAAAAGGCACAATTGTTGAGCTATATGCAATTAAATTACTCAATGAATGGAGACATTTTCAATATTAATACCTACTGAGGGGATATGAGATAAAAGACAGTTATCTTTGTTTGAAAGCTAGTTGCAATATACTCCTAAACCAAGTCAAGCCTTGATTTGCCATGGACTGGTCAATAGCAAGATTAATTCAACAAAGTAAGGTGCAAAATGTGGGAAAAATAAGGTCCCTTTGGATTTACCAAGTGGACTTTCAAAATTAAAAAAAAAGCAGCCATATTAAATTGGATATTTCAAGATATTGCCTATAGTTGGCTATAGTTGAATGGAAGGTCAGAAATTATAGAGAAGAACTTAATATCAGTCTTTTGTTACAGGGTGAAATTGGTGAACCTGGACAGAAAGGAAGTAAAGGAGACAAAGGAGAAAATGTGAGTTTTTAATCTCCTTTCTGTCTGTGAGGGTTTTTCCCCCCTCAATGCTTTTATGGTCTTTCATTTGCAAATTGTGTCTTGGAGCTTTTTACCCAAAAGACAACTTGCTTCCTTGACTAGAGAAAAACTAAAAAATATAAACTTCTAGTGTTTTTAATCCTGCAAATTATTAGAATATAATTGAATCTTTCCAATTAATAATAAAACAACAGCAGTCTTTTTACACCATCTTAAGATTTGGACTAGATGTTATCTCATTTGGATTGGTGTGACTGAAGAGACTGCAACGTAACACACATAAATAAAACAGGCATAATTGTCTAAAGTATGTGTGTAAAGACGCCAAAAGTTCAAGAAATTGTCAAACAGTAGTCTAATTGGGTAGTTTAGTATTATGATCTCCTCCTTAGAAGTAGATGTATGCAAGATTAATTAAATTTCTCAAGGTTATGTAATTGTCCTCCAGAGCTCTACTGAATTATTAAAGTAGTTGCTGATTTTTATCTTTAACATTATGAAGTTAAATGTCTAAAAGTAAAGTAGAAGAAAAGTGTGAGGCTGGAAGATGACTTGAACTTGGGCATTCTGAATTAACTCCAGTGGACTAAGCCAACACGGTGTCTACACTAAATTTTGCATCAATATGTTAAGCTCACCAGGCTCTCTAAGGAGGGACAAATCAGCCTGGATCAGAACTTTATCAGGTCAAAGCTCCAAAACTAATCAGTAATGACTTTGGGTCTATGAGTAGTCCCTGCACTTCTAGCCTGGATGAGGTAAGAAGACAGTCTTTTTTTTTTTGTGCGTGAACGTTCACATTTTTTTCAAGTGCATAGCATTAATCCCTGCCTATTATATATTCATTATTGCCCACATTAGTTTAGAAACCATGGTCCTATTTCTCTACAGCTGGAATTGACATCATTCTGCTGCCATTCTAGGTACCCCTTTGTAGTGGGAATGGGAATTTGAAGATCCCCCTGCTTTGAAAGTAAACTCTGCCCCCTAATAGGCTGAATGTAATTACATGATGCCTGTGATAGAGGGAATTTGCTGAAGGGAGGAGCAGAGCCCACAGAAAGTTTCCCTGCTGTGAAGATAAACTCTGCCCCCTAATAGGCTGAAAGTAGTCACATGGAGCCTGTGGTGGGAGGAGTTTGCTGAAGGGAAGCAGAGCCCACAGTAAGCAGTTAGTCAGAGCTAGCAGGATGGTGGAAGAGAGCAACTCAGACAAGAAGATAGAGAGGTTTGTGAGTAAATATTGATCTAATATTGGTTTGTGGGAAGGCTAAAGGATATTGTGGTTCTCAGCATTATGGCTTCTGAATATCTTTGGTACTATGATGGAATCGGCTTACTTGTTTTGGGATTGGGTTTTCTGGTGTCTAAATAAATGTTTCAATTCTGTCCTCTCTATGGAGAGTTTAGTATATTTTGTGCTTGCGTGTCATGCAGTATTTATGGTCACAGTCTTGATTGTGATTGTAGGCGCTGTAGATATTGCATTGGTGCTACACGCTTCAAAATAGGAGTTTTGAAAACTTAATTCCACCAGAAAACCTTTCATGACTAAGCCTCCCTCAGGGGTGGGCTCCCTACTCTACCTTCTGCCCCCTTACTTTGTTTTCCAGCTCCACATGAAGATTGCCTTGTTCTGTCTGGCTTTCAACTTTTTTTTTTTATGTGAGTGTTGTTTTCCCACTAAGATGAGTTCAGATAGCAGAGACGTGTCATTTATTTCATTTTCAGCCTGTACAGAGGTCTACTAAGAATGTGCTCAATAAGTACCAGTAACATGAGCTAGGGCCCCTCTGTGGCACAGTGGATAAAGCAACAGGTCTGGAGACAGAAAGACCTGTGTTCAAATCTAGCCTCAGACACTCACTTACCGATGTAATCCTGGGCAAGTCATTTAACCTTGTTTGCCTCAGTTTCCTCATCTGTAAAATGGTCTGGAGAAGGAAACGGCAAACTACTTCGGTCTCTTTGCCAAGAAAACCCCAAGTGGCCTCACAAAGAGTTGCGCACAACTGAAATGACTGAACAACAAAAGCAGCAGCATGAAAGAGTGTTTAGGAGAGAAATGTGTCCCGTGTGTAATATTGATCCTCTCCTTTAAATTGAACCTTGAAGTGTGGGAAGGGATGTATTTTAGAACTAATATTGTGGCATGGCATTAACTGTGCAGTGTGTGAATACGATCTGATAAGTATTCATTGAATATGAGGCTGGCCGCCTAGGGTTTTAGGAACATTGTTCACCATGACAAGGTCCTACAATAGAAACATAAACAAAATTTAGACAAGACTGAGATTTGCCGCACTGCGTGTGTACTACCTTCCTCGTCCTAAAATAGAATGTTTCTGATCTGATAGATTGTTATGCAAGCTGCAAAATAAATGCTTGAAGATCTGTGTTCTATACACTATGATTCTCTTTAAAAATACCAGTTAGCTATCAAACTACTTTTTTATTTGGTTTTTCTGCATTTTTGATAAGGTTTTTGACTTCCTCAGAAGAGAACTATATCTGGATCCAAAACATCATAACCATGAATATTAATATAGAGTCAGGTGGAGGCATATTGTTTACTGTAAACAGGTGTGGGTAAACTCAAAACATTGAATTAAACAATGAAACTTAAACACAGTAAAAAGATTGACAAGTTTTGGGATTTTTTTTCTCACAAGAATCTACCATCTGCATCACCCTTGTCCTAATGTGCATTTAGAAGTCAGGTTACAGAATTATTTTAAAGTGTTTTTCCTCCTTTCTCCCTATCCCTAAGCACGTGTCGTTAATTTTAAAAAGACGGCTGATGTTTTAAATATTTTCAAAAGATAATGTTCAATTTGATTTCTGTTTGCATAGAAATTCATTTTTAAATATCCTAAAACACTGCCAGTGTTAAGTACCTTCAATAAAACGTCAATTTAAAATTGATTGCAGATATGCAAGTCTGAGTCTGTAAGAGCTGAAAAAATAATGGTTGACTTCATTAAATGTAAAAGATGTCTAGGCAACATTCCTTTTCTTTCTGCAGAGAAATGTGGAAATACTTGAAAGACCTTCACCATGCATATGGCATGAAACTAATGCTGCGTTTATCTCTGTACAGGGTCCTCCTGGTCCCCCAGGCCTTCAAGGACCTGTTGGTGCCCCTGGAATTGCTGTAAGTATTACACTTATTATAGTAAATCTAAGTCTCTATAGTTCTTTCATCAAATTTATGAAATTTATGAGCCAAAAAATAGTCTGTGTTTTATTTTTTGTCTTTTAAGCACTGAACACAATTTATATCACTGATCACAATCATCGATCTGCTCATATATTCCCCTGCCCACAATAAATGTTGTGTTATTGTTGTTTTCTAGATAAAGTTTCACTTTAAAATACTTAATAGTTGGCTATGTGCCATCTGAGTACGTTATACATTTGGAAGAGTGATTCTTGGATAGATTTCTTATTTATTTATTAATTTTTCCCTCAGTGTAATAATAAAATCTACTTTAAGTCTAATTTTAATCTGTTTTTAACCAGATGAAATAGGCCATTCCCTGGCTGGGGCAGGGGCAGGGGCAGCAGTTGGGAAAACTGGAAATGATCATAGTAAGCAAGAATTACTATCTAGCATATGATATCATCTGAGATACTTCAAACCAGGCCAAATGACTTTATTCCTATAGGAATAGCAGATATTTGTAGCCATTCAGACATGCCTCCTTTCTGTTATGTTAATGATAAGAATAGCACATAAACTCTTTGGTTTGTGACTTTGTTTTGTTTTGATTTTTTCCTGTAATTCCATAGGGAGGTGATGGGGAGCCTGGACCAAGAGGTCAGCAGGGAATGTTTGGCCAGAAAGGTGATGAAGGTGCCAGAGGATTCCCTGGTCCTCCTGGTCCCATTGGCCTTCAGGTAAGATACTTATCTGTTGTCTTCCCTGTCAGCATAAGTAGTCTTGTAATTATTTGTGGTTCCTAGAGATTGTAGCACCGAATTTGACCCACCTTCGTCGTTCACCCATTACACTTTAAGCAAATCACTTAAAGCATTTGTGCTTTCTTCTTCTGTGTTTAAAAAAAGTGACCTTCCCTTTTTTTCTTTATTTCGTTGGGACATTATAAAGAGAAAAGTATATCCATAAGTTAATCAACAGACATTTATTAAGCACCTAGTATAATCAGCAGTGGGGAAGCAACTGCCTTGGGTACGTCCAACTAGGACTGAGTCCTAATTTTACAGAACAAATCCTTTTATTAAAGGAATTTGTGCTGTGAAATTTGGATTCAAAAGGCCTCACTTGAGAACCTAGAGGTCCACATGTAGCCGTGAGGCCACAGGTTCCCCACTCCTGTATCTGGATACTGTATTAAGCTCTGGGGACTAAAAGAAAGCCTGCTATCAACTTACGAAAAACTCAAGAATAAATTGCAATATGTAAAAGGAAGCGGTTATAAATTCCATTTTAATTCAATAACTGAGATAGATTTGTTTGAAATTTATACATACATGGAACGCATTTGTATGAAATACTCACATGTGTGTAAACACATATATACACATATGTGTTTATTGAGAATGACAGACAGCTAGTATATTTAAGCTGCAGTGTCCAAAAAAGAAGTGTTTTATGCAAACATAATTTTGTTAGTTTATCTATAATTATAATTTACCTTGCAAGCTAAATAGGTAATAATCATGATTTTAGCATGGAGCATATGCAGTTTCTAGTTGCTTATATGGAGATACAAATCATCTGAGTAACAGATAAAAAAAGTTTTCTTCCAAAATCTGAGTCATGCAAACGATAATACAGTTAAAGACCAAAGATTTTCACCCAGTGTCCTTGAAAACTGAAGGTAAAGAATGGTGGTTCCTGATTAAGCTCAGAACTAGCTTGAGGCAGTTCAGAGAATAATTATTCATATGTGCACTTTGTCATTCCTTGAAATATTAGCAGAATTAGTTCTGACTTTTTCTGTGTGTTGCCTTGAAATAGTAATTAAATGGTGAGGCAAAACAAGTAAGAATAGAAGGAATAGATGTCACTTTGTTCTATTTTATACCTATATTTTTGCTCATGAAAAATAATACTATAACTTATTCCTGTTACAGAGAGGCAGGGCAAGAAAATACTATATACTAGTATAATTGAAGACCATGATATTGTCAATATTTTCTTCTAGACTGTTGGTATGTGGGGTCCCACACTCAGCAAGCTATCAATAACTTTGTTTTGTGAATGAATGAATGTTGAATCTTTAAAATTTCTATTAAATTGCTTTGACAGAGAAATTCTAGCAGTTTTTTCAAAATATTTAGATCAAAATATAAATCGTACACTTGATTCTGAAATTTACCATCTTTTTTTAACCTTTTTAATATTTGCATTAGAGGTCATAGAACATTAAGAAAAATTAATTATAGTACCACATATAGCTAATAAATTGGATTGACTATATAACACATCATGAATAGTAAGTGTGGTGTGATTGTTTTTGTTGTTCTTGAAGAGGACCAATGACATCACAAATGTGATAACTTGTACGTGAATTGGATTTAAGTTAAGCAGAACTACACAAAGTTTTCATATATTTTGTGACTAAAAAATGAACTGGTTATATTGCCCACAACAAAGAAGAAAAAAGAGTAAATTTTTATTCTTCTGTGAATAACAATAATTTCTTAGTTCACTTAGGAATTTTTTCCTCAAAACTAAGTCCTAAAATTTTAAAATATAGACTTTTAGAGCTGGGGGAATAAAAATTTTCAAATTCATATTTGTAAAAACTCAAAGATAGGGCAGACCTGAAAGTGCCATGAAGGCAGAACAGTTTATTTTAAGGCATGTGTACCGTAATGAGTTTGCTGTGGACATCTGTTATAATACAGATATAAAGAAATTGTCAGCATTGCGTTTGTGTTTGCTTTTTTACAATTTAAGATTCCAATTATAATTACAAATCCAGCTCCAATTCAAGATCCAATTCCAAATTATTATCTTTTTAGGTCAACATATGATTTGAACAGTGTCTTACACATTGCAGACTCTTCACGTTGGCTGGATTGTAATAGCAAAGGCTAACTATTGTTAATTCACTTATTTAAATTCTGAAATCTATTAATTTTTTTAAAGGATATATATTTGGAAATAGAGGCACAGTAATTTTTGAATCCTGTATGAACTGATCTATAAAGCAAAATCACAAAGTGTGGACTAATTGTTAAGAAATTCTGCTAAGAAAAAATGCGGTGATCATGGTTAGCAACAAATGCTCAGAGAGAAACACTGATATTTCACTGTAATTAAATACTTCCAGCTGCATTGAAATGATGTTGATGGTTATTATCCTAAGCATGCCCGCAAGAATTTTTGTATTTCACAGAGGGAAAAAATAACCACAAACTTATCTCATTTGTAGTGCCATGGCAGACGATAAATTCCCATTTTTCCTTATGCCACAATTGCTTTGAATAACTAGACCTATTCATCTAATTTCACATTATCTTAAGATGTTATAAAAATATGATCATTGAATGAAATAATGATTGAGTTCAATTAAGTATTCCCATTTGACCACATAGACAAATCATTTCTCTGAGGCTCTATAGAAGCCAAAATAAAGGTTTGAGCAAATCTAAGAATGCATTTAGGCTGGAACTTGTTTTTAATCATATAAATCAACTGTTAAAAATAGCAATTACTTGCCAGTGCTGTGATACTATAACATTAAGACGAATATCGTATTTGTGTTATTAAATTATCCATTTTTGTTATCTGTACTATCCATATTCATTCAGCTCTCTGCTTCATGTTGATTATAAGGATTTACTTCATATTTTACCTCTCTAGTGAGAGGTTTTAATTCTCGGTTTAATTAAATCCAATCCAATCCAATTCAGTTCATTCAGCATGTTTTCACTGCATGGATAGTTGGAGCTAAATAATTTCTGCTTCATTTAAGAGTTGGCTACAGACAGACCATGTATGACACAAAAATTTATGAAGATAAAGATTTACCATATTTGGGGCCAAAAAGATCCTTATAGATATAGGGTGTTTTGCAGGAAATCAGATTTATAAATATCAAACCACTCTCTCAGGTGTACTTCTAATTGTTAAAATACCAAATGTCAAAAGAAGTCACCAACTTAAAGTAGGAAATTTCATTAATAATGTCAGTCTTGTAAATTTTCCATTTTGCTTGAAATTGACAGGTAAATATATATTCAAAGGAGAAGTGAGATCTTTAAAGTCTATTGTTTTTATGCCCATGGATTGAGAAGTCAATACACAGTAGTAATACATAATTTGGTTGACTTAACAGTTTGGTTCAATTGGCCTTCACAGTTTTGAAACAGTTATTACCACTTGCCAGATCAATAAATTGTTAATGATTCTCTAATGAGTACAATACTGAAGATGTATTCTGTGATTCTTTTTTTTTTTAACCTTTTGTCATAATGAGGGAGCTTCATTTTGAGATGTTAAGTGCCTCAAAGAAGCAAAGTGATACAGTGAAGAGAGGACTAGACTTGGAGTCAGGAAGACACAATATCAAATCCAGCCTTGGATACTTATTAATTATTCTGAGCCTGGTCACATAGGATACACATTTAACTCCTGTATAGCTTATTTTCCTCATGTGTAATATTGTGGCCATATTGCTTATAAAATCTGACTTATTAGTGCTATAAATAATAGCACTCACCTACAAGAATTGCTATGAGGACAAAATGAAATAATATTTATAAAACACTTTGAAACACTACATAAATGCTAACTTGCTATTGTTATTCCTTTTAAAAAATGATTTTGGGAAAAAAAATCTAACTTGTGCTCAAGACTAATAGGTTTCCTATTAATAATGTGAGGTGGTGATTGTTAGTTTGTTAGGGTAGAAGCAGAGGAAGCAGGGAGTGAGCTCTGTTTTATAAGCTTAGGAGTAAAGGCTCAAAATTCTATTTGTGATCAAGGGCTTTGAAGATCATGCAGATAGAAAACCACCCCCTTGCAGGTTCAAGTAATCTTTTCTAAGTTTTGATTCCCAGTTTTTAGGAGGATATCTTCCTCCTCACCCCTACTTCCCTCTCTTCCTGCCTCCCATACATAATGGTAGTCCTTAGGTTATTAACCAAATTATAAAATTAAAGAAAAATTTAGGCCCATAATTGAATAAAACCATGAATAATTATTACACTATAGAAGCTTTCTGAAAATTAATTAATATTTGCTCTTAAAATATGTGTTTGTATTGATTTTCTAAGCTAGGATTTAATTAAAAGACTTTTGTTTGGGAGACTTTAGGTTAATTAGACTAGCAAATAAGATAAATTAAATTGAGAATTAATATGAAAAACAGTGTTGTAGTCTACTAGTTATTTAAGGAAAAATACATTGGGGCAGACATCATACTTGATTATGAGAATTCTTCAGGCAAACCATCAAAAAAGAATAGTCCAACATTATAACAAAAATTTGATATATTTATATCTATCTATATGTAGATAGATAGGTAGAGAGAGAGAGAGAGAGTGATAAGAAAGATAGTGTGTTATAGTAAAGTGGACATCAAAGTCAGAAGATCTGGATTTTAAGTCCCACATCTGAATCTCTGACAGGGCAACAAGGTGGTGTGCTAGATACAGTGCCTGGACTAAAGTAAGGAAAACTCGTCTTCCAGAGTTCAAATCTGGCTTCTGATACTTATTAGCTGTGTGACCGTGGGTAAATCACTTACTCCTGTTTGCCTCAACTTGCTCATCTGTAAAATGAGCTGCAGAAGGGAATGATAAACTACTCTAGTATCTTTGCTAATAAAACCCCAAATGGGATCATGAAGAGTCAGACATGACTAAAAAATGACTGAAAAACAACTGAACCTCTGACACATACAAATGAGGGATCCTAGGCAAATCACTTAATCCCAGCATCTAATCTGCCATGAGAGAGAGATTGTTCTGATTTGAAGTTCCTTGTGCAAATGAAATCAAAATTTGATCTAAAGCATGTATATACACATCAACATATGAATGTGTATCAACCAAAATTTTGTTCTTCTTCAGTCATTTCAGTCTCTTTGTGACTCCATTTGGGATTTTCTTGGCAAAGAGACTGGAGTAGTTTGCCATTTTCTTCTCCAGCTCACTTTACAGATGAAGAAATGAGACAAACAGAGTTAAGTGACTTGCCCAGGGTCACAACATCCAGTAAGTATCTGAAGCTAGATTTGAACTTTTGAAGATGAATCTTCCTAACTCTAGGCCCAACACTATATCCACCATGTCACCTCGCTGCCCCTAACCAACCAGCATTAAGCAACTACTATATGCCCAGTAACACTGTGCTAGGTGGTAAAAGGCAAAAATGAAACTTTCTCTGCTCCTGAGAAGTGTACATTCTTCTGGGGAAACAACATTTGCATATGTAAGGTAATCCTTTAGAGGTGCTAGCTACTGGCGGACTGAGTAAAGATTTCACGTCAAAGGTACCTCTTGAGTTGAGTTATGAAGGAAATAAAGGATTCTACTAAGCCAGTCAACAAACAGCTTGCTCTGTATCAGGCCTATGTCAAGTGCTGGTGATATAAATAAAAAGCAAAACTGTTCCCTGCCCTCCAGAATACTGCATGCTAATGGGTCAGAAAACATATATAAAGCAATACATGAGAGATACATAATGAGTAGATGGAAGGTAACCTTAGGGGCCGTCACCTCTAGGTAACTAATAACTAGTTTCCATTACTAAATTTAATGTGTCTGCCCTTGATATATTTTTCTTTGAATAATACTAGTCAGCGAGAATTATTAAGGGTCACCTATGTTCCAGGCACACTGTTAAGTCCTAGGGACACAAAGAAAGGCAAAAAAACCAGCCTGTCCTCTGAAGAAGCTCACAACCTAATTAGACAGTGAGGTGGAGATGACAAGCATGGGGGCACTACCAGTCTCAAAGCATGGAGATTGAA
This sequence comes from Pseudochirops cupreus, assembly GCA_028627135.1. NCBI lineage: Eukaryota > Metazoa > Chordata > Mammalia > Diprotodontia > Pseudocheiridae > Pseudochirops > Pseudochirops cupreus. Next base: position 339,277,256 of record CM053584.1, on the reverse strand, counting down.
GATGGAGTATCATGTGTGAGGAATAGAAAGAAAGCCAATCTGGCTAAACCAGAGTAGCAAAAGGGTAGTCGTATATAACAAAGTGAGAAATGTCAACTTGGGGAGATAGGGAGGGGCTTTAAAAGTCAAACAAAGGCATCTCTCTTTGGTACTAAAATCAGTAAGGAGCCATTGAAGCTTGTTGATCAGGGGATTAGCATGACCAGACCTGTACTTTAGGAAAATCTCATATACATAGGACATACAAAAGTATGTAAACACATACCCACAATCAAAGGTCTACATTCATACATAAGTACATACATGCACATATACATACATGTGAATACACCATATAGAGTTGCCATGCTACATTCTGATTAACCATACACTAGTGGTCTACTTCAATGCCTCATTGTGACTGTGAGGTGACTCTAGCTTCTTGAAAGCTATTCAAGAGTATCAGCTCTTCACAAGTACTGCCAAAGTGGAAAGACTGAGTATTGGCCCAGTGTTCTGCTACATACTGTTTCCAAGGACCAGCCTAATTTAATTGGGAGAGACTCATCACCAAGTTGGCCATACGATGATGAATTTTTGTGGCCACAACAATTATAGAAAACCAGTTTGTGTCAGTGGAAGGAAAAAACCAAATTGGTAAAATCACATATCTTGAAATACTGATGAACATTCTATTAATGTTGGTTGCATACCATCTATGCTCTCTTTATTTGGTACAACATAGAAATAGCAAAAAGAATCCTGATTTTGGAGTCAGAGGATCTGCCACTGTCACTCGTTATCTGAGTAACTTTGGAAAAATCACTTAAACTCTCTGTGCCTCATTCTCTTCATTTGCAAAATTAAAGATTTGGACTAGATGGCTCCTATAGCTCCCTGCTGCCTATTATAGATATTTGAGCTTTTGAAATTTGAAAATTTGATTATTTTTGTCATGTAAATACAATTCTCACACTATAGAAGTTT
>CM053584.1:339260678-339275790 GCA_028627135.1 Pseudochirops cupreus | reverse complement strand
TAATATAATTTACATGATAAAAAGAATTGGAACCATTTTACAAGTTTTCTCACATAGTATTAGAATATCATTATGTAAGAGTTCGGTTGTAGACATAAACAATTCCGACAGATACGAGTAGCAAATAATGTCCTAATAGACCTATATAAAAATGGAAAAAAAAAATCAAACATCTTGGTAAGGTAAATGAAAAAGAAAGATTAGATGATTTTTGAAGACTACAAAGTATACATTTTCAAACATAAATAAAATGAGAGGCAAAATTAGACTATCAATCATGATATTTAGTGATTCTTTAACTCATAATTGACTTTACGAAAGTTCAGTTAGTCAATCCGATATTGAATTTATAAGAACTGATCTTGAGCTCTGAATAGCCAGTCAAGAAAACACTTCAATGAGATTGAAGTAGATCTGAAAAACTGAAAATCTTATGAAAGTAGAAGACTCTTCTAGCATTATGTGTCTTCAAGATAGTTCTAGGAAAGTTTAAATTAGGAAAACTATTGTCTTTGTAAGTGAATTTGCATGCTTTTTCTTGTCAAAAAATACAACGAAATCTAACACATTTCCCTTTGAGTATGATAAATAACTCTGTACTCATAGAATTGGATTTGAGATTTGCCACTGCTCCTTACTAGTTATGTGACATAATGTAGTGGTTAGAGTTGGAGTAAGGAAGACTCGGGTACCCAGCTTTCCCTTATTGCCAAGGACAATACTTTTAACCTGATCTAATCTCATGCAACTCTCCAAGACCAAAAGTCAGCTTTGTACAGTGGAAGGAGAACTGGCTCTATATTCCACATAATCTTTTGCTTCTATGTGTAAGATCTTCAAAAAGGCAGTTTACCTCCCTAACCTTCATTTTTCTCACGTGTAAAATAGTGAATTTAGATTTGGTACCTTCTGGTATCCCTTAGCTGCCATAACTACCTGGTGTGAAGGAGTTCCCAGGCCATGAATTCAGAGGTTCCTGACTTACCTTAGCCAAGTCACTTACTGGCTTTACCCTTAATTTTAGTCATCTGTAAAGAAGGCACAACAATATCTAGTATGTTTCCCTCACATATTTGTTATGAGGGTTAAATGAGATAATATATGTGAAAGTCCATAGAAAACAGAAAACTATGGAAGTTTTCTCTATAGAACAACTCAAGTTACAAAAATTCCACAAAAGGATTATTTCCGTCTCCTGAAATCTGCTGTACAAATAACCATTTGCCCTTTTGTTTGTCAAAGCAAATAGACATTGTCTAAAAGGAAAACATGTGCTTGGTCATGACAAAAAATGACTTTCTTTTTCTATTTTGTTTCATTAGGGCCTACCTGGTCCCCCTGGCGAAAAAGGTGAAAATGGTGATGTTGGCCCAATGGTAAGCTGTTCTTTAAGTATATAATGGTTGTGAATTAAACACACACACCTGTTCTTATAAACAATAGAAATATAATGAAGTTATAAAGTTATGAACCTTTTCATCTGCCCAAGTCTCATAGTTCTTCCAAAGAATTTCCATCGCCCCTCTTCTCTCCTATTTTTTCTAGTCACTTAAAAAATACATACACACATGCGTATGTCTATCTGTCTAACTGTTGCTACTTTTATGTATTCCAATATATTTCTATCATTACATCTTGCATAATAAAAACAAAGAGAAGACATGTTGTAGTGGCTAGAATTCCAGCCTCCTCCACTCAAGATCTAAATCCTAGTCTCATCCTTGACGCACCCAAACTGTGCCTTGGATAGTCACTTTGTGGTTGCTGATACATATTGGAACAGTGAGTTTTCTCAATGAGAACTCTTTTCCACAAAGAATGCTCAGATCCAAACCGAAGTAACAACAGTAAGCCCATTAGCAGCTAATACTGTCTCGGATTTTTTCAGCTAAGGGTATGTGTGGGGGAGGGGGAGGAAAAGAAAGTTATCGGCTAATATCCGAATCAAGGGAAGGATAGTCAATGTAATTGTATTCTTTGTGGCTGTTTAATCTTCCATTCCCCAAACTAAGGGTTTATTTAACTAAGGGATTCTGACTTTTTTTGATTTATAGAATTTGTAAAATGTAAGAATTATGAAATTCAAATAGGATCAAGAAATACCTAACTATTTCCATTTATTATGGCTTCTACTCAACTTGGAAACCCCTACCTGAGTGAATAATTACTCATGGGAATTAAAGGCTAAACAGAAATTTAGCTAATTAGCTTCCCTTTTCATGATCTTGGGTCCATATTTAGTCCTTGGTGTTTCTCCTATATCTCAAATAGATCATAACCTCACCCAGAACTGGGGCTATGTTTTGAATGTCTTAATAAAACCAAAACCCCCTACCCAGTCCATAATAAGTACTTAGCCAATATTGTTGGCTGTCTGAAGGTGATGGATAACCGATTCAACATGGCTTCTTAGCGATAACAGATAGGTATCAAATTTCTTTTTGAGATAAATTTTTCTCCTCTGATTTCACTGGTGCACTCTTCTTTACTTATTGTTTTATGGTCCAAATAACAGCTTAAAAAAGTGGTGATAGTAAAGAACTAACCAAATATGTATTTCCATTTCCTATTCCTCCTTTTAATCATTCCTTATGTTCAATTTGACAAAGTTCTTAATATTTGGACTAGATCTCAGTATATTATTTCTAACAACAAACCAAAACAAAAGTACTCCTAACCTCTTTGACAGACAAAAGATAGTTTATAGGCCATAGCCACATTTAATCAAAAGAAATCAGTTTTGGGGGCTTTTTGTTTTTGTTTTTTTAATATTTTAAGGCTTCTCATTCCAGAGACACAGTGTGATCACAAAAATTTTCTACCTTTCCCATTTCCAGGAACAATGGTTGTGGTAACAGCTGATTGATTCACAGATAAAGGATTGTGGCCATATTGCTTGTAAAATCTGACATTTGTCAGAAGCAAATACTGAAATGACAGTTTCATTTAACTACAGTTTAATTCTTAAATGAAAATATTTAAAGCTTATATATAACTTAAAAATTAAGAAGTTTCTTGACTTCTTTAAACCATATCAGGCTTTTCAAATATCTGGGCAAAACAAGGAATTCCATATGATGCTGTTCATTGTCCCATGTACTTTTTCATTCCTTTGTCTGAAGTACATTCACACATAAATACTGAAAGTTGGTGGTTTGGGATGAAAGATCAAAGTTTATTAGGAGAATACTGCATTAGAGAAGAATTTGCCTTTGTCCTTTCCCTATCCCATCCCCTTTTCCTGTAGTACTAAAACTTCCTCTTTGCTATCTGAGTAGCATTTTTCTCCTAGATTACAAGATTAGTTACAAAGGGGAAAAAAACCCAACAACTTGATTTTATTGGCCCCCATGGGTTCAATTTTCATTTCTTTGCAGATGATTCCCAGAACTATATATCCAGCACAAGTCTGTCTTCTGAGTTCTATTCCACAGGTCCAGTGGGGTATCCAATAGACAAATTAAACTCAACATATTTAAGACAGAACTATTTTCATCACTGAATCCTTGCTTCTTCTGAACTTCACTATTATTGTCAAGTAAACCACCCAGTTACAATCACATCTTCCTCCTCACCCAAGCTCACAACTTAAGTATAACCTTCAGTGTACTCTGTGAAACTCAGCATATATTCAATGAGTTGCCAAATCTTGTTATTTCTTGCTATTCTTCATAATACTATACACATAAGTACCCTTTTCTCAATTCACATAGCCTCAACTCTAGTTCCAGTCCTCAACACTTCTCAACTATATTTTTTATGATCAGTTTTAATTTGGTTTCCCTGTCTTATTCCCATCATAATTCAGTATCCACAGAACTGCCACAATGATTTTCCTAAAATACGAAATCTAATCATTTTAACCCTCTGATCAACAAACTTCAGAGCCTCTCTGTTATCTTCAGGATCAAAAAAAGAAGCCTTCTGTCTGGCATTTAAAAGTCTTCACAATCCTAACTCTTCTTACATTTTCAGGCTTCTTAAATTTTACTTCTGTAATCCTCCATTACAATAATAAGCTTGTTTTAAACCTAAGAGAAATATAATGTCCCCTAAGGTCCATCCCCTTCTCTGTTACTTTAGGGGATTTATTTTAGAAGAACATTGATGAGTTTAATCGCTGTTACTCTTAGTGTCCAGGAAAAAAAACTTCGTAACATTTAGACAGAAGTTGAATTCCCTGGTTATTTTTTTTCTAGTCAATCCCTGCCTTCTCTGGTTATTCAGTTATTGGAGACATTTGGGTAATAAAGCAGCCAAACTGTAATATAGCACAGATAGTGTCTATGAATAAGGAGGCATCAGGAGAAGCTGGGGAAACAGCAGGCTACCTTCAATCCTGGAACAGTCCTGGTATACAGATGATGTTAGCCTGATTCTTCTTCTCTAACATGCCTAAAGAACCAACAGCCCTCTTCTATATCTCTCTTCTTCACAGCCATTCTTAAATATATGCTTTACTCAAAAAAATACCTTGGCCATAATAGTCAATCCGGAATAGCAAGCACCAATGACACCAAGGGACATTGTTTGATTGTCCCCTGTGACATCATCTTCTAAAGGAGAGGGATATGTTATAAATATCTATAATGTCCTTTTTATAATTTATTTTGACCCCTCATATATGACATTATCTTAACCCTTCTTACCTAAATATTTTGGCCTAAAAAAACATCTTAAGCAGTTAGCTTATCAGTCCTACCATTTCTTCCTCCTTTCAGTAGCTGGCTTAGACCTGCTTTTTCTTGTTTTAGCTCCATGTGACTTCATTCTTTCCTCTCCATTTCCAGACTCTTAGAAACTGGTTCTGATACACTTCCTAATTTTAAAACAAATTCCCAGTGACCTGACCAAGACTCTCAGGCAATTGTTTTGATTGATTTAAGGACCTATATGGTTATATGGGTTCTGATTGATTGACTTGTATTTAGCTAACAAAGGTAATACATTTAAATGGATGGGAAAATAGGTGGATCCTTACCCTTACATTCCTCACATTTTATTTCCTATCTCTGCGCATTTGAACTGATTGTTCCTCCTACCAGGAAAGCTCACCCTCTTTCTTTCCATTTAAGTGTTTTCTTTCAAGTCAGCTCAAATTCCACCTTTGCCAAGAAGCTTTACTCAATCCCTCAGCCACTTGAATCTTTCCCTCTGTGGTTATTTTCCTTATGCTCTGTATGTATCTTTTAAGTGCTTATTTATTTACTTGTGATCTCCCCCATTAGAGTATAAGCTCCTTGAAGGTAGGGACTGTTCTGTGGGGATTTATTCCTTTTTTTTTGTTTGTATTCTCACATTCAATGCAGTACCAAGCACATTATAAGCATTTAACAGATGCCTATTGATAAATAGATTTATTGATTAGTATCTTTGCTTTTTTAATATTCTTATCCATAAAATTCAACTTTAATTTAATGTTAATCTTCCGTTATTGTCATTGTTGTCTTAATAAATGTCTTTCTGTTGCAGGGTCCTCCTGGTCCCCCAGGCCCAAGAGGTCCTCAGGGTCCCAATGGTGCTGATGTAAGAAATTTTTTATTTATTTCGATCTATTTTTAATTCTGTAAATGTTTAGATTATTAATGAAATGGGTTCTAATTTGGGGGGATAACAAGTATTTAATAACATATTCAAGATTTATAAGCTAGAAGGGAAGTTAGTCACACTCATTTAGTAAAGTTCCTACATTTTATACATGATAACACTAAGGTTTAAAAAAGAATTGCTCAAGGTGACCCAGCTGGTAGCATCTCAAATACAGATACATCAGATGACTAGTAAATATATATACACACACACACGTGCACACATGCACAAACACGCACATTGAGAGAGACAAAGAGAGAGAGGATGAATTATTTTTTAGCTTATAAGAACAAAACTATTACGATTAGGCCATATTGTATCAGACTGGTTTTGACCAATAGTTAGTTTAGACTAATAGTACCCCACTATTGGCAACAATGGGACATTATGTGGTTGTTCCTTGGGACATTCACCTCAAAAAGGAATATCTTATAAATATGCCTAATATCCTTTTAGCAATGTGTATGGATTCCAGCTCTTTTAAAATATGTTTTAGCTTATAAGATATGTTAGAGCAGTGAATACAATTTCTTTTTCCTTCTTTGAAAAACCATTTTTTTCTGCTTGTCCTCAGACTGTCTCCTTGAAGCTTCTGGGTTTATCTCTCAATGCTTATATTCTTGAGTTTATGGAATATTGGCATGTTTAGTCTATCCAAATTCCCTGTGAGTTAACAAACTTTGCAATTTTCAGCCTTCATGTTTCCATCATGAAGAATTCCAGTCTGTTTGACTATTCTCAATGGTTATGGTATTCTTCAGTGAAGTCATATAAAACTTAACCAGATAATGTTGGCAAAGTGACTAGATTGTTTGACTTGAAATCAGAAAGACTTAGATCTAAATTCTATCCCTAACACTTGTTGTATGTCAGTGGGCAAGTTAATAAACTTCCTAATTTATAAAGTGCAAAATATAAAGACTTGCTATGTAGCACTTAACACAGTGCCTTTTCATTGATTGACTGATACGTTTTATGTAAATAGGAAAGGAAATAATATGCACACAATACTTTGTAAATTTCAAAATAGTATAATTGAGTCATTTCCTAAAATTCTTAATTGGAAAAGCTGATGGTAGATAAAATTAGTTTACAAAGAACAGTTATCATGGTGTCTTTGATAGGAGGCTGAACTTGTAGCCAAAAATACATAGGTTTGAATATTCCTTAGACTCTTACTAGCTGTGTGACACTGGTCAAGTCAACAAATCTTTCTGGACCTCAATTTTCCTAACTGTAAGGCAAAGAAAATGGACTCTACGACCTCTAAGCTTCCTTCTAGCTCAAAATCTATACCAATGTCATAAATATTGTAAATGGCAAAGAGTCAAGCGTGGCTCCAGTGGGATTTGTTCATGACAAATGGTCAGTTCTCAACTTTTGTATAGACGATGTTCCTAGAGAACAGCCGCAAAAGTAAAAAATGTGAATATTGATACATTGAATTTATAGGAAGTTGGGAGTTAGGTTCCTGTAACTACTAAAACCCATAATATTTCACTAGAGATTGTTGAAAATATACTTTTCTTAATATAAGTCTGATAATATGCACTTTTCTTAACTTAATAACTATGAAATAACCCATAAAATGCAATACACAAAATAAAATTGGTAACATGTAAAACATTTTTTCTCACTAGTAATTGCCAGGAATTTTGTGACCTTTTGTGTTAATATTTCAATTAGAAAAAAATTTTCAGGCAATATTCACTTTTCATAACACATGAAATACAGTACCATGAATACTGTATGGCAAATAAGATTTTTAAAACTAAAATAATTTTTTAACCTGAATCTTACCTTCCATCAATGTCAGATGGCAATGTGAGAGCATTGTACTACATATACTATACTGCTGTAAGTTTCTCTGTATTAGCTGCCTCTTAAAAACCAAGGGAGAGCTTGATGGTACTTCAGTTATTACTTTTGGAAGATTCTGATACTGGTGAGGTCTGGATATCACCTTAGAGCAGCGGTTCTCAACCTGTGAGTTGTGACCCTTTTGGGGGGTCAAACGACCCTGTCACAAGGGGTTGCCTAAGACCATCAGAAAACACATATTTCCGATGGTCTTAGGAACCAAGACATTGCTCCTCTATCCGTCTCCAGGCAGGTCCGCCCACGTGCAGATATGCCCACATATGAGTATTAAGGGGTTGCAGCATCAGGAAGGTTGAGAACCACTGCCTTAGCGCCTAAAGGACTTACATTAAACTTTGAGAGCATAAGTACAATACATAGCCTGAGTTTTAAAGGCAAACAATGAAAATATGCAACAAAGGGAGGGCTCTTTACCCTATAGTGGTAAGGTGAACAAGACCAGTGAAGCACCTAGTATGGTCCCAGGTATTCCACAAACTTACATGCTTTGCACCTTTCACTTTTTTCTCCGCTGAGCATATGTGTCAATGTGCATAGTTGCCAACATGAAAGTGAAAATGAGAGTATCGATAAAATCATATGAATACTTAAAGTCACAAAAGTTAAATGATGAATGTTGAGGGTTGATTGTATATATGAGCAGTGACATCAGTCAGGGAGAGCTTGGGGCATGTGTGCCTAAATCCTTCCATATCTCCACTTGTGAATGTATTTAGCTGCTGATCTCTAATTAATACAAACAGCTGCACTCACATTTTATAACCAGCATTTAACTTTCTATTTATTTATGTAGCTCATTCATTTATCTTTTCTGTATCGCAGGGTCCACAAGGTCCCTCAGGATCAGTTGGCTCAGTGGGTGGCGTTGGTGAAAAGGTAAGGAAATTATTAAAATCAGCACTGAGACAGTTGATTTTGAAGATAATAGAAGATTTGAACGGGGGGGAAATACATAGCTTTTAAAAACTTAATATAATAGAAACAGTATAGTCCTTGACACCTGTTGGCCACAATGGAACATATGTGTTCATGTTTTCATGTGTGTATATGTATGTAATATGTATATATTATGTGTTAAATACATGCATATGCATGTGTATATGGCATATACCAAGATGCCCAACAGAATACATACTTCATGCAGATATTGTAATAACTAAAAATTATCACATTTTGAAATATTTGGAATACAAAGAATTAAATATTCTTGTTTTAAGGATATGTAGTTATTACACAGGTAGCTTAAGCATTTTAAGCAATGACCATTGGTAGGAAAACCAAAAATTATTCTAAAAACACTTATCTATAGTTCAAATAGTACAGCCAGAATTAGTATAATGCTCAATTAAAACACAAAAAGCAAGGAAATTATTATGAATGTGAATCCTGATCCAAATAAATTTCATCACCATGCCTCTTGGTTCAAGTATATCCTCTAAACCCCCCCAAAAACCCAAACCCAACAACAATAACAGCACACTTTCTGTTTTAGTGTTTTATCTAGTGTTATTTTGAGTAACTTATAGGGAAACTTGCTGTAAGTTTGAGGATTTTATAGATAGACAGAATGACCAGTGTTGGATTTTGTGTCTTAAGAAATAGGGTTTAATCTATTAAAATTGCCCCCAATACTTAATTACTTAGTACTTTACAGATGGAATATAAGGTACTATATTCTAATAGGTGATGATATTACATTGGAGTGCCAAGTAATAGTGTCATTTACTAAGCTTTCAAAATAAGGCACATCTAAATATATCTCTCCCTGTTTATCTGTGTACCTATCTATATCTTTGCCAACAAAATAAATGTACAAGAATAAACTGTCTTAGTGAAAGGCAGAATGTAGAGGGTAGAATGCTGGTCTTGGAATCAAGAATATCAGGTTTCAAATCCTAATGTAGATACAAGCTGTGTGATCCTGGGCAAATCACTTTACCTCTCTGTTTCCTCATATGTGAAAGGGTGATAATTCCTGTAACGTTTACTTTACATATCTGCTGTTAGATAATAAAGACAAAGTGCCTTGCCAACCTTAAAGTACTACCTAGAAGTCAATTCTTACCATTATTATAAACAATAACATATGACATAATTTGAAATAAGAAGGAATAGATTAAAACATAAGCCAAAGCATATCTTACAACTTGCATTGATTTCTTCCCCTTCATTTCCACTCCCCCCGCTATAACACATGCTTATCTTAGGTCCTCTAGTATTCTCCCTATGGCAATCCTCTGCTAATAACACTGCTCACCTCCATTCTCAACAGTCTTCAATCCATCTTTCAGACCATTACTCAATTCATCTTCCATTTCTCTAGATCTGGTCATATCATTTCTTTGCTGACATATCTTTAGTGATATCCTGATGGCTCACAAGTAAAATTCCAACTACTTTATGTAACAATCAAGGTATTACTTTTCCAGCCTTTTCTCTTATTACTCTGTCCATGTTTTCTCCATTTCAACCAAATTAAACATTCTTGAAACAAATACTTTGTGTTTTTATCTTTATGTGCCATTCCTCATTGTGCCTGAAAAAAACTCATTCCTTTAAAACATCGAGTTCCTCAGACTCCAGCATAGCACTTTGTGTTGCATCTATCTAACACATTTTTCATGTGATGTTTTATATTGTGACTACCTGTGTGGGCGTCTTGTACCCTTCCTGTACTCTAAGTTCTTTGAAGACAGGAGCTATCACTTGAATAAACTTTTATCTTTGTAGTACCTGTCATTCTGCATACAGTAGGCACTTAATAAATATTTATCATTTCATATCATTATATTGCAACTGGTCCTGCTTAAATGACCCCCCTTTTTTAAAAAAAGAACCTCATTAAAATTTGACTTTTCCAGTTTTTCTGTTCAAACTTTATAAACTCCCCAGATCTAACTCTTAAAGTGATATACGGCCAGGGCCATCCACATTTTGTTTAGGTACCAAGACGTAGTGTTTGCTTACTATCAAAGTTTGTGACCTTGGCAGAGCTGAAGTAATGTTTTTTGCCTCTGACAGTCAGTTCTGAGAGCATCTTATTACCTGCAGTTGAAAGAACATACTTATTTGCTGTCTCCTAGAGACCTGTTGTTGGTATGATCCTCTCCAACTGAGAAGACCTCCACATAATTGGACAAGTCAGCTGTTAGCTCTCACCATTTTAACTTTCTAACCCAGCATGTGAAGACATTTCTTAGGAAATTAGACTTATTTTGTAAAACAGCATACAGTATTTCAATTAAACCATAAAAGTTTTAGAATTAGGTATAAATCATTCACATAATGCAGAGTTTGCATATTTTTAAAAATTGAAAGAAAAGTTGTAATTGTAGTCTTTTTTTCTCCTTTGTATAAATAGGTTATTTTTTCATGTCTTATGAAATAAGATCTTATATGATCTTACAAATGTTTTCCTATTTCAAAATTATCTACTTTCTACATTTTTGGCTAAATGTTAATCACAACAGTTTCTGTAGGAGCATTAGGCACTTTTGAAAGTGATGCTGCCAACAACTGGATTGTCGTGGAGAGTGTTTCAAAGCAGACAAAGTCTTAGTGACCCTCACTTTGTATCTATGTATTTAATGCCGCTTAAATATTTTGTGTGTTGAAGGTTAAACTGAATGATCACTGCTCGCTTAAGTAGCATTGACCTTGAAGGGTATGTTTTATTAAATAAAAACTTTCTCCCGAGATCTGTCTACCATCCTCAGAAATGTGAAGACAAAGCTTCCTATCTACCCCCTCTCCCAGGAAAGTCTTCTTAAGTAGGAAATCTGCTGTGATTGGCCATTATTCAGTTAATACTGTGCTACATTGGTATTGTTCAGTTTTAATTGTGGTTTTGGAAACCATCCAGTTATTTTGATGAATGATTCAAAAAAGTCCAATGATCCAAGTAAATTGTTTTTCAAACTGAATTATTCATTTTATATATCTACCTTTTTCAAATTAATGAAGACACTTCTATTTCTTCAAATTAATGAAGACATTTAGACAATGCTAACACAGCCATGTTAATAGGGTATTTTAGGCATTAGATTGCCTTATTTTATATGGCATAGATAGCCATCTCCAAAGGTCTTTCCTCTTAATCTTCTATATCCATCTTTAAATTCAATTATGCACATTTACCAGGATCTCAGTGATTCTAAATGAAATCTTTGTTTTATGCTCTTTCTATGATGACAGATTTGACATCAAATATCCCAGAAGTGTTTTTAAAAAAGATTCACTGAAATTAAAAATGTCTTAGTGTTTAAATGTAAACAACATCTTATTTTAGTTGCTTAGTAAATATAAAACATACCTTTTAATAATGTATTCTACCAACATAGGGAAGCACAATAGTATGCGGAAATATTTCAATTCAAAAATTGAAATAAATATTTATAAATCACGTGTGTGCTTGGATATAATAAGAAACATTTGATATTGATCTTTCAGGAAAACTTTTTTTAAGGAACTTTTAAATCCTTCTGTCTTTATCTGAAAGACCACTAGTCATAGTTAATATTTTTACATTTTATTACCAGTGTCCCTCAAAGGTGTCCATCATCAATTCTGAACCTAAGTATATTTTAGATGTGATTTTTTTAAAGAAGTATAAAAAATTGTTACATATTTATTTTTCTTGTTTCTTTTATAAAGTGATTTATAAAAAAAAACACCAAAAGCAATTTACATTTATTCCTATAAAATTTCATGTTATTTTATTTGTGTCTAACAATTTTGACTGTTTTGATCTTCTAGAATCCTCACTCTCTCACTTAGCATGATAGGATTCTGTCCCAAACTTATATCATCTGCAGATTTGATGAGCATGCCATCTGTGGCTTTACCAAAAGCACTGACAATTAATATAATGCCAAAGACTGATCCCTAGACCGGTACATGGAAGATCTCTTCAAAGTTGATAGTAAACAGTCTTTACACAAGTGTAGCTATTCAAAGTTATGAATCCATCAAATTGTCCTGGTCTGTAGGTCAGAGTTCTTCATCTTTTATATAAAAAATACTACAATCACAGTTCCTGGCACATATTAAGTAGTTAATATATTCCCATTGATTGATGAGAAATGTTGAATAATAATAGTAGTGTACATATATATGTGTATAATGTATATATATATATATGTCTGTTGAGGAAGCAGGTTTTCCAGTACATAATGCATAATCACATCTGTTTCTTTAATATATGTGTACATAAACATTGTCATTAAACAAAGAGATGGCTATGTATGTATTACTTGGGTATTTTGGAGGGATTTATTATAGTCACTAAACAAAAAAATCTGGAGTTTTCTTTGTTAATTTACTTTGTATACTTAACTTTTAAAATGATTTATTTATTATTTTTTAATTAAGGATTAGTTCTTATAGCATTATCTTGGCTAATTTACAGAAACCAACTAGTAGAAACTGACTAGCTAACTTTTGAATTTTGTTTCTCTCATTTTTTTATTCCAAGTTTTCACATTTTAAAGGGTTAAGGTATGTAGGGGTGTGTGTCTGTAATTGTGAATAGCAAAAACAAATTTAGATGTCATATATCAATCAATTAATGGACATTTATTAAACACCTCTATGTGCCAGGCACTGTGCTAAGTAATTTCATCACTTTTTTAGACAGATGACAGCAGCTCCCTATACTTACTCTTCCATTTAGGTAATTCCCTTGTGACTCTATCCATTAATGCTGGCGTTAAGGTTGTAAGAATCATTGTAGATTTATTGGTGCCTACATAAGCAAACTGCAAACATTTAGTGCCCCTTCCAGATCATTTTACTTTTTCCCTAATGCTCTTTTATTCATTAAAAAAAAAAGTAAATTAGTTGCTCCTTTATGTTTTTGTCTTCAGTCTTACTGTTGAAGATGAAGTGTATGCCAGATGTTTAGAGTTTTGGGAAACTCCCTTTCCACCTTGCTCTTATTTAGTAAAAAACTTTATCTAACAATAGCCTGCCAAATTTGAATCCACTGAGAATGTTTCTGTCAAGCAAAGTTTGTGATTTGTGCATCTCTTACACTTCAACTCTGTTCTATTGCTCCTAAATTTATTCACTCCAGAAAACTAAACAGATCTTTTCTTTTGCCCTATATTCATCTGGCATTATTTATGAGATAGAGAACTTGGTAGATATAAATTTCTAACCTTAAGATCTCCCTATAGGAACCATGAATGATAATGTAATTCACTGTTGATTAGAGAATTCTGAAAATCAGTTTTGTTTCCTTGGTGAATGCATCAATGCATTTTATCACCTTTAGCGCAGTTGACAAAGCTATTAGACCAGTAAATAATTCAATGACAAAAACAAATATGTCTTGATCAAGTTAGATTTTCCTTATATAAGTTTAATATTCTCTGTATTTATTGTATATATTTGCTCAAGATTTCTACCAATTGCTCCCCTACCAACTCATACTCCTTGATGTATTTCTACAATCTTTTTTTTTTAAGATAGCCTAATAGCATTAGTGATGAAAGAGAAAGTGCTAGGGATTGTAAATTTAAGTAATTCTTCCCTATTTCATTCCTTACCTCCCCAGAAATGTACATGGTATTCCAGCTTCATAGTTATTGACATAGGGGAGCACAAAACAAAAAAAGGGGAAAGTTACTAGAAAACACCCCTTCTATCTGTGTCATGTCCAATGTCCAACTTTTTGACCTCTCTGGAACTTTTAACTTTGAGGTCACCCATGAATAACCCTCAAGGCTGGCACTGTCCAGTAAATAGCTCTTGTTCATCTAGAACACTAGCCTCTGATTACACCACCTAGGAGACCAAAATGCCCTCTCCTCTATACAGGAGTTTAAGGTTTAGGAATATTATCCATGAACTCCCCCTTTCTCAGGACACATGGGCAAGTATATGTCTGCTTCTACAATGTGCTTCTATCAGAGAAGTAATTTATCATTCTTCCAGCTGCTACCACATCTTGGGTTGGGTAGATCAATTCTCAGGTCTCTGATCTCTAAACTGTGATCAGAATGCTATGCGTGAGCATATGTAAGTCATATACTCATAACCTACTGGTAGCTAGTGATAAAAAAGAAATCCTTCATGTACATGTACTTTCCCCACCACCACCCCCATCAAATCACTAGAACACAGATACACAGCTCTGATCTGTTGTGCTCTATCTCCCATCTTCTAAGTTCGAATCTGACTATGATCCTAGGCAAATCATTTAACCTCCCAGCCTCAGTTTTCTAAACTGTAAGATAGGGATAATCATAGCATTTACTTCACAGGGTTGTTGTGAGGATTGATCAAGTAAGATTGTGTTTGCAAAGTTTTTAGAACAATGCTAGACACATTTGTTAATTATTTTTAATTTATTTTTAATGAACAAAAATAGGTTTTAATCTTCCTCACACCTTCTCTCCCTTATTAAAATAGAAAAAAAGAAAAAGAAAAACCTTTGTAACATATATATGTGTGTATATATATATATATATATATATATATACACATACACATACATATATATATATGAAATCAAGCAAATTTCTGCATTGGCTATGTTTAAATAAATAAATGTATGTATGTCTGTTTTACATGTATATGTATATGTATATATAGAGAGAGAGAGACAGAGAGAGAGAGAGAATATGCACACACATACACA
>CM053584.1:339244390-339260178 GCA_028627135.1 Pseudochirops cupreus | reverse complement strand
GTAACATGCATCCTCATTGGTCCTCCAGAATTATGATTGGTAATTATGTTGATCAGAGTTTACAAGTCTTTCCTTTTTTATAATATTTTTGTTATCCTACATGGTGTTCTCTTGCTTGTGCTCTTTTTGGTCTGCATTATTTCATACAAGTCTGCCCATATTTCCCTGAAATTGTATTTCATCATTTCTTATTACACAGTAATATTGCATTACATTTAGCTTCTATAATTTGTTCTATCATTGTCTGTTTGATGTACACACTATTAGTTTCCAGTCTTTTGCTATTAAAACAACAACAACAACAATTTTGAGAATTTTGTGTAAATATAGGTCATTTTCCTCTCTTTGGTATTTACACCTTACTTTTGGGACATAGTTCCAGATTTCTTTAGAGAGTGCCTAGATCAATTCATAGTTCTACCAACAGTGCATTAGTGTGCCTATTTTCTCACAGCCTTACAACATTTGTCATTTTCTCTTTTGGTCAGTGGTATCAATCCAACAGATGTGTAGTAGAACTTCAAGAGTTTTTTAATTTACATTTCTTTAATTATTAATTATTTGAAGCATTTTTGGGGGGCATGGCTATTAATAGCTTAAAATGTTTCCCCCTTAAAATGGCCTATTCCTGTCCTTTAATTATTTATCAAATGCAGGATGGCTTTTATTATAAATTTGAAATAGCTTCATATATGTCTTGGAAATGAGCCTTTTTTTCAGAGAAAGCAAATTTCAGAGGAACTTCCTACAAAAATTCCTCCCTCCCCATGCCCCAGTTAATAGCTTTTCTTTTATTTTTAGCTTTGTTGTTTTTGTTTTCAAAATCAACTATATGTAATCAAAATGGCCCACTTTCTCTTTTATGATCTTTTATATCATTTACTTGGTCATAAATTCTTGTCTTATCCATTGATCTGAAAAGTCATTTCTTTTTTGCACCTCCAATTTTTTTATGATATCACCCTTAATATCAAAGTCATATATACATTTGGAATTTATTTACATGGTTTCAGTTTAATTGAGAGACCAAAAGAACAATTTCTCTAAGCATGATTGCTTATGAATCTTAGCCAGTCAGTCATCTCAGTGTCATCTGCTGTCCCTGAAATCTAATTAGGAATTGTCTGTGCCTGCTAGACAAGGTACCCATGGCCATGACCACTTTCTCCATGGGCAGCTGCTTTCTTGACCTGGGATGAAGACTTAAACTCATAATCTCATCATATCAAAGAGTGAGTTCATCTAGCTGAACATATCCTCTTCTAGTTAGCTCCCTTAATTATTAGGTGAATCATCCTTTTAAAGCTTCAATTCCTAAAGTAAGTGTGCATTATTCTTGTTATAGAAAGGCCTATCAGCACTGTGGGTGAAAGCCTACACGATACTCCTTTGGAAATCGTCTCTCACCATATAACTGAAGGAGTATACATGAAGATAATTTCTTCATGTTTGGAAAGGATATTTTCTGGATGGAAGCTAAAAGAGCAAATTATCTCCCCTTGATTTTTGAAGAGGTTCTACTGAGGGAACAGACATGATTTCTGGACAGACAGGAAGCCTTTTATAGTACTGCAGATAAGAATGTTAACTACTGAAGCTTCAAGGGAAGATTTTGACATGGAATTAGTGAGCCATGCCTCTGGAAAACATTTTCAAAGTGAAGAGACACAAAATACATGTTTCTTCACTTCATAATGTCAGCAGAGCTCTCTCTATGCCAATGAGATGCTTCTGAGGGGGAAAAAATGGAGATTTTTATTGCACATTTAACTAGCTTGTCACTGTAAATGGTGAAATTATGTTAGGATGTTTTTTTGAAGACAGGCATTTGCTCTGCCCATTAAACTTGCTAATTTTTTTTTAAATGAAAAACTAGTTTGAGTACATTAAGAGAATTTGGTGTTTAAAGAAAATTTGTAGTGAATCATTTTGGAAAGTGGTGAATCTTTTGTAGCATAGCTGATTACCTTATAATTTATTCTTTTTGGGGGAAGATAAGTGATAGTTTTTTTTTAAGTGAGAATTTGCTTGAAATTCATCTTCAGAATATGAACATTTTCTGTTGTAAAAAATGCTGAAACATTAAAGAATTGTGTTAACATAGGGAGAGAGAATAGGAACTGATTAACACTTACAACCTCAAGTAATGTACAGAAATCCATAGGGTATAAATAGTTGTGTACATGTAATCTCATATACAAACAGTGGCCTTTTTAAATACTCTTATCTTTATGTTTAGAGAATCAGAGTCATAAGAAAGTGTTTAAAACCTGTCTCTGTTTCTTCTTCCTGGATAGAATTGGAGCATCATGATAGGTCTAAGGGAAACAAAAATGATTAGCTTGTATTTTTGAGCATTACCAAAAGGTGGAGGTCCTCTACCCACGTTATTTATCTGATTTCATATAATTTCTTTTTTACTTCAAAAATTAAAAACAAGACTTTCTAATTTTGTTTTTTGGTTCTATAGAATGATCACCCTCTTAGCAAAATAATCAAAAATATTGAAAGCTTATCTTATCCTTTGAAGTGTGAATTACATGACTAAATAATTCTAATCCTTAGAAATATTACATGATTAATATTCATGGTCTACCTGTGCTTCATTATATCAACTTATACTTTTAAAACAATCTCCAAACATGGCAGGAATTATTTTTTTTAAAGAAATATTTATGGTGTCTCTTAAGTGCCCTTTTCCTGTAGTGATTACTTACTTTCACGTATACTAGTAATGTAATCCTCACATACATCAGCCCTATTGATTCAACTCTGACTTGACCCAAAACTAGAAATCTGTTCTAAAGTTATCATTGAAACTCACAGTACAAAGTATGATAAACAGGAAAATTTTGGATGCAATGAAGTCTGTTGTCATCATATTTAGAGGGAGTATGGTACAGTATTTATTGAGGATCTAGGTTCAAATACTGACTGTGGCATGCATTTCCTGTGTGATTTGGGGCAGTCATTTTACTTCCCTGGTGCACTAAGTTTCCCCATCTGCAAAGTGGATGAAATTGCCTCTGAAGTGCCTTCTAGCTTTAAATCCTATGATGATAATACAAAACCTGTTTGTAAGTCAGTCAGTCAATAAGTATTTGTTAAGAGCCAGGGACTCTACTAAGTGCTAGTGATATGAAGAAAACCAAAAACAATACTTGCCCTCAAGAAATTCACAGTCTAATGGAGAAGACAATATGCAAGCAACCACATACAAACAAGACATAGACATGATAAATTGGAGATAACCAACTGAGGGAAGCACTAACATAAAGAGAGACTGGGAAAGGCTTCTCATGAAAGGTGAAATTTTAGATGGAAGCCAAGAGGCAGAGAAGAGGAGGGAGAGAGTTCCAGGCAAGGGGAACAGCCAGTGAAAATACATGCAGTTGGGAGATGGAGTGTCTATTTTATCCTAGGGAGCCCTTGGAGTTTACTAAGAAAGGGCATGGCATAGGCAGACCTATACTTTGGGAAGATTATTGTGATAGCTACTCAACTGTCAAAATGATGTGGAATAGAGAATAGCCTGGAATGAGAAGAGACTTGAGACAGGGAGGACAACTATTGTGGTAGTCTGGACAGGAGCTGCCTATACCAAGTAGTTTCAAAGTAAAGAAGGGAACATATTAGAAATGTTATGAAAGTAAAATCAATAGACCTTGAGAATAGATTGCACACAGGGAGTGAGGAGAAAAGGATGATACCTAAGTTATTAGTCTGGGTGAATGGGAGAATAGTCATAGAGAAGTTTAGAATGGGGGTGGCAAGCTAATGAGTTTCATTTTGGGCATGTTGGGTGGAAGGTGTGTCTATACAGTGTCCAGTTTGAAGGGTCTAATAGGCTTTTGGAAATATGAGTCTGAAGGTTATGACAGAAGTTGAAGGTGAATAAGCAGATCTGAGAATCATCAGCATAGAGATGTTAAAATCAAATTCATAGGAGCTGTTGAGATCACCATGTGAAGTAGTACTGTGGGAAAAGAGATGAAGTCCTATGGGACCCCCCAGTTTTATCAGGTGTGACTTCGATGACAATCCAGAAAAGGAAACTAAGAAGAATCAGTTAAACAGGTAGAAGAAGAATGAGGATAGAGGAGTGTCACAGAAACCAACAGTTTCCTAGGAGGGTGTCAAGAAGAAGAGGGTGATTGACAGTGAGGAAAAAAAAATGAGGATCAAAAAGGGGTCATTAGATTTGGCAATTAAGAGATCAGTTAAGAAACCAGACTGTAGTATAGACAGACCCTATAAAAAAGAGTAAGGTAAAAAGTAGTAGCGGCGTCTGTAAACAATCTTGTTGAGGGGGTTAGCCACAAAAGAGAGAAGAGAGACGGGACAACAGTGATGGGGATGGGAACGTCAAGTGAGGGCATTTTGAGGATGAGGGAGACACGGGCACATTTATAGACAGTAGGGAAGCAGCCAGTAGACGAGGAGATACCAAAATAAGAAAGCAAACAATTTTATGGAATCCTGTTCCTCCCTGGAAGCATTACTTTTGAGAACCACATTTATCTAGAACCTGCAAGCTTTTACAAAGGTCTAGATGTACTATATCAGGAATGAGTGATACACGAGTGAAATTGTATAGACTTGCAAGAAATTTCTATGAAATAGCGATGGGAAGTTTCAACATTTATAAATGCAAAATGTTTTTTTCCATAATGAAACTGTTATAGTCAGTTTTACTATTGCTTCAATTATTTTGCTAATACATTCAAATTTATTCAGAAGACATAAACAAACAGCTTATAAATTGGCCTAGAAAACATGTCTTATGTATAATTCCATTACTAATTGACTGAATGATTTATGATGTTTCAAGTAATGCAAATACTGGGGTGTGCAGGTCTAATTGATCCTAAATAACTAAACAGATTAACAGTTCATCTTGAAAGAGAAAACAATAATTTTCAAGGAAACAATTTAATATCAATACAGTATAATACTATCATCTTGTCAAAGTCCTTGCACATTATGTATTTTTAATTATAGAAATAGAAAAACTGACAGTATATGGTCACTAAAGATATTCTACCTGCCCCTAATAACATCCTAAGAGAATGCTTTAGTGTGTCCCCAGTGCTTACGGGCTGGCATAATGCAGAATAAATACTGTCTTGAGTTACTAAGACACACCTGTCCCTTTACCTTATTGTAAAAATAGCCGCATTTGCAATCTGTGCTTATTCTTTACTGGCAATAAGTTAAAAAGTTTTATCGTTAGTCAGCACACACACCAAGTAATTGGGAAAGCCAAAAAATGTACAAGATCACTCAGCATATTAATACTAAGTTGGATGGTTGGAAGATTGTTTTAAAAGATGATATCATTTGGAGATAATCATGAAATTCAACAAATATTTATAAAGCACCTCTTAATTATATGCAAGACACTGGGACTACAAAGACAAAATTTAAAAAAAAAATGGTCCCTGCCCTCGTGGAACTTACAGTCTACTGGACAGTCAAAGGAGTTCGTGGAGGTTTTAGTTTCCATGTTTTACAGCTCAGAAAAATTTCTTCTTAAAAGTTAGAAATGGAATAAAGGCACTGTGTAAGAATGAAGCATTCACCTGAATGCTTCCTAAAAGAGAACAGATTGTTATATTTTCACAGATTTGTAAATGGAGCATTACCGGTAACAAGACTGTTCCAGAAGATGTTTATCAGTCCACTGAGCTAGGGAAAAAAAGTTATCCATAAATAACTGTGGGAAGAATGAGTCCAAAGAAAGGATCTGAAATGTATTATAGTGAGGTTCATGAATTGAATAAATTCCATTAATAGTATATGACTTTTCAGCTGGCTCAAGTTATTCACCTGAAGTCTTTTCTAATTTTGAAATCATTAACCATTTTCAATAAGAAAACTTCCTTCACCAGAATTCTAGAGAATCAAATGCTACAGTATTTTCTTAATAATTATTTATTTTTGTTACAGAAAATAAAGCATGCAAGTAATTTTACAACCTGTCTCCAACATCTATCTGTTGCCTACCTTAATATGCATTCCTTCCCTTTTTGTTTTCATCAATCTACCTAAAGTGACCTTGTTGTTTTTCATACACAAAACAGCTTTCATTTTAAAGCTTTTGTATGAGATGTTCCCTGAACCTGTAATGCATTTTCTCTTTGTTTTCATCTCTTAAAAGTTCAGTTTGTATGCCACTTTCCACAAGAAACCTCTTCTGATTCCTCCATCTGCTACTGCTTGCTCCCTCAAATTCCTTGTGTTTAACATATATGGATATGTCTGTGAATATATGCTTACCTATTACACATATGTTGTAGAAATTTACATGTTCTCTCATCCAACAGAATATAATATTCTTTAGGGTAGAAACTGTTTCATTTATATTTCGCTCTTGCCTAGCAAGACAAGTTAACAAGTCAACAAGCATTTTTAAGTAGGTGTTAAATATATATTGATCGATTGAGTAAAATTATTTGCCATTGATTAATAGAAGTAATATGCAGCAATCAATTATGGAAAGAAGACTTACCTAGTAGTGAGGAGATGTTAGTTCTAATTTATGCTTCATTATCAACCAGCTGTGTAGTTTTAATAAATTCGTTTACCCTGGACCTGGACTCTATTCAATAATGATAATGTCCCAAATGTCTAAAATTCTAAGACCAGACAGAGAGACAGACCAACCATTTATTAAGCACTTAGAAGCAGTGGTGCTTCTAAAATTGTCTAGTTTACTAAAACAATCTCCAGTTGGAAAAACCAAATTATATTAATTCAGAAAGGGAAAAATTATAACTAGTTTTTGTCATAGTTGATGTTTGTCTTTCATATATACATATTTTTAAATGATAGGGTGAACCTGGAGAAGCAGGGAATCCTGGCCCCCCTGGTGAATCTGGCCCTGGTGTAAGTATTTCATTTATTATTATTAAAGAGGACAACAAATTTAAAATGTTCTTTAACTGATTAATGATATTGGACTGATTTCTTACCATTCCCATCTTATTAAGTACAGACTCTCTATATTATAAAACTAAATTGTGTTATGATTGTGAATATCTTGATTTCTAATCATTTAAAGATGGAGAAAACATGATTTCAATGACAAATATTCAATCTACAACCTATTATGAACGGCTTTTAAAGCATTTTTTCTATGTGTACTTTCCCTAAACTTTAGTTCCTGCAGTAGTCAAATAAAAATTCAAAGCATAACTGTAAAATAGGAAAGCGACTTTCTCTAGGTAGATAGGAAAGTTTAAATTGAATTGCCATCATTTTCTCTCTAACACATTTTGGTACAAAGCCTTTAAGTAGTTCAATTTTGTTATATTATGCAGGGTCCAAAAGGTGAACGAGGAGAAAAAGGTGAAGCAGGTCCTCCTGGTGCTGCAGGACCTCCAGGAATCAAGGGACCCCCAGGAGATGATGGACCTAAAGGCAATCCAGTAAGTGAGCCAACTGCCTTAAAACCAAGGCACTGACATGCAAGTCTCCATGAGAGTTTCCAGAGTTCTTTATAATGGAACCATAGCTTCTGAGTCACTAATCAGAGAAATGTGTATTCATTTGTAAAAAAAAAAAAAATGAAGGGAAGAAGAGGTTTTTAAGGGGAGGAGAAGCATTGTTTGTTTGTTTTTACTGTTTTGTTCTGTTTTGAATTCACTAGCTGACTTATTTTTTAATTTTTTTACCTTTTCAATTTTTCTAGGGTCCTGTTGGTTTCCCTGGAGATCCTGGTCCTCCTGGTGAGCCAGGCCCTGCTGTAAGTATCCCATCTAGAAAGCAAAGAACTTTTAGAAGAATGTGTCCTTATTTTAGCTTTTTTTCCCCCTTAAGTAAAATAGATATACATTTGGACACAATATGGGTCCATAACCTATGACCCTTTGGAAATGGGTAAAATATATCTTCATTACAGTTAAGAGAACATAGATGATAGATGAATAGATAGTTGAATGAACAGATAAACTGATTATTAATCATTTATTGTTTTACAGATATGATTCGAAGAACTGACTTACTTTAAGAAAACAAGACAGGGGTAGCTAGGTGGTGCAGTGAATAGAGCACCGGCCCTGGAGTTAGGAGGACCTGAGTTCAAATTCAACCTCAAACATGTAACACAAAAAATAGCCACGTGACCTTGGGCAAGTCACTTAACCCCAATTGCCCTACCTTCTCCCCTCCAAAAAGCAAAAACAAAAAACCAAGATAATCCAACCAGCAGCTTAGATTATGATGGGGGACTATAACACATAAAGAGAAGTTGCAAAGTATATTTGAGGGAATATGGTGTACATTGACATGACGTGGTTCTGATAGGGAGGTGACCTGGAAGCATGAAGCCAGACAAAATAAGGCAAAAGCTTATTTATCAAAACCAAGGGACCCAGGGATGGAATTCAGGTTACAGGTGGAAAGGATGTGGAGGCCATGAGCTGAGTAGACAAGCATAGGATGAGAGCTTGTTTTACTGTTGAACTATGTGCAAGGGTAGGAGGCACTTTCTGACTCCTTCATCCCTTGCTAAAAGGTCTTTTTTCCATGGGAAAGGCTGTTTCTCCATAATGTCATTTTCCCTGAAGGGGGAATGTACAGGTCTATAATATGTCCTTTAAATACCCAATTAAACTAAATCCCCACAATTTCACTGAAGATTGCAGAGTTGCCATTCCTTCTTCTGGGATGGGGGCAGTGCCATGTCTTTGGTTGTCCATCCTGTCATGATATTAATAAATCTCAGCATTATGTTAAGTGGAATGGCTTATCTTATTTTCATTTCTGGTAAAAAAAAAAGGATTGACTAAGGGTAAGCTGCTATAAATAATTTAGGTTTCTTGCTCTTTTAGGGTCAAGATGGTGTTGGTGGTGACAAGGGTGAAGATGGAGATGCTGGTCAGCCTGTGAGTAAGCTTTTGTATATTCTTTGCATCATCCTAAGGCATTTTTTGGAAATAATTGAAGCTGATAAGCGTCTTAGAAGGATAATGACATGGTATTATATTTTCTAATAGAAATTCCATTGTTCTTGGTCTCAAACTGATTTTTACAAATATGTATCTAAGACTTATTTTTTCCCCTACAATATCTGGTGGCTTTAAATATCTGAAACAGGTTTATTATGTGGAAAGATGGATTGGGCTTTTTTTTTTTTTACCCAATGGTATAGTACTTGGAGAAATGAGGAGAAGATTTGGGGTCATTTTTTTTTAAAGTTATAGCAACTGGAGCTGTCCAAGCGTGGAATGGACTGTGTTAGAATGTAGTAGGGTACCCATTACTTCCTTTTTAAAGGAGGCTGTGCCACACTATTTGAGAACAGCATGGAGGGGATTGCTGCTGAAGTCTCAGGTAGACTGTATGATATCGACCTGTCAACAAATAATTATTTAGTGCTTTCCAAGTTTCCTTAGCATTGGTGCTAAGCTCAAGACACAAAGAGAGGCAAAAGGCAACCCCTGCTCTCAAAGAGATTATAATCTAATGCAAGAGACAATATACAAAATAGCTGTGTACAAACAGGCTACATACAGAGTAAATCCAAAGTGATGAACAGAGGTCATATAGTAACATTAAAGGTGACAAGAAAGACTTCTTGGAGATGCTAGGACTTTACTCGATGCTTCAGAGAAGCCAAGAGTCAGATGAGGAGGGAAAGTACTTGGTGCATGGGGAAAAGCCAGTGAAAATATCCAGAGTACAGAGACAGTCCCTTTTGTGAGAAACATTAATGAGAGCAGTGTCACTGAACTACAGAATATGTGGAAGTGGGTGTAGGGCATGAAAAACCTGAGAATGTAAGGGGTGGGGAACAGGTTATAAAAGTCTTTGAATGCCACACAGAGGATTTTCATACTTGATCCAGGAGGTGACAGGGAGGCATTGGAGTTTATTGAATAGGGGAGCAAACCTCCCAGATTGATTTTTTTTCTTTTTTTCTAATTAAAGGGGCCATATCTTGACTTAGTTCTTAAAGAGGCCTATTCACTGAATGGGCATTACCTTACTCTAAATGAGTACCTGAAAAGGCTTAAAAGGTCCAGGGTCTCCCATTGCATCCTGGGTCATCTCCAGTCATCCTGATGAAATATGTGGTCACTAAATCCAGATGGAGGAGAAAATGAAGCTGGTGACCTTGCACAGCCCTCCCTCTCTCAAATCAAAGTCAACTGCAAGTCATGTCATCATTTCCCTGATGTCCTTCAAAAACAAAGGACAAACACAACAACAACAACACAGACACGATCAGACCTGTACTTTAGGAAGATCATTTTGACAACTGAATGGAGGATGAATTAGAATGAGGAGAGATGTAGTAGGGAGACCAAACAAATTATTTCTATAGTCTACGCATGAAAGCCTGTGCCAAGACTGTGACAGTGTCAGAGGAGAGAAGGGGACATATAAGAAAGACACTAAGGTGGAAAGAATATTAACCCTGGCATCAGAGGATCTGGGTTGAAATCCTACCTTGGATACTTATTACGCATATGTATATGACTATGGGCAAGTGACTTAATATCCCTGGTTCTGTTTCTTCATCTGTAAAATGTAGGGGTTGGGCTAGATGACCTCTTACAATCCCTTACAAAAAACAAAGCCCTTACAATCCCAAATCAGTGATGTGATGAATCCATGTCTGTAGTCTCACTTTTTAGTTCTGTAACTCTTCCCTTTACATAGACAATTTGTTGTGATTTAAGGGATATCAGGAAAGCCCTCTTTCCCCATCTGCAAATATCTTCTCCATATTTGCTCAGATACTTCACTTTATGTTGTAGAGCCGGTTAAAATTCCACAAATTAGAGATTCAGTTAGATTACTGAGTAGCCTCTTTTCGAATTACAAATAGGGTAAACTGTGATGGTTAAGTCACAATCTTAATATGAGTTCTTTAATTGGGATATTTTCCTATTAACATCTAAGAAAAGTCATTGAGGAAAAGAGAATTTTGATGTGCGCACCATTTTATTATTTTAGCAATGAAGACAACCTTCAATATGACCCTTAGTTGTGTCTTGAGCTATAGGAGATTAATTCTTTGACAGAGCCGGCGAAGGGTTAGAAATCTGGAAGAGGGAGAGGGTGGTGTTTCAAAGTGCTAGTATAGTTGAATTCAATAAAGATAACTAACTTTAAAGATTGTGGAGCATACAGTATATAGTGTTCTTTAACATGTATACTTCACATTTTACAGGGTCCTCCTGGTCCTTCTGGTGAAGCTGGCCCTCCTGGGCCTCCTGGGAAAAGAGTAAGTTTCTTGACTATTAAATGAATTTTTTCTAAGTGTTTTCTACTGTGCCCATGCTTTTAGGTTTGTGTAAACAATAATTTGAAGGAAAAATAAAAAAGAAAATAAACTATGGGACCCAAACAGTGCAAATTGGTTAAATGTTCATTAATAAGGAATTTATTTGAAATTATATTTTCACCATTATGATATAATTCAACAATTATCACTGATTTTACATTTGCATTCTTTGGGCTTCCCTAAGCATTAGATTTTTTTTTTAAGTTTAATTTGGACCTAATTATCATGCATCTGCAAAGACTAATAATAATATGTAAATGATATGAAGCTATCAGGGTTACTTCCCTGGATTAATACATGATTTGGCAACAGGAGGAAGGTCGGAGAAGAATTGGGTTCTTCCTGTCGAAAACTCAATTCCCTCTGGATAATTATAGAGAGTCTGGTAGAGGAGTAATTCAGCAATTGCATATGGGTCAAAACACAAGTATCTCCACTTTACTAAAGTACTGTGAGCACCACCTTTGGCATTAATAGC
This sequence comes from Pseudochirops cupreus, assembly GCA_028627135.1. Classification (NCBI taxonomy): domain Eukaryota; kingdom Metazoa; phylum Chordata; class Mammalia; order Diprotodontia; family Pseudocheiridae; genus Pseudochirops; species Pseudochirops cupreus. The sequence goes on along the minus strand of CM053584.1, from coordinate 339,248,404 downwards.
TGTTTATGCCATCAGTGGAGAGCGAGGAATTTCTTATTTCGTTGAGCATTAGCATAAATTTAACTCTGTACTCTGGAAATGTATTAACTGAAAAGGACCTAATAATTAAGACACAAAGATTTGGGCATTAAATTATAGAGAAGATATTTTTTTAATATGAGTATGTGATTTCTATGATGTAAAGGCCAGTTTTAATCCGTTAGGATTTTTTTCTAAATAATGTGTTAATGAATAGCCTTCCTTAGGTTTCCTGCTACATATAGTTTAGATAAAGGTTTTGTTCATTTGTTTGTTGTTCATTAATTTAAATCCAAAAGTTCAAGAAAAATAATTATCCCTATTATATTCAAAATGTTACTAGATAACCTTTCAAGATTTTACTCCTTTTAAGTAGTAGTAACCTTTAGATTTGCCATAATCTAATTTTCAGAAAGCCCAAAATGCAGCTTTATTTTCCAATTGACATAAGAATTTCATGGGGTCAGAGTTCTAGGGGAACAAATACATCTGAACCAACCTCTTCTACGATATGAGAGACCGAAAAAGTTTCCTTTCTGTAATTCATATTACTTTCTTCTACTAACCACTGAGGCTTATTTTTAGAATAAACATAATCATTATTGTTAGGATATAAGGAGTTCACTGCAGTGTGGTGTAGTTTTCAGAGGACAAAAACTGGAGTCAGGAAGAACAGAGTTTGAATCCTGCCTCAGTCACTTACTAGCTGAATGACTTCAGCAAGTCACCTAAAACTTAATGTTTTCCTCTCTAAAGTGGTGATAAAAAGAGCACCTATATCACAGAGTATTTGTATCAAATGATGGGATTTCTGTAAAGCTCCTTGTAAACATTACAGTACCATATAAAATTTAGCTGTTTTTATTGTCATTCTCCTTTCATATTTGGTTTCCTGCATGTCTTTTCCAGTTTCCAAATGTTGCCAAGATCAAAAAAATTGTCAAACAGAGAGTCCTTTTCCTCTTTGGATCGATTTCCATTCAGTGGTTTGGGGTCATAATTGGTGGCATTATTGCTTTCCAAAGGCAGCGATTCTGTTTAAGGGGAAAATCCTGCTAGACTTCCTCATCTTGGCAAGAAGGGTCAAAATGTTGAACTCCTTTCTCAACAATTTACTATGCTCCTCTCCCCAGCTTTTTCTGCGTTAGATATGAATCTCATCACCAATAAATAGTTTCAATGCCTCTCATTGTCCTCCCACTCAACAGATGTTAACACTGCCTTTCAGAGACCAGTCTTCCATTAAATGGCGTGTTGTTTTTTATTTTTCTTTGGTAAAGTAAATTCAATATTGTTTAAATGTATTCAGATATAGGCTTTGCCTAGAGCTTCTGCGGAACTAATTGCCAAGGAAAATAGTGATACGAAAAGTCTTTTATTCTTATGCGAAGGCATTTAAATCATTCAAATGGACCGATATCTTTTCTAAATATACGAAATATTTGAGAAGAAAAGCCCTTCATCTTTGGTACTGTGATATCATTTGTCCTAAAGGTTAGAGTCAATTGATTGTTGCTGTTCAGTCATACATTCTGAATCTTTGTGACCCCTTATGGGATTTTCTTGGCAAAGATGTTGTAAAAATTAGTTGGGCAGATAGATTGTTCAGTGGACAGAACACTAGACCTCAAGTCAGGAAGACCTGACTTCAAATCTGACCTCAGACACTCACTAGCTGGTTGACCCTGAGCAAGTCAAAACCGCTGCAATACATAATGTTATTGGCCCTGTGGTTTCCATAGGATACTACAGCTGTACATACATTTAATGCTAGTGAATTACTTTAAAGAAGAAAGACAAAAATCAAGAGCAAACTTCTATTTCTGCAGATTACTGACTATGCTCATTAAGTTTAACTGTTCAGTATAGACAGGACCCCCTAGACTCACATTCATGCCGTTTGTATGCTTTTAAACACCACACACTCAAATATGTGATAAAGTACATTGTAAAAGCCATTACTGGGGTGGGACACAAGTGTAGAAAATCAACTGTGTCTACTCAGGTGTTACCCAAAACACGGACAGAACGAGAATTGTGCAAAAGCAGACACATAAATCCTCTTTCGCATGTACATCGCCTTCTTAAATTATGAAGTACCATGCACTGTAAGTGTAGCATAAGCCATATACATAATTTATTTTCAATAAATGAAGCAGGCTATAAAATAAAATTATATCTTGGGTTGCAGAAACATGATTTATTTAAAAAATTACTTCTAAAGTCTGGAGAAATTATTTGTGAAAAGATTGAGTTTTTGATGGCATTCTAATACAATTCACACTGATGTTCTAAGTTTAGCTTTGCCCAACACAAAGTGAAGGAAATATCTGGCAACTACATGCCAAACAGAGATCATTCAGGACCCACACCTATTTTATTTTAAATCTTAAATGTTCAGTCAGTTCTTATTGTCCAGTTGTGTTTGATTCTTTGTGGCTCCATTTGGGGTTTTCTTACCAAAGGTATTGGAGTAATGTGCCATTTCCTTCACTGGCTCATTTTGCAGATGAGGAAACTGAGGCCAACAGAGTTAAAGTGACTTGCCTGGCATCAGATAACTAGGAAGTGCCTGAGGCCAGACTTGAACTCAGAAATACAAGTCTTTCTGACTCCAAGTCCAGCACTTTATCCACTGTGCTACCTAGCTGCCCATATTCAGCTCTTACCTTAAATTAACTATATAATCACATATTTATAGCTTCAGTAGTACATTATTCTTTGAGTACCTTTGCACACACAGTATTGCACTAGGTCAGACTTTCTTGGTCAATTTGTGAGGATAATAGTGCTTCAACCTAATGATGATGACAGATGATAATGAGAAACACCTCTGGGCCTATGTATAAAAAAGAAGAGTCTGCCAGCAGTGGTACAGCAGTCTAACACTGGAAGAATTCCATTTTTAAGAGACCACATGTGGCCCTCTAGGTCCTTAGATGTGGCCTTTTGACTGAGTCCAAGTCTTACAGAACAAATCCTTTTATTAAGGGGATTTGTGCTGTGAAGTTTAGATTCAGTCAAAGGGTCTGACTTGAGGACCTTGAGGGCCACATGTGGTCTTGAGGTTGCAGATTCCCCTTGAGGTTGCAGAACGCCAGCTTTTAAAATGCTTGCAACTCTAACAAAGTCAACACAAATCAATACTGAGACTACAGCTGCCCTAGCCAGAGAGGGTAGAAAATGGAGAGAAAAGTTGGGTTGAGATTTGGATGTTTTAAAAATTGTTTTTGTATTTCATTTTCATGGTGTTATTAAAAATTAAAAACATTTTGAAATTCTTTTTCTTCTCTTCTGACCTTAAATAAGTACTGCACAAGGGGGATTTTTCAGTGAAGAGGGGAGAAAAGAAGAAAGAAAAGATGAGCAGAAAAGAACTAAAATCAATGGATGGATGATTGTTGGCAATGACTGCCTGCCGTAAATCATGGCCAGAATGATCTGAACTATAACTAACATGAACGATGGCATTCTAGCTTCCATTCAAACACAAAGCATAGCCAAAGACATAGTCATCCCTTTTTTGGCAATAGACAATCCTAGTATCATAGTAAAGCAGCTACATGACTCAGTGGAGAGAGAACTGGATCTGGAGTCAGGAGATTCTGTGTTCAAATCCAGCCTAAGAAACTTACTAGTGACTCTGGGCAAGTCAGTTAGCCTCTGTTTGCTTCAGTTACTTCATCTATAAAATGGGGATAGTAACACCTAGCTCCCAGCATTGATATGATTTGAATATATATTTATATATATATATATATATATATATATATGTATGTTAGGCATAAGGCATTGTCCCTTGAATCCAGAAAGCATAAATCTTGCTAGCATCTTATGGTATCCCATTTGCTAAGAGTATTTTTTTTTAAATAATAAATTTATTTTATTAAATTTTTTTTGAGTTACATATTTTCTCCCCGTATTTCCCCCACCCACCACCCCAAAACAGCCATCCCAGTGTTTCCCCCCTTCCCCAGTCTATTCTCTCCTATGTCA
>CM053584.1:339217414-339243890 GCA_028627135.1 Pseudochirops cupreus | reverse complement strand
TTCCTTCCTTCCTTCCTTCCTTCCTTCCTTCCTTCCTTCATCCACCATCCTCTTTCTTCTTTTCTCTCTAACCCCCTCTGTCTGTCGTCTTTGTCTCTGTCTCTCTGTTTAGACACATTAGTAAGCCATACAAAGTCATTTTTAAAATAGGAAAACCCTGTACATATAGGTTCAAATTGAAATGATGAGTTTCAATCTGTATTTTTATCATAGTTATTATCATTTTTGCTGGGTTGTTACAACCTATAAATAGTATTAGTGTTTGCAGCATTGCATATTAATTGGGCAAACAGCTATATCAATGTGTTTGCTTTCCACTAAGTTAAAATGTGTTCCAACCTTTAGATAAGGTTCAGGGGCCATACCTGCTTTCAGCTTCAAGGAAACTAATACCAAAGCAGATATTCTGTAGCACACAGCACTGCAGGTGAAAATGTTGGACTTTGTAATGCTGAATCTTAAGCATATACCATCCCTGTGTTCCTTTTCATTTATATTCATGAATTATGTATTTGCCAGAGGTTTTGCATCTTATTGCATTCTGAAGTGGAAATAGAAAACACATCCCCTTAAGATAAAATTTTCAAAATAAAGATTTGAGGTTTTTTGAATTTATATCAGTTTCATAGGGTCACTCATTACTGTAAGTAGTATCCTAATTTCAGAACTGTTCACTCCCAAGAGGAAATTGGTAATAATGAGACGCAGGATCAACTTAACAGGCCAATCTCAAAACATGAGTCTTATATGAAATAACTCTCTTAAGGAAACTAACAGATTTCTTTTAATATTTTTAAAGCGAATACTTGAAGAGAGCATTGTTAGATATAAACACCTATGTAGAGTCCAATAACTTTCCCAAATTATTGCAAAAATCAAATTTAAGTATGTTAGACTAAGGGTGAACGCTTGGTATGTATCTGTCTTATGTTATTTTTATGTTAAAAACAGAAAAGGTTTAGAATCTGTGTACTTATTAATGAGAAAATTAATATAAATGTGTGTAGCAGATCAGTATTTCCTTTCGTACACAAAGCAGGGTAAAATCACTCTCAGCAGACTCTGGATCATATATAGTCATATATATTTGACCATATATCATAGATCATATATATTTGAGGCATTGAGGTGTAATGAAAAGAAAGTTGACTCTAAAGACAGGAATATCCAAGTTCAAGTCACTTCTGTGACACTCTTTGACCTTGGGCAGCCCTCCTAATCTTTCAGTGCTCTAGGGAACTCCATAAGATTATAAGTCACAAAGAAAATGGCAATCTATATTAGTAAAAAGAGTTTTCTCATGTGGGAGTTAATATAAACATGAAATCCTAGGTCCAGTCACTATCTCTGTTTCTACAGTGAATTCTAGGAGTGGAGGAACATAAAATGAGAAAGTGAAAAGAAATAATGTGTTTGAACCAGCTTCATGTTTTTCATTCTGTGTGAGGGGAATATATTTTAACAGGCAAAAGTTAATTATCCAAATATGTCTACCTACACAGCACCTCTATGTAGTTTATTTCAGACAATGATTTTATAATTGCTTTGACTTTATCTAACATTAATAGGAGTATAGAATCACTTTTACATGAATAGACCACATCTAAAGAATTCCCTGCAGATTTTAAGAGACTGAACTATACGTCTTCTATTCTAAGAAATCATGCCTTAGAAAATCATCAGTAGGCTTGCTCTGAAAAAGACTTGACGTGGAGGATTCAGTTCTCTCTTAAATTTTATATAACTCATTACATTCCATCTGACTGAGTTATTCAATACATGGCATTGGTTATCCTTTTTTCCTTAATTGATGGAGCTCTACCAGACCTCTGGATCCACAAAAAAAGGGGTGGGGATTATATTCCTGACCTGTATAATATTTTAATTAGAAGGAATTAAATATATTATTTTTTTTAAATTTTTAACACAAATGGTATCCTGTTCTTTTCTGATATGTGTATTTGTATAGCCAGAGTTAGTGAGCTGGGACCATGGTGCGTTAGCAAATTGGATAGTAGTTCATCTTTAGAGTCCAGTGTTAAAATCCTGCCTCAGGATGTATTTAAAAATGATTGTTGACAGTTTCCTTCTAGTCTCATTTGTACCTATTTTGGGCACAAGAATGTGGCACGATTGCTTATCTCTTCACAAGAGACCCTGGACTAGAATAAGAAAAACTTGGGGCTAGGGATTAATCAACTGCCTATACCCCCATTCAGAAGAGTATTGTCAGGCTTAATTCATTTCTTGGATGAAAAGAGCTTCATGTGTAAATGAATATGTTATGTCCATTATTATTATTAGAATGGTATAAGGAAGCTGGCAGATAGCTGAACTTACTAGGTCCAACTAAAGCCAAGTATTTTCAGATGTCTGTATGCTAAATTAACTCATGAATAAGAAGAAAGGGAATGTTTCTAATATAGAATGTTATAAAGCTTTCTTTTTTCATAGGAACTAAGTCATTCAATCTCATCAGTCCCTTTCCTTGAAATTTCAGGACCTGATTTAGCTAATTTTAGGCACTCAACTGAGTATCCAGTCTGGATCCCAAGAACTCTTATATTTTTGTAAGACTGTTAATATTCGAAAAAAAAACTTATCTTGGAACCAGAGTTCACCATGTAATGGTGGAGGCTGTTACCCCATAGAATGAGACCTAATAAATGTGGAGAAATTTATATAGGATATTACAATTCAAACACAATATCCCTTCAAGAGTGTTATATATTTTATTTGTAATCAGAACCATTTGTTTGTGGAGAGGAGACATCTGTGCAGTTAGACAAATATTTAAACCTCGTTACTTATTCCAATACTTCTAGGCCTCCTTGATTTGCGTAGTCCCTCCAATTGTACTGTGCCTTAGTTGACAATCTTTATGAGTGTGTAGTAGAGACAATTCATCTCTTCGTAACTTATCTTCCACAGGCAAAGCATTTTCTTCTCATGCAACAGACGTATACTCTCCATCTCCAGACCCATACTCAAAGCCTTTCTGGCTCTGTAGGGCCTATCAAGTAGCAACTGGCCAATAGTCTTCAAAATCTTGAAGTTAGTCTTTAGTGGAAGATTAATAATTTGAAAATTACCAAAGTCTACTTATAATGATATTTTTGTGGTTTTAACAGCATAGGGATAGGGACTGTCCCTGGGATTTCATTCATATAAGTAACTCTTGGGTGAGGAAACTCGCTACCAATGGAGGTATTCTGTGACATTTTGTCTTAGAGAGTTGCCTAGAATAGTGAGAGATTAACTGGTTTGTATATTCCAGGCAGGACTTGAACCCAGGACTTCCTGACTTGGAAACAAGCTCTCTGTCTGTTATACCATAGCAGCTTTTTCAAAGCATAAAAATATTTAAGAGCATTTGTTTTTGTTAAGTCTTTGACTTTACTGGAGAAAAGCCTTTTATGAATACAAGATAGCTCTATGTTATCATGTGTATTCTTTGTGAAATAAAAACTAGTTCCATTATAAGCAAATTTCCCTCTGTCTTCATGGGTTAATTTTTCAGACTGCAACTAAAAACAAATGAAATCCAAAAAGCTACCAGACAGATTAAAATTATATCTTATTGTACCTTAGCGTGCCTGAGAAAATAAAATTTATTTGATTGACATCTAAATTGACTTTGCTCATTAAAATAAATCATTTGTGTGGTATACAAAGTTTTTGGGTACTCTCTACTATATAATCTGATATTGTATAGAACTGATGTTAACATATTAAAAATGTGTAGTTTTAAAATCCTTTTTTTTTTGCTGTTATATTGTAATGTGTTTTTTATGTTCTGTAGGAAAAAAAGTATAAAATAAAATTGTGAACAGATCATGTACAATAAAATATCATGTGGCAAAATGATACTCTTAAACCCACAAATATAGCTCACATCTTTACTTTAAAAAGGACTTTCCTTGGGATGTCTAGGTGGCACAGTGAATAGAGCACTGGCCCTGGAGTCAGGAAAACCTGAGTTCAAATCCGGCCTCAGACACTAAACACAAAACTAGCTGTGCGATCTTGAGCAAGGCACTTAACCCCAACTGCCCAACCTTCTGCCCTCCAAAAAGCAAAAAAAAAAAAAAAAGTACTTTCCTTACAAGTTTGAGAAATAGTTTCAGTAGGTAATATTCTTATCTTACATATGAGGAAACTGAGAGTTCTTCACAATCTTAACTCAAGTGACTTTTCCCCCACTCACTGCACCCATGCTATCCTCCATACAGTAATAAAATTAACAGTGTTCATCCTCCCCCTCCACACCTCCCTTTTATCTTAGTAAATATATATATATATATATACATGTATATATATATATAATATACATATATCTTTTCTTGTACTACCTTTAAGATTGATTGTGAAGACAATCAAATCTAGTTGCTGAGGAAGTCAAGAACATTCATCTAAAAGTGCTCTAGGATTGATCTTAAGCACTACAAGTCTACATATATTATGTCAAAGGAATTAATTGCCTGGTTTGAAATCACTCCATGTTATGATATCATGATGTGAGCAAATTCTTCTTCTATAGTGGCCATGTATATGAAAGAAATGTGTCACAGATATTAAGTTATCTAGATGTTCCCAAAATAAGGAGTTAAGCTGATATGTAAGAACAAAAGAATCACACCAAGATTTGGGGGGAAAGAAGAAAGATGAAACAAGAAATATAGTCATATATCTAGAAATCTAAAATGAGAGAGTAGTATAGTAAAAAGGGGAAAAAAGAAATCATATCATGAGTCAAGAGACCTCAATCATTAGGTCTTACTCCTGCCATAAATTACCTGTTTGAATTGTTTTTAATTTAATTGTGAATTTCACATTTATATGGTTCTTTAAAGTTTTATAAAGTACTTTGCCCACAGCAACCCTGTAATGAAGATGGTACAAGTTAGTTTCTTAACATTATTGTACATTAGTTTCCTCTTGTGTATGAGGAGGATGTTGCAATTCATGATTTTTAAGTATTCCTTCTAGCTTTTAAAATTCTGTCTGTCTCTAGTGGCTTTTTAAATGTGCCGAGTTAGCTAAATGGAGAACTATTCTGAAAAGAAAAGAGCTGGAGCAATGAGCATGAGGAAACCTTTCATCTTATCTTTTGTTTCCAAAATATGGAGGAAATTTTCAATACAAGTATCCTCATTGCCTGTCAATATATCATACAGAAATAGTTCAGCATCAAAAAGCACTTTGAAGATTATTTTTTCAAGACATCCTCTTAACCTTTTGAAAGATAAATAATTGGAAAGGATGAAAATGGCTAGAAAGAATCCATTGGCTAAAACATTACGATAGAGTTTGGAAATCTCTTTGTCTGGAAAGCTCCTTATAGACATCTTAACTTTTCTTTTTCTCTTTAATGGTCCATTCATTTAAACAGTTCCCTATTCCGTTTGCAGAATCAGAAATGTTACTGTTATTAAAAAGTAAGACACACTGATTTAAGAATACATAGAGGTATTTAGGGTCTCCAGATTCATATTAGTTTCTAGCATAATTTTGTTGAACTATCCTTTTCTAAGATCTGACAAACTCTATGTCAATTCACTATAACTTACACTAATGTTGTGGTTTTTGACTTGTTTGTTTCATTGTTTGACCTAGGGCCCCCCTGGCTTACCTGGACTGAAAGGTGATCCTGGTTCTAAAGGGGAGAAGGTAAGCTAAGCATGCAACCTATAAAACACACATGTAAGCAAACATGTGTATATAATGCATATATGTGTAATATACATGTATACATGTGTATGTATATAATATGTATACATTTATGTCTATTTATCTACCTATCTACTTACCAACCTATCTTCCTATTATATATTCCTCATAATAAAATTAGCTTTTAAGTGTGAAAAACAACAAAAAGACCAAGAGTATGGCCTTTAGAAATAAATGAGTTCCCTATTTTAAGGAAAAATTATATGTTGAAATTCCATCAATTTTTAAAGATCAGTCCATTTTTTTTCTGCCACCCTAACCAATCTGATTGGAATGAAATCTCACCCTTCCAGCTATATTCAAGAAAGACCCTTTCTGTCAAGTGTGGAACAGTGGGAGAATTATAGGATGCTCCATTTGTTCTCCACCTTCTCCATCACCATCCCCTTCCAGGTCCCCATCAAAGAACCATATGGAGAAGGCATATGGTTATGCTAAAATTGTCCATAAAATAAACAGATAGAATAATGAGATGCCAATGTTGACAGTTTTAAACAGGAAAAGACAAAAGTTGAATTGATAAACGTTAAAAGATTGGACAGGATTTTGTGTAATATGCAAAGTAATTGTGAAGAATGAAAAATCGGGTGATGTTTAAGGATTAAGAAATTTTATTGAAAGAACATGAGAGCTCTGAAGGAATGTAATACTTCAATGAAAGATCCTCATTATTTTTTTTTAATTTTCTTTTTGTTTTTAATGTAAGATAATATGGTTGTTATTGGTTTGTTAATGATGGAGATTCCTTCCTGATACTGAACTCTGATGGTAAATTTTTTGGGGAAAGCTTATCTCAATTCTCTTTCAAATAACCTGTTAGGTAAACAACAGCCTAAAAACAGAAGAGTTGATCATAGACTGGGTATGCTGAGAAATGTTTAATAACTAGCTCTCCAGGAAAAAAAAATGTAGACACAATGCACTTAAAGATTCAATCTGCATATTAATATCTTCTCCATTGCTTTCTTAAGACAATTAAAAAAACAATAACAAGAATAAATCAAACCCTGATTGTAAGGTTTGCTGATTTCCAAGGTGTAAATGCTTACATTGAAAATTTAATAATCAACTCTCTAGTTTTGATAAAAAGCTGTCTCCACAACACCTCTGCTTATATACCACTTAGCCTCTACCTTCTTGTTCTACTGTCCTATCTAAATCTTTTGTGTTGGTTATTGCAATGATTCAATTAGGGTTATTTAAAATGGCAAGGGAGGACTTAGCTTTTGGAGTATAGGAGTAAAGCTACAAAATTGTATTGGATATTTTAAGTAAAATTTGTCTAGTGGTAAATTTGTTTTTTGCTGTTTGTTTTTTTCAAAGGGACATCCTGGTTTGATTGGTCTGATCGGTCCTCCAGGAGAACAAGGTGAAAAAGGAGACAGGGGACTTCCAGGAACACAAGGGTCTCCAGGAGCCAAGGGTGATGGTGTTAGTATTAAAAAAAAAAATCCCAAATTATCCCTTTCTTTGTCTATCCATCCGTGTTTCTTGTAAGGAAATATTCTTCTATGTATGTGAAGAAATAAAATTCAAAGGATCTACATTTCAAGCACAATATGATGATTTTATTTTTCAAAAATGATTTTTGTTTTATGTTGTAGAAGTTATAGGTTAGAGAGTTTTCAAGTAGGAAATATAAATAAATGCACTGGTATAGAGGGAAAAAAAAAGGTATACAATTATCCTTTCTACATCATTGACTTTCCCCATTACAGTTTTGCTATACTGTGGGCCAGTATAAGAAATTAAATGGGAATTTTGGGGGAATTTTGCAGAAGCTACAGATGACACACAAAAGCCAACAGAAAACACAGAAAAAAGTTTAGAAACTCAGAAATGCATACAATACACATATACTACTGTATAATATCAACATATTTTATCTTTTAATGCCATAATGATTCAGATTTCTTCTGTGGTGCAAAGGGAGGGCCAAAAATTTCTCCTTGGATTTTTCAGATATGAGGAGTGCCACAGCCATAGCCTGCCATCCCCCAAGTGCAAGGGATAACTGTCATTCTAATCAATATGTTGAAATGAGAATGAGAGAAGTATCCCTAGATAGGCTTAGAGAGTTGGCTTAGACACCGGAAGATCAGCATTCTAATCCCACCCTTTATGCTAGACTAGTCTTGTGACCTAGGACAGATCATTTAAGTACTCTATGCCCTGGGCACAGGGAATTCCTTTATTAATAAAACCTCAGGTTTAGGTGTTCTTTTTTTTTTAAAGAACAAGAATAAAAATACATTCCTTGCATCTAGAGATCATATAATACTATTCTAATTGAGTCATGTGCCTTGGGAGAGCTCTGTAGAATGCATCACTACTCAGGGAAAACTAAAAATGTATCCTGGAAAGCTCTAATTCTGTGGTTCTTTCTTTAGGGAATTCCTGGTCCAGCTGGTCCTGTTGGTCCCCCTGGTCCTCCAGGTTTACCAGTAAGTTCATGCTCTAGATATGTTTGACGATATCTTACTCTCCTCAAATGGGTCAATATAGTGCTTTACTGTCACAAATTCTCATGCTTATTTGTCATTTTCCTTTTTCTAGGGTCCTCAGGGTCCAAAAGGCAACAAAGGTTCCTCTGTAAGTATACCTACATTTTAAAAAAGTTTTGCATTTTTCATTTGTGAATCTTTTTGTGTGTTTTTTTTTCAGCACTCATAACATTAATCCCTTTCTCTGTTCAACAGGGTCCTACTGGTCAGAAGGGCGACAGTGGTCTTCCTGGGCCTCCTGGGCCTCCAGTGAGTACATTTTCATAAGAAGGTTATATTAACGCTTTGCATCCTGAGACTTTAGATGATCTGTCTGAATACAAAAGAATTTAAACGCTTAAAGTCAAATGTTGCAACCATTTACATTGATAATATGGAAAACAACAAAAGCATCCCTTACATTAAAGTAGGTCTCCATTCCCTGAGCTAAATTATCTTTGAATCTGTTTTATATTCTGGGAATAAATATCCCAGGTATACCTTGTAATGAAAGATTCATGCTGTAATGATCAGAATTATGGCAAGATTGTGGCATATATCTACTCCCCTCATGTATATGTCATTAGTGCAATGAAAGCCGATGGGTACATATCTCATGGACCCTTCCATGTGGCCCCTGTGTCTGAAGACGGAAGTGCAGACATTTCACATTTACTCTAGTTGTGCGTATAGCTTCCAAAAGTGTGCCTTAACTCCTGCATTGGCAGTACATTTGTATAGAGGAACCAGACATAAACATGAAATTCAAAGCTGTCCTTTGAGTCCATTTTTATGTCTGGAATAAGAGCTGGGGATATTTTCCCCTTATCACATTTGATGATGTAGATAGTTGTTATTATTGTTTTTCTTCCAGGGAGGAGTAAAATTTGATTGCACAAAAATTAAATAAACCAAAATCTCCATAGTAAAGTACAAATTCCAAGGATTCCAAAATTTATGAATATGGCATCAAAATTCCAAATGCAAGCAATTATTTACATACTCAGGAAAATAGGAAGACTCCATTCAAACTCAATTACTTTCAATTGCAATTGCATTCTCTCAATTATTTTGCTAAGTGCTGGGGGAGAAAGTGTTAATGGTACCCATATTCTGACTTTGCCTTGTATAAGAGAAGCAAACACACACACACACACACACACACACACACACACACACACACACACACACACACACGCACACACACACACGCACATACGCATACACACTCGCACTCAGAAAAATCTTTGCCCATAGGAGCTAGCAGTCTATTAGAGAACATGAAACTAAACTAATAATACACATGCCAAAATTAGTAAATGATCCAGTTCTATAGATATTGTATACTGAAATACACTAATAGGATACAAATCAGATCATTACGGATCTACTTCAGGAGAGCAATAGGTTTCTAATTACAAGGTAATTAGGCAATTATGTATACACCTGAACATTCTGAATTTTAGATAATGCATGGAAATAACTTTCTGATTCTAAATTTATAGGGCCCTCCCGGTGAAGTCATCCAGCCTTTACCAATTCTGTCACCCAAAAAGACGAGAAGGCATGCTGAGGGTATGCAAGCAGATGCAGGAGATAATATCCTTGATTACTCTGATGGCATGGAGGAAATCTTTGGTTCTCTCAACTCTCTGAAACAAGACATTGAGCGGATGAAATATCCCATGGGCACCCAGAACAATCCATCCCGAACTTGCAAAGATCTGCAGCTCTCCCATCCAGACTTCCCAGATGGTATGTTAATAATACATGACAAAGCAAAGGCACTGAACCTCTGATTTACTAAGGTATATTGTCAGCTCATTAATCCTTGTTATATGGTTAATATAGTCTCTACACAAAACTAAAGAAAATGATCATTAAGTCCAGACTTTGATACAGAAAAAAAAAATCAACTTACAATGAGGGTAATTCAAGTTCTCCTAAGGAAAACCCTTGTCTATAAAACAAGACTTTATTAAGTTACAAGGTTTACTTTAGATGATTAAAGATAACATAATGTTTTATTTTATTCTGTATTTTAAGAATTAAGGTAGAGGAAATGTAATTCAACTGATTACATAGGCTAACTGAATATGTGTGGATTTCAAAGTTCAAAATTGACTCAATCACTAGTTCTCCTAATGAGGCATTTTAGGCCAAATGAGAAATTGCATTGTCCCTCAAATAGAAATAGCCAGTGTGTCTTGGTTACTTCCAAGTAAGACTCATTTTGTTCCATTATAGGTAGAGTAAAAGCTATGAAGCAGTCTTCAAAATAGAAAGGGTTGATTCAGTCTATTTCTTAGTTTCACTGAACATAAGGATTGACTTAATAAATAAATATAATTAAAGCTGTAATTTTAAGAGCAATGAGTATGTTTTCATTTTAATCAAGTACAGAATTTATCTTAGAAGTAAGTATAGGTACTATCAATTTTATATATTCTATAATTAAATTCAGCAAATGCAATTCAGTAAACTTGCAGCACACCAAAACTTTCTTATCCAAGAAAAATAAAAGCTACTTAGTCATGCTTCTCTCATATTTTATTTGTGAAAACTTCAGCATAAGATTTCACATATGATCCTAGGATCTATAATCTAATGTGTTGCTATGAAAGTTTATTTTCAACCCAGTGTTTTCGACTGCCATAATCTTTTGGTATTCTGATCCTACCATTCAACATATTACCTTTCTCTTCTGTAACATCTGGAACAGCTTCTACAGATGGATTGTGACTTGGGCCCATAACTGAGCAATAAGAGGATGGCCTAGACTATGCTTGGGAAATCACACTGTGCTTTTAAGGAATCTAAGTAGCTTCCCTGTGCAAAACTCTTATCTTTTAAACAAAATAACCTTTTCCTAAGTGATACTCAGTGGTTGTACATCTTGGAACACCACAATGGCCGAGCAAATAAAGCTACATGTGACCCAAAAGTCAATAGAATGATGAACAGTATGCACACAAATAGGCTCTAGCATATTTCTATTGATGATTGCTATAAAAGAAGGAGTGTAGGTGATGTCATTGAAGAAAGTGATGATCAGGAAAAGAATTGGTATGTTCATATAGAAGGTGTAAAAAAGTGAAAGATGCAGTTCAGTTCAATAGATTTGATTAAACACTATGTGCCAGATATGGTGCTACATTCTGGGGATATACAATAGAGTTCTGCGTATTACAGGTACTTCTTCAGTATTTTAATAGGTCCATGATCTAAATTTTGTGAATATTCCTCCTGTTGCCATAGAATGCAATCCATACATCACTTTTCATCTTTTGAGAATTTTTTTCACTGTCTTAAATCTTTTTCTTGGTCCTTTTACATTCTTTGAGTAACTAGGCAGTGCTCAGGCTAGCCATATGCCACAAAGGGGGTTGTCATTTGGGCATATCACAATAATCTACAAACTGGTGCCCCTGCGTCAAATCTCTCTCATCCATGGCCCATCTTCCACACTGTTACAAATGGATATCTCTAAAGCAGAGGTTAAAATGTCACTCCTCTGATCAAGAAGCTTTATTAGTCCTCTAATGTCTATAAAATATTCTTTCATTCAGTATTTAAAATCCTGCACACCCTGGCTCCAAGCTATCATCCTCATCTGATTTTATAAATAGTCAAGTCAAATTACTCCACTTGCTTCTTTCCTGTACGTAATACACCATTTCTCACTTCCACGGCTTTGAGCAGTCTGTTCCCAGGCCACCGTCCTTATTTCTGCCTTTAGGGTCTATAGCTCTCTCAAGGTTCAACTCAAGTTTCACTTCCTGCTTGTGATTTTTCCTGAAGGGCTAGAAAATGTTACTTTGTTTATATTCTGCATTTACTTATCTTTATTGTTTTCTTCCAGTAGAATAGTATTAGCTTGTGGAAGGCAAGGAATGATTAGTTTTTGTCATTGTATTCCCAGAACTTAGTGCGCTACCCATCACATAGTACGTGTTTGAATTTGTTAAATTGAATTGCAGCTTTTACATTTAGTCTTTCTACGTCACAGTACCAACTCCTTTCTTGATCATCTCTTTCCTCATCGATATCACCCATACTTCTTATGTAGAGATCATCACTAGAAGTATACTAGACTCTACAGAACAAATCCTTTCTTTTATTAAGGGGATTTGTTCTGTGAAGTTTGGATTCAAAGAGGACCTTCAACATGAGGACCTAGAGGGCTCTATGTGGCCTTGAGGCCACGGGTTCTCCACCCCTCTACTAGAGTCTACTCAAATGGATCTGAGATTTTGAAATGAGATTTGATACATACACAAATATAGAAGAGAGTTACTAATACATATTCTTTTATCAAAGATGCTTTTATTTTTCACATTAGCTAGGACATTAGGGGTTGGTAGCTCAGATGCTCAGGATTCTAGTATTTTTCAGTTCTGTCTATTCCAAATAAAGAAGTATAATCTTTAAGTCTTTATTTCAGATAGCAATGTCCAAGGTAAGCATAAGTTCAGAGTCCATTGTAGTGGCTGGAGAAGGATTAGAGAGAGAAATAGGACTTGGTCTAGCCTTTGAAAGGAGTGTCAGGTATGAATAGACAAAGAGAAGAGGGAATTTATGGGAAGAATGAAAGTTCATGTTTAAGGAGTGTGAGAAATGACTATTAATAGCCAATATCTTGGGGAGATTCAGAGACTCTCCTCTTTTTCTAAATTTCTCATTTTAAAAAGTTCAAATCTTTTGAAGGACATTACTGATAATAAGATTTGCATTGACTCTCCTGATCTTGGTTAGACCCCACCCAACCTGGCAAGGAATTTAATCTAGGTTGGGGAAGTTCCTTGTGTTCTCCAGCTTGGGTAGAGACAGATCCTTTTGTCTAGATAGCCCAAGGCTGCAGGTAGTTTGAGTAGAGATAATTTCTTTGTCCAAGGGTTGCTTGGACAGGCCCTCATTGAAAATGGTATATAAACTGTGAACCCTGTGGCCTTTGGTCTAAGAGAGACAGCCAAATAACCATCCTTTTATCAATAACTCATTGGCCTTATTAATAAAATAATTAAATTTCCCAGAAACTATGTCTCTGGCACCTTTTTAAACATCACAGGAGAAAACTGGCCTTACTCTCACTCAGTGTTGTCCATTCTTACGTATACAATCCTGTAGGTGGTGGGGAACAGGGGTGTTCTGAGCAGAGGAGTAACAGACTTTGTCACTATTTCAGAAGATGTGCATGAGTCATCATTGTGGCACCTCCGCCATTTCTTGTTGTTTTGTCCAAAGAAATGGTATTTATTTATTTATTTAGCAGGCTCTTTAAGAACCTCTCCAGATTTAACCCAGTAGGTTCTTAGTCACACACAATACAATGTCATTCTGCTACTCGAGTTAGCAGAGAAACATTGAGATCTCAGGATCAACAGTTCAGAGGCAAATCTTGTCTCTAACTTTGACGCTAATTCCTGTTCTGTTTGGCAGTGATGACTAAAGGCTCCTGAGTCAGGCTGAAGATATTCTATATGAAGTTTCATGTTTTTAAAGCATAGACTTCTGTGGTAGATTATGGTTTGGATAAGCTAAAAAATCTGTCATTCTAGATTGTTATTCATAATATATGTCTTCTTTTAAAAGACACAGTACAAAGTTAATGTTAGTACCTTTATTCTGAGATGATCTCTGCTTTCTTCTATAGATAGCTTCTTTGGACATAAATATTTACAAGTTGTCTCCTCCATTAGACTGGGAGCTCATCGAGGGCAGGGACTATTTTTTACCTTTCTTTGTATCCCCAGAGTTAAGACAGTGTCTGGCAATTAATGATTATTGAATTGACCTGACATCAGTAGAAACCTTCATGAGCTTCCGTAGCAGCAAGAGAATGGAGATTATCACCTAGTGTCCAACCTTCTGGGGATGAGCCTCTCCAAGTATACCTAAACTGGGTCTTAAAAACCAGGTATACAATTGGTCACCAGGCCATTCGAAAAACATGTCTGGACCTTGGGCTCTGCTGCCATTGAGCAACCAGTCAATTCTGTTACACAATGAAACATTGAGATAAGATCACAGTGTAACTGCAGTAGAATGTAAGCACCTTGTGGTCAAGAACTGTTTAGGTTTTGTCTTTGTAGTCCCCAATACCCAGATGTTTCATAAATGCTTGTTGAACTGAATTGAATTGTGTTGAAACTAGAGCTGGAACCCACTTATCTGGTCAGTGAGGAAACTGAGGTTCAGAATATTTAATGACTTAACCAAGGTCACACAGCTAATTAGCAACAGAACAGAATTAGAACTCAGGTCCTCTGATTGATGCAGTGTTCATTCACATCAAGTGAATATTCTTTAAGGAAGCAATTTATAAAGGTCTAATAAAAGTCTAATAAAAGTCTAAAAGGTCTAATAAAGGTCTAAAAAAGGTCTAATAAAAATAGCTAGTTTTTGATATGGCATCATACATGGTTTCAAGACACTTTACAAATATCTCATTTTATCCTCAACTCGAGGAGGGAGATGTCATTATTATTTCCATTTTACAGATGAGGAAACTGAGGCAGATGAAGGTTAGGTGAATTACCAAGGTCACACAGCTAATAAGCGTCTGAAGCTGGATTTGTACTCAAAGTCTTTCTGACTCTAGTCCCATCTAGTTGTCCCTGAGTATGACAACACCTTATATAAATGATCCTTCATGTTACTAATGCCATGTATCTTTTAGGTGAATATTGGATTGATCCAAACCAAGGCTGTTCTGGAGATTCCTTCAAAGTTTACTGTAACTTCACAGCTGGTGGAGAAACTTGCATTTCTCCCGACAAGAAATCTGAAGGAGTAAGTACCAATCTGTTTTGATAGTGACTGCTGACAGTTCCTGCCATGTTTTTGCAATATTGAACTAAGCAGGAGAATTATACTGTCACATTTTCCTATATCTGCTTTTCTTACAGAGTAATTAGTATATTCCATTTTCATAAACATGAGTAAGGCCATGAAATGATACAGAGAGTTAACAAATGCCCCTCCCTCTTTTTTTTTTTTGGCCCAGATGTATTTTCTATACACCTGCTTGCTCACTAACATTCCCCCGTGTCCTATGACACAGCACAGCTGTGAACCAGTTTTTTTTTCTGTTCAAACCAAAATATTTCATGACATAGTTCAGAGATGCTTATTATGCTCAAATAACATTCATATCTGAAGAATAATGCCTACATGGAGTAAAATAAAAACCATTCTTCTGTGGCATGGTCTGTCCATCCAGACTAAACTAGTAGTTGCCATTGTGGACACCCTTATTGTCTCTTTGTTCTATAAATGCCTTTGCTTTGCATTTCTAATTAAACTCGATGCAAATCATTATGATACAGAGCAAATGCTTCCTTAGTATAAGTGTAAGAAGAATACTGAGTGTGCTACATAGGAGGAGAGTTTGTCTTCATTTGTATTCTTGTACCAAAGCTCACTTTTCTAGTAAATGTTATGCAGCATTCAGAGGTACAGAAACCCCTAAAGGCATCATAAGTTGTTATATGTGAGGCTGGTCTTTTCAGTGGAAAAGTTGGCTTTGTGTTTATGGGAAAGAAAAAAAAATACACACCCACCTGCTATGCAGTGGAGAATAGCCAAGCTTCAGCAGGAAAGAGAAATTTATGGAAATGGAAATAAGCTCCCCTCCCAATGATCAGTATTATTCCCTATTGTGAAACCGCCCTCTTCTTGTCCCTCACCCCTTTCTGTATCTCAGTACTAACTGTATTCCCAAGGCTATATAAAACTTCTTCAGTTACACAGGGGATGGAATGAGAAAACCAGTTCCATGGCCGTGATTTTTGCCTCCTGAGCCTGCTATTTCCTAGTGAGAGATCTTCAGAGTATCTCCTTTACACAAGCTATACTGACTATTTCTCCATGCTGACAGATGGCCACTGGAAAAAGCAGCACTTTTTTGAACTACCAACCACATTAAGATTTCAAACAAAACCCTATGGCTATGAATGTGTTTCCACCTTCAGACTTTTTTTGAGCCACATAAAGGAAGGAGGAATGTCTTTCCAATTTCAGAAAATGAAGCCCCTCTTGTGTTTTTCTCCCTCCCTGTTCTTCCCATGACTTTGGAGTTCAACTAAGTAATAAAAAGATGCATTTTCTTTTCTTTTTCTGACCAGAAATGTATAGAGACACACAGTTCTTTCTCTTGATAACATTCCCAAACATTCTCTTCTTTTACAATAGGTAAGAATTTCGTCCTGGCCAAAGGAGAAGCCAGGAAGCTGGTTTAGTGAATTCAAAAGAGGAAAACTGGTATGTTATTATTACTCCATGCAATCATTTATTGCTACCATCACAAGTTAAGCTCCAGTTATAAATCCAGACTATCCTGGTAAAAGGCTGAATTACATAGTATAAGCACCCCTCCCCATATTCTGGAAAGTGCTCTATTAAGATGTAATGGGTCACTCTTACATTTTAGTGACGGACTAAAATTCCTCTGACAGAATGAATGGAAACACCCTGAGTTTTTACTGAAATATATAATCAACTAAATGCTGCAGTTTTTTGACTGTTTGAACTTGACATTCTAATATGATTATATTAGGAATATCCACTATAGAAAAGACAGTCCTTCTGTAGAGTTTCTGCCCTTTCATACTATATAAAAGAGTTAAATTTCTTGCCATTTTTGAGGCCTAGTCAGTATAGTGTTCTCTCCATTGAGGAGGACATAGGATTTGGGTAGCCTAAGTGACCTTTGTGGTCACTTGATTTCTTTAAATAACACACAGTTGAGCTCTCCTGGAGAGTTGCAGATGGCATATAGATGTTAAGTCACTCACATATGACGACTTAGCTTGTTAGTAGCAAAGGTAGGACTGAAACAGATTTTTCTATTCTATTAATTTCTTCATGGAAATTTTAGGATCATAGAATCTGGCATGAAAGAGACCTCAGAGACCATTTAATACATTCCTTTCATTTTACAGATGAGGGAACTGAGGCCTAGGGAAGGAAAATGACTTACCCCAGGTTACACAAATAATAAATGGCAAAGCTAGGATTTGAACCCAGTTACTCTGATCTCAAATTCAGTTTTCTCTTAGGTTTAAGTTAAGCCTTAAAAGTTTCCATGAAGTTAACTTTTTTGCATCAACAGGTTTCCTAGAGACAATATAAAATGAGGGGAAAAAAAACATTTTAAAATGCACCTGAGACAATTAAAGATCATCACGTTTTTAAAGTTGTTAAATTTGAAACACTGCTGTAGCATACATTTTTTCATTTGATTAATGTCATAGGGTAGGTTGACAATAGATCCTTACAAATCCTTGACCGTTAAGCCCTCAGTACATTTCTGCCAATGTCACCTGCTCAGAGTCAGTGTTCCCCTCAATACTAATACAGTTTCCCAGCACCGAAGTTCGGATCCTGAGTTTCATATTTTTCTGTCTGTGTGTATTTGTCTCTGCTGAAGGTCTGTCTCAGTACCTCATTGTGGCATGTTTCTGTGCTGGGTTGTAGGTGGTTATGCCAATGGCCAAAGAAGTTCGTGCAGATCTTGTCAAAAAAGTCACATGATAATAAATAGGGAGCAAGAAGAAGCCTCCCTCCCCCCTGCCCCTGACCTCGGCCTCCTGGTCCAAAGGCTAATCTGTTCATTTACAGACGAGGAAACTGTGGGCTGGGTTGACTTGCCCAAGGTCACCCAGAAAGTAGGCATCCTCAGACACTAAATTTAGCCCTCTTTTCATAATTCTCTGCCATCTAATAACTCATGATTTCTGCCCCCACCCATAAAATTTAATTCATATATACACGTTTCTACATATACCTCAACTTTAAAAGCATTCATCTGGATGCAGGAAAGCCAGTTACATGGATGTATTATCTTAATTGATTCAGAAACTGTGACAAGGAGCTTAAATGATTTATTTAGGGGCATACAACGAGTTGGCAACTAGAAGAACAGAACTGAATCTTGAACCTCGATTTCTTGTTCAGTGTGGTCTAGCCCCTGAAGCCTGACTCCATTCAGTGAATCAGAATGTGTTGATAGATGTATCTAAATCTCTCTGAGCACCATTTAGTGTCATCAGAGGCTCCCTTCTTTGATGTCTCAGGGTATGTGGAGGGGGGAGAGATGTTCATATGCTTGCATTTTTTCTCCCACAGCTCTCTTACTTGGATATGGAAGGGAATTCCATTAATATGGTTCAAATGACATTCCTCAAACTCCTGAGTGCCTCTGCCAGGCAAAATTTCACCTACAATTGTCATCAGTCAGTGGCTTGGTATGATGTGACATCTGACAGTCATGACAAAGCACTCCGGTTCTTAGGATCAAATGATGAGGAGATGTCTTACGACAACAACCCTTACATCAAAGCTCTCTATGATGGCTGTGCTGTAAGTAGAAGCTCAGACTTTTTAAAGTAATTTTGTTTTTCCTTTTCCTTTAGCAGAATGACAAGGCTGCTTAGTCATTTTCTCCATTCAGCTCTGTGTCATATTTTTTTGGTGAATGGATGCCAATTTTATTGGGGATTTGATGTTTAAAAGTAACATGCCCTTAGCAGAGTTAATTAGGAACACCTAGGAGTGGTCCTTTAAGTGAACAAAGAAAGATACTATTTTTTAAAAACCATACAAGAAGCAACAATATGGGTCTTGCTAATTTTGTATTGGTAAAAGGAGGAACCGATGTTTCCTGCAACAATCATTAATAAATAATGTGAGCAAAGAAACATTCCTAGGAAAATTTTAGAGACCTTTTATGGGTATAAAAATTTAACATTAGTAAATTATGGTAACTCTTAAGATTCTACATATAGATATACACACACACACACACACACACACACACACACACACACACCTCTACACATGCCTATGTGTATATGTGCCTATTCATAGACATCTAACCTATCCATCTAAATTTATGTGCATGTATGTGTATGTATCAGAGACCTATTTTCCTAGGGCAAAAATATTTAAGTTGCAAGAAGCAAGCGTGCTTCTAAGAGGATTGATTGTGTGTTGTGACTACCACCCCACAGCAGAGTCATCTTGAAAGCCTGACTGAAAATCTCAGTTTCTTAGCCCTCCAAGTCCATGACTTCAAGTAGGCAGATGAAAAATCTTCAAGATGATAGGGGATTTTTTTCCAACAAGATTTCTTTTCCCCAGAACCACCCCAAATTTTCTTTAGGTGCTGGGACTACATGATGCTTATTGATTGGGTAAACATTTAGTGCCAATCTTCAGGTTATGTTGGAGCTCATCTTGTGATTTGGAACCTTATTTACTTCAAACTAATTACTCCATGAATACAACAACATTCATTTGAAAACCTGCCACAATGCACTCCACTGAGCAGAGCAGCAGTAAGAATTAATGTAAAATAAGCCTCCAAAGTCACAGCAGTGAAGAAACAGTTGTGTGTATCACTGACTTCAAAAGATTAGGAAAATGACTAAGAAAGCGATCCCTCACTCCAGCAAGAAAATATAAAAGAGTTGAGATAAGTCAAAAATCATGTGGTAGAAATTATTTTTTTTTCCTAATCCTGTTTTATATGTTGTTAAACTGTTACTTGTAGAATTATTTGTAACATTTAAAACCATTGATTGACTGCTTTGCAAATGTTAAGCCATAGTAGTTAATGTCACAGTAATTAATTATGATTATTTACTGAATAGCATGATGATAAAAACATGAAAATGTAATCTACTTATGAAATATGGTCCCATAAAGGGGATCAATTTTCATATTATGCTTTCTATATCATCTCCTAATAGCATATTATTCCCTTGTTGTACATAGTTCTGTGGTTCCATCTTTCCTATTGCCTGGCTAATTTTGTAACATATTCACCAATGGTTCAGTTGGAAGGATTTCCATAATGCAAAAGGTGACAATATTAACAACAAATAACAAATTAGAAACAAGATAGAAGTATTCCCTTCTCTACCTCTTTACTCTCTCCTTGGCCTTGGGAAAACACAGAGTATATTCATTCAAGGCTTGTCAGAATTGTGTTTATACGTAATCATTGGTTGTTTTTTTTTTTCATTTCACAGTCAAGAAAAGGCTTTGGGAAGAGTGTGATTGAAATCAACACCCCTAAAATAGACCAAGTACCTATTGTTGATGTGATGATTAATGACTTTGGAGATCAGAATCAGAAGTTTGGATTCGAAGTTGGCCCAGTTTGTTTCCTTGGTTAAGATTAGGGCAATGAACATATAAACCGACAAACATTTTACCTTGGTACCAGCAGCCCACTTCATGCCACATGCAAGTTTTGAATATGGATGGTGCAGA
The DNA here is from genome assembly GCA_028627135.1 of Pseudochirops cupreus. NCBI lineage: Eukaryota > Metazoa > Chordata > Mammalia > Diprotodontia > Pseudocheiridae > Pseudochirops > Pseudochirops cupreus. Next base: position 339,223,398 of record CM053584.1, on the reverse strand, counting down.
AAATGTCTTGCTGTGTATGTATGTATTATTTAGAAAATATGTGTTGCCCTTGTAGGGCCAGAATCACATGACTTAAAATTATTCAAAAATCATGAAAGACATGTATACTGTGGCAGAGACGGAAAACGTAGGGTTGATTTTTTCATTCCCTGTTCTCTCCTCTCCTTCCCCTATTTGGATTCCTTTGGTGCTATTCTTTTAAAAAGCAACGAACAAACAAAACTCCATCAATAACATATATATATAGGAAAGACATGGTGCTCCTTCCCATCCATCACAGGAGGTGCTAAGAAGGTGTGTTTAATAAATTGTAATTATTTTATGTACAGTACTATACTGTTATTTTCTTTGTCCATTTCCAAAACTTGCATGTGTCTCCGAATTGCATCTGGCTCTAACTTCATAAAAATTACAAAACTCTGTCAATGGCAATAAATACTGTGTATGTATTATGAGAAATAAAGCTGTAATTTCCAGTGACTTCAACTCCATTTTCTGGTTAATAATAATAATTAATGATAATAATAATAAAATCCCTTTGTATATATTGATGTTGAAGAGCTCTGTTATTTGAAGTCGCCAAAAAATCTCAGGTGGCAAAAAACTGGAAGACCTTTGGCAACACACTCAAATCAACTCTTCTCTGCTGTTGTTACCTTTTGATGAATTGCAAACAGAAGCAGCATCCTCCAGGGTGCTAAGTTCTATGGTGCTATACCTCAGACTTTTTTTTTTCTTTTCAGAATCCAGGATTTCATTATAAACCTGTATATACCTAAAGGAAACAAGTTTATATTTTGGGGTGGGAAAATAATGTGTATGAAAAGTACTTGTATTTAAAGAGATCTGTTTAATTCTTTGTGCAGTCAAAGGTTGGATCTGTCATTGCCCCTCTCTTGTATGTCATCTGAACATTTTTTCATTGTGCTTCTCTGATGCACATTAATATTAAAACTGGAAACTAAGCAATTATTTATAAATTTGTGCAGTTAGTTGTGGGTTTTTTTTTTTATTGATCAATGCTGAACATTTCCCTTCTGAATTGGATACCAGATTGCAATAAGTAATTTTCCCAAAAAGCATATGCCCACCCCACCAATATGACAATTTTTAATTTTTTTTTCAAATAAAGGCCATAGGTCATATGATTCTACCTAGTTGCTAAGCAACATATGAGTAGACTATTCATTCAAAGAGCCTATTTTTAAACTCAATTTATACAAGTCACTTTCCAAATTCCATGATTGGTTTCTTTTCCCTCTGAACTTTTTTTTTTCAGATAGATGCAATTAGAATTAAGATTTAAACCTCACAAACACAATCCTTTTGTAACTATTTTTTCATAATATATGTAAGACTTGAAAATAAATGTTTGTTATTATTTCTTATTTTAATTGTTAAATTAATTGATACCAGATTCCACTGACTCGTTTTCACTTGGTCTTTTATCATGAAAGAGTATACTTGTAAAAACTAAGACTACAAAATGAACATTTGTCATTCAGAATATTTTATTTTTGAACCCAAGTTTGTTGTAACTGTCACCTTCAGAAGGAAGATATGAATTTTATCAATAAACTCAAGTCTTGTCTACTTGGATTGATCATTCTGTTTCTTAAATAGGCTACAGCTCTACTTTCAATCCTCAATAAAACTATGTGGGTCTACTATGACCATTCAGACAGAGACAGTTTGCCAGTGAAGGATAGCATAGTACTGATCAGAAAATCAAATAGTTGAAAACTGTGTTTGAAGGAATAAATACTATCTTACCATCATCTCTTCAAAATGGATATATTTTAGATTTCAAATCTTTACAGAAGAGAATTCATCTTACAAAGGATTTCTTTAAAAAAAGGCTCCAATATATGATACATATAAAATTAAATAATAATTAATAATTCTAATATCTGATATTGAAAGCCATGAGCCTCTGAATTTCAGAAGCATGTTTTCCCTTCAACCAACTAACCAACCAATCAATTAATCAAGACATATTTATTAAGCACCTACTTCCTACCTAGCAAGGTGTTGACCAGGGCTACAAAGATGAAAATGGACCAATACCTTACATTGATACTTGTAGTACCATTCTCTCTGAGGATGTTCTCACCAGGAAAGAAGACCATTCTGGTTAAAACAATATCTCTCTTGCTTTAAACAAGAACCCAATTAGATTATTCTAATTCTGGGGTGGGGAACCAGCACCCTTGAGGACACGTGGCCTTCTAGGGTTCTTGGATATAGCCTGAGGCCAAGTTTTATAGGACAAATCCTTTTATTAAGAGGATTTGTTCTGTGAATTTTGGATTCAGTCAAAGGGCTGCACTTGAGGACTTAGAGGGCCACATATGGCCTTGAAGCTCCAGGTTCTCCACCTCTATTAAAAATCTCAAAATTCAGATCACATAACATAATATCACAGATTGATCTTCAGAACCAGTTCAGTTGTTTCTACATGAGAAATGATTTTTAAATGGAGAGATAAACAGAAACGTGTAAAAGAAAAGCATTCAACTGATTTATGAAACTAGTGTTCTTGTAGCTCAGTCTCATGATGTTGGACTTATTAATCTTTAGGCCTCTTTCCTACCCTCTAAAAAAGATAAAAACATCTGCCCTCCCTGTCTCACACAGCTGTTGGGAGACATTAAACATGTGATAGTCTTTTGACTACTGGAACACAGTATAGAAATGTTAGGTATTTTATAGATGTAGAATTTTTCATCAGTTATTCCAAGTGACCTTTTAAAAACAAACAACTGTCATAAATAAGTTTTCTTTCAGTCGTTTTCCAGTTGTATCAGATTCTTTGTGACACCATTGGGGTTTTTCTTGGCAAAGATACTAGTGTGGTTTGCCATTTCCTTCTCCAGATCATTTTACAGGTAAGGAAACTGAGGCAAACAGGGCTAAAGTGACTTGCTCAGGGTCACACTACTAGTGTCTGAGGCTGGATTTGAACTCAGGAAGATGAGTCTTCTGGACCCCAGGCCCAGTACTCTATCCACTGTGCCACCTAGCTTTCCCTTAAATAAGTTTTTCTACTTATTAATATTGACTAACCCCATCTTACTCTCCAGTTTCTTTTCCATTTGTGTGCCTTGATTCATGCTATTCCTTATTACTATCACATACTCTCATCCCCCTCTTCATCTTTTGGATTTTTATCTATTCTTTTAAAACCCAATCTATATGTTATAAGGCAGTGAAGGAGCACAGTGGATAGTGACCTGGAAATCAAGGAAACTCAGATTTCAAATCTGGTCTTAGATTGTTACTAGATATAAAAAGCATTTAGTAAAGTACCTGGGCACAATTGTAGGTGCTATATAAAAGCTTATCTTCTCCTCAGCTCCTAATTTTCCTTCCTGAAACCTTCCCTTTTCCCGTAGTTACTAATATCTGTTTATATCTTCCAGCTTCCCAGAGAATTTTGTTTTACAATTCTCTGGTTCACTCAATCACGTCTCTGACAGATCTTCTCCTTCTAATAGACTATAAGATTCCATAGGCCAAAGACAGCGTCATAACAGAACTTAGAATATCTTGCAGCATGTGCATGGAAAAATGTGTATGAAAAGGGTTTGTATTTAAAGAGATAATTCTTTGTGCAAAGGCGAGATGTGTCAACACCCCTCTTTAACACAGTGCCCACTACCAAGTAGGTGTTTAAGGAATACTATATTCAGTGTTTGAAATAATACTAAATGTGTTCTTTCCTATTTCAATTTTTGAACATCAAGACCAGGGTGAGATTGGGAAGGTGAGAGAATACAGAAGATATAGTGTTGCCTTGAATCCCTGTTTGAGATAAATAGAATTGAAGACTCTTAAATTGTAACTTGACTAGAAGAGAAATAGTAATTAATCAACATGCATTTATCGAATACCTTTTAGGTGATAGGTACTGGAACATCGTGCTAGGTACTGGAGATACAAAGAGAAAAATGAAATAGTCCCTGATTTGAGGAATTTACATTCTGTACAAAGAGATAACATGCCCAACATATAGACATATCAGTCTACGTTCTCTCCAATACCATTGCCACCTCCTCTATAACATGATTTCTTTAACATTTTTTGTGCCATAGATACCTTTTACAATCTGGTAAAACCCACCCCCTCCTTTCTCAAAATACATGACACAGAGGATAGATAGAGTGATGGCCTTGGAGTCAGGAAGACTTGAATTTGAATCCTAGCTCAGACATATACTAGCTATGTGGCCTTGGGCAAATTGTTTCACCTGTCTGCTTCAGTTTTCTCGTCTTTAAAATGGAAATAGTGATAGCAACTACTTCCCAGAGCTGTTGTAAAGATAAAATGAGATAATGTTTGTAAAGTACTTTGCAAACCTTAAAGCACTATAGGAAAGCTAATGTTAATATCATCATTAAATGCGTGTGTACATATATTTATACATATAATGCATACAATTATAAAGGAGTCCAAAAGTTAGTTAGTTTTTTTTTCCCCAGTTGATTTTGTGGACCCCTTGAAATTTATTCATGGACTTATAAGTGATTAAGAATTCCTGGGCTAGAAGCACATTTGGGACTGTTGTGTAAGAGTTGAAGTATGGGGGCTCCACTATCACTGAGTATAAAAATAATTTGCTCGAAGAATTTTTGCTGTTTGTGATGTAGATCTAGGATAGTTTTATGTAGCCTATAAATCTTTGGCCTTTATCATTCCTTATTCTCAATCCATATTTTCTAGTGTTTTTTGTTTCTTTGTTAAGTTCATCTCTCCCCATCTTTGCATTGAAGCAGAGTATCAGAGTATATATTGATTTAATTCAAATGGTCTTCTTCAGTTCATGTAATTTTTTGCTAGTCCTTTTGCTCATTCTGATCATGAGCATTTCAATTCAATTTGAATAAGCATCACATGAAATGCGTTACTTTTTGGACTGAGAGACATTGTGAAGGAAGAAATAATAGGACTTGGCTACAGGTTGTATATATGGAGTGAGTGCCAGTGAGCCATCTAACATGAAACCTGGATTGTGAGTTAGGTGAATGTAAGATAAGGGTGCCCTCTATAGTAATAGGAAAACTAGGAAGAGAAGAGGTCTTTGGAGGAAAGACAATGAATTCAGCTTATGATATGTTGAATTTGAGATCTCTATGGATATGCAGTTTGAGATTTCCAATAGGCAGTTGCTGATACAAAACTGGCAATAAGGAGAAAAGTTAGGGCTACACAAGCATCTGGGAATCATCTTCATAGATATGAGACCTGAACTAATGGCAGTGCAGGACATTCCCAAAGGAAATAATTTAGGCAAAGAGAAGTAGCCCAAGGACAGATCTCTGGGCAATAGTAATAGTAGTGGTGAATAATCCGATCACTTCTCTATCTCAACAGATATCTCTCCAGCTGCGATAGTCTGTCTGAACTCATTCCTCTATTAATAGCATTTTCTCATTCTGTCATAGTTTCCCCATCCCAGTCTTTCTAAATTCCCAGCTTTTATCATATGAACCCCATTTTCTATCTTTTGCTTTCTCCCTTTTACCTTTTCTTCTCAAACCTAGATTTCAAATGTTCCACTCAGCTCTTCTGTGATACTATCTGGAATGCCTGCTTCATCACTAACACACTTGGTTTCATCATGAAACTTTTGCTGTCTCGCTCCATTTATTTTCTGGCTTTCATTGAGACCTGAATTCCTGTGGATAGCATTGATGGCGTTCGTTCCTGGCCACTCTTTCAAGCACTGGTTGTTGTTATTGTTTTATTTTTCTTTTGTCACGTGGTGAATTGAAATCTTCCTTGCTCTTTAATGCCATTTCCAGACTCTCCTGTGTATCAGCAAGCACCCCAGCACACCCAGGGCGGCTACTAGCACAGGTTCTTAGATCTGCTTTTCTAAAGGAAAGCAACTCAAAATGGGTTAACAATCTTACTTTAATCAAGCATATCATTTAACTAGTTCCGGGGGAAAAGTCGGCACCCTGAACTTCAGAGAATACAAA
>CM053584.1:339201500-339216914 GCA_028627135.1 Pseudochirops cupreus | reverse complement strand
GTATATATATATGTGTGTGTGTGTGTGTGTGTATGTGTGTATATATACATATGCAATTATTATTATTATTATTGACTACATCCAACTGGAACTTGAGATACACAGGCACTGCAGTTGGGAGATCCATCCTGCCCTACCAAAAAGTGACATAGGAGAGAATAGACTGAGGGAGGGGGGAAATACTGGGATGGCTGTTTTGGGGTGGTGGGCGGGGGAAAGACGGGGAGAAAAGATGTAACTCAAAAAAATTTAATAAAGAATCTCATATCAAAAAAAAATAAAATAAAATAAATGGGGTTTACTATGCTGGTAATCAGAATCTTGGAACTTGCCTTTGCTTGGCACTACAGTCCCTCAAGTACCTCATATCTTCTCCCCCTAAACTTATCTCAGGCCCAGGTACTCGTCTTTAAGCTAGATAAGACCAATTTGATGATGTGATCTTCACATACCATTTATTCAAAGTCCTTCAACTTCCTGGTCACTGTATTAGCCTCAGCTTAGCAGTATCCATCTTAAAATGTTGTTCCCAGGACAGAACACAGTCCTCCATATTTGTCCTGACCAGGGCAGAATACAGAATTTTTTCCCTAGACATTATACCTCTTCTAATGAAGCCTAAAATCACTTTAACCTTGTTGGTCACTATAGTGCTGACAGTTCTGTGAGCTTACATTCTTCTAGCACTTTCAGATCTTTTAAGATAAACATCTTTTGTAACAATACTTCTTCAGTCTTCTACTTGCAAAGCTGAATTTTTGAACCCAAGGGTAAGAGTTTCCATTTAGCCCAATTAAGTTTCATTTTATTGGGTGAAATTAGAACATTTCCAAGCTCAAGGCTTTAATCTATCAAGGTTTTTGAATGCTTCCTGGGTCATTTATCATGCTCATTACGATGAGGTGCAGGCTCTGACCCTCCGTGAGCTCTCCTTGAATCTTTGAGGTACGGGCTCTGGGAAACCCCTTGAAGTCTTATTGAATCTTCCCACTTGATGAGGCATTTGCAGAGGCCATAAGTATTTCATTGTGACTGGGCCCAAACCTCTGTTACTAGCCTGGCCCTCCATTGTCTATCTGCTTCCCACCCTTGAGCCTATCAAAATATCAATCCCCTCTTGTACTCTTGTATTAACTCCTCCTGAAGACTCTCCCCAAACTCCTCCTCTAGACCACCCCTTGATTCCTCTGTATATAAGACCTCATCTTCCCTTCATGTGGTGTGAGAGCGCCACAGAAGGCCCTAGAACAGACTTGCTCTTTGAGATCACCACAGAATGCCCTAGCACAGACTAATTCTGTGACAGGCTTACTCTGTCCTGCTTGCCCAATGCAAGCATCACAGATACCTAGGCTCCTTAAGAGTCTACCCAATATGGCGAACTATTAATAAACTTTACTTTTCTTTGGCTGAGAAGACTTGAGTGGAATTCTTTTGGCAGGACCCGACATATTGGTATTTTGGGGGTCTCAGGCACCCCTAACCCTCTTAGTGGGTAAACCTCTTCATTTTTATGGTTCCCTGATACCGGGAAACACTGCTAATCTCAAGCTCTTCTCCAGCCAGTACTGGAAGGTATATAAGCCTCTCTTTCCCTATTGCCTTCTTGTTCTCCAAGTAGCTTGGAGGTGTGTTTTGGGGGGTTTTGTTTTGGTGGGCCTGACCTCTCAGGTCCCATTAGATCAGACAGCTAGGTACTCAGCCTGACCTCAGGTTCTTGGTCCTGTTTGGTTATGCTGGAGAAAATGGGCACGTGCTCAGCTTCTGAAGAGTGGAGGACGAGGACAGATGCCTCATCTGGAAGTGTAAGCCAGATTCTTTCAATTCTTTCGGGGCTAGGGAACTGGGAGAACTCAAGGGGGGTCCCAGAGCCTATACCTCATTACAAGGACCTACAAATATCACTATTTTGATCTTAGTTTCCCCAATGTTGAGAAATTCATTTTTCAGATATTGAAAATATTGGCCATTTTGAGTCATGGCCTTGATGAAATTTTTCATTAAGCCAAGTTTAAGGTGCCAAGGTGGAAAGAAAATGGTTTCAAACACACAAGTGGTTGGCTTAATACATTCTTCTTTACTGTACTTAGTCCTTTTCTTTGAGGTCGATATTTTTTTTAGTATAGGTTTGTTTGTTTGTTTTATCTTTGTTGTCCCATTGAGGAGTATAGTATAACCAAGGTATAATCCTAGTAAAGGATAATCACTTTCACATTTCCAAGGATGAGTTGAGAATTTTTTAATCCTATAATTTAAGAGAAATTTCATGTTTTAAATGTATTTTGCTGCTCTCTCATATATCATTTATGCTTTTAGTCTAGATGTTAAAAGAAAATCTTCAATTTTAGGTAAGTTAAGTTCAAACACATGGCCATTTGTTATTTTTGTTGTTCAGTTATATCTGACTCTAAATTACCCCATGTGCCATAGCATACCAGGCCCTTCTATCCTCTGCTATTTTTCAAAGTTTGCCCAAGTTCACGTTCATTGTTTCCATGATACTATCTATCCGTCATATGGTTGGCTGCTTCTTTTCCTTTTGCCTTCAATCTTTTCCAACATTAGAGTCTTTTCCAATGAGTCCTGTCTTCTCATTACATGGCCAAAATATTTAAGCTTCAGCTATTTGACCTTCCATTGAATAGTTAGAATTAATTTCTTTAAGCATTGACTGATTTTATCTGTTCTGCTTCAGTTACATCCTTATCATTTTTTTTCTTTTATCATGCCTATTTTGTATGAAACTTTCCTTTGATATTTCTAATTTTCTTGAAGAGATCTCTTGTTTTTCCCATTTTATTGTTTGTTTTTTTCTATTTCTTTGCATTGTTCATTTAAAAAAAAGACACAATCTTCTTTCCTCTCCTTGCTTTTCTCTAGAATTCTGCATTCAATTGCTTATGTCTTTCCCTTTCTCCTTTCCCTTTCACTTTCCTTCGTCAGTTATTTGTAAAGTCTCATCAGTCAGTCATTTTGCTTTCTTGATCTTCTTTTTCTTTGCAATATTTTTTGTTTTTGTCTCTTGCACAATCTTGCAAATCTCTGTCCATAGTTCTTCAGGCATTCTATCTACCAGATCTAATCCCTTAAATCTATTCATAGCCTCTACTTCTGTAATGGGAATCTTAAGATCTTCCCTGCCCCTTGGCCCCTTGATAGGCTTAAGTGAATCTGAGAACCTTCCCTGATTTGAAAATATACTCTGCCCTATAGTAGGCTGAATGTGGTCACATGGAACCTGTGGTGGGAGGTTTATTTTTCAGGAATGCCTACACCTTGTTCTTTGTGATTGGGCAGTGGGTCAGGAGAACTGCCATTCTCTGACCCAGGAGAAAGCTATATATGACCTGATGTGAGGTTTTGCTTTGGAGCTCACTTTGGGAAGAGTTGTGTGATTTGGCCAGATGAGACTGCACAGCTGTTGAACCCCCTGCCGCCCCTGGCTTTGAAAACCCAGATGTTGGGGCTTCCCTCTCTGGTATCTAACTAGGTATGGATGTAATTAATGGTCAGATAGCTGGAAACCCTGTCTGCTGAATTGTGTTATTTTGCATTGTAACTTCTGTTTGTATTCTCTGAAGTTTAGGGTGCTGACTTTTTCCCCCTGTACTAGGTAAATGATATATGTTTGATTGATTAAAGTAAGATTGTTAACCCATTTTGAATTGCTTTCCTTCAGAAAAGCAGATCTAAGAACCTGTGCTAGCAGCCATCCTGGGTATGGTAGGGTGCTTGCTGAAACAACTTCATATTCATAAGGGATGTTATTTAGGTCATACTCATAATAGTTTTCTTCAATTTAAGCCTAAATTTTGCAATAAGAAGTTTATGTTCTGATCTATGGTCAACTCCAGGTCTTCTGTTAACTGACTGTATAGATAGAGCTTTTCCTCCTTCAGCTGCAAAGTATACAATCCATCTGATTTCCATATGGACATTTAAATCTTATCAAGTTATTAAATGAGTATCTAGGGAAGAAAAAAGTTACTTCAAATGCAGAATTGTCACTTTTCAAAAGATAACTTTGTTGTATTGGACCTCATTGTTACAATATGAATCATTTGGTTCTTCAACCTTATTCCAGGGTCTTAGTGGTTTCAGTACACATAAAATGACTCCTAAAATTGAGGATAAATCTGGATATTTTATATTATGTTTAGACTTGAAAATAATCCTTGCTATATTATTTGTTTAGCAAAAAAAAATTGTTGAATGGTCTTATTTCTATATCTAAGTCATAAGAAGTGTAAATGCCATACAGACACACACGCACACACACACACACACACACAGAGTATTTTCCAACCAGTTATTAGTATAACATAAGTGATAGAGATCAAATTAGAGACCTAAGTTTTACCCTGATGACCTGTTTTACAAACAAAATAGTTTATGTGCTTTTTAAATCCGAGTTTACTTAACTTTCTAAGATTTAAAAGTGAGCTCGTCATATATCCAACATTAAAAATAATAGAATTTAATCAATTTATCTCCTGCCCCACGCTAACCTCTACAAAGTATTAAACCTTTGGGAAAATAGGATTAGAAACAATGACACCTGTCGTATAACTGACTGAAATTTGTGCTACACATTGAGAGTGAGATGTGAGTTTTTGTTATCGCTAATTTTATCTGGAAGCCAACACTCATTAGCCTTACCTGAATGATCTGTTCTCTTGCTTGACTACTTTGCCTTCTGCTATTAATTTATGCTCTAATATGCCACCCCACATTATGCATAGCTTTGTTTGTAAATATTTCTATTTCATGAAGCAGGGCTATAATTTCATTCTTTGAGTTCTCAGCACCTAGGACACCTCGTACAGGGCTTTGACTGAGCGTTAGAATGCATACTTAGTAAACACTTGAATGAATAAATGTGATGATGCATGGAAAAGTGCTTTATAACTGTAAAAGTGCTACAGAAATGTCAATTATGTCTTTTATTATGAGACACCAAACAACTGACTTGGCAAAACAGGAGAGAAGGAGCAAATAGTAATGATACTAATAAAAACAGTAGTGAATGTTGGGCACTAAATTTTACAATTAAGAATTGTAAATTTGCTCTCATAAAAGACAAATGCATTCTAATCTTCTTTGCTTTTATTGAGTTGTCAAAAAGAAGATAAAAAAGGCCCTTTGTATAATTTATATAATCTATTTATGGGTTCAGTTGATGTTTTCTTCCAACCATGTTTTATATGGGCTATAATTCTTGATGGAAGGCTAATAGATGTGATTATCAATTTTCTACACACCCATTACCAATGGAAATTGTTCCAATCTCAGTAGTGCATTTATTTTCCTTTTAAATATCCTCATTGCTTTTAAAAATCTTATATCCAACCTAAAAACCGAAAGAAACGGTACAGATATTTCTCTGAATTAAATTACACTTAATCTCCACAGATCATTATGTAAGCATTTAATTTCATTTGTGAGAAACCTTAGAACTTTTTAAAGTAAAACTGAAAGATGGTTTATTAATGTGCAGAGTAAGAAATCAATTTCTGAATGTGACCAACAGGGGATTTTGATTTTTGTTTGACTATTAGGCAGGTAAACTATTAAGAAATGTTCATTTTTGGAATGTATTTTGTTATTTAACATGTAATTTATGCTTTTTGTCTAGCCTCAACTTTGTCATATTGACCACATTGCTCAATTTAAAATGATCATACCAAGGTTCTTCTCAGTGGATAGGGGAGTTGAGAGAAAAAAAAAAGTTTGATAATTAAAAAAAAGTAGAGTAAACAGGGCAAGTAGGTAATATAGTAGATAGACTACTAGGTCTGAAATCAGGAAAACTCATCTTTCCCAAGTTCAAATCTAGACTCAGACACGTATTAGCTGTGTGACCCTGGGTGAGTCACTTAACCCATTTGCTTGAATTCCTTATGTGCAAAATAAAACTGTAGAAGGAAATGGCAAAGAGTTGGACATGACTGAATAACAACAACAAAAGAATAAAGCAACTCGTATTTGAAAATTTGTCTTAGGATTAAGAAAGTAAAGCGGTACAACACTTAGAAATTTTACATGCACACACATACACAGTATTTTACGTTAGGCAGCAAAGTGGTTCAAGTAAGGGAAGGGGTGAACAAGAATTTATTCTGTGTCTACTAAGTGCTAGCCACTGTGCTATACACTTTGGAAATATTATCTTATTTGATCTATTATGACCCCCTTGAAGTTGAGGGAAATGAGGGAGATAGAATTTAAATGCCCAGGTTCACAAAGTCAGTCAGTGTTGGAGACTGGATTTGAACTCAGGGCTTCTTGATTATAGGTTTAGCATTCCATCCACTAAGCATCTAATTGCTTTTGGTGGACAGAATACTGAACCTGGAATCAGGAGGAACTCTGAGCTCAAATCCTGTCTCAGATAGTAATTAGCTGTGTGAACTTTGGAAAGTCATTTCACTGCCACCTGCCTTGATTTCCTCATCTGTAAGACGGGGGTAATACTAACAACACCTTTTCTAAAGTTTGTTGCGAGAATCAAATAAGATAATGTTTGTAAAGTACTTTGCTAACCTCAAACCTCTATATAAATATTAGTAATTATTCTAAATAATTACTTGATTTCTGAGGTTAGTTCCAGCTTTGACTTCTTCAGTGATGTTTATTTTGGAGCTCTTTGGCTTCTCTTGCTGTGCTCATTTTGTATTTCTTTGACTTTTCTACCATGCCAGGCACCTCCTTCTCCTTATCAGGTTTTTTTTTCCCTTTTCTCACTAGATTGTAAGCTCTTTGAGGCAGAGATTGTCTTTTGTCTCTTTTTGTGCTCCCAGACCTTCATACAGCCCCTGACACATAGTGGGTGCTTAATATATGTTTATTCATTGATTGATTGAAAAACCTCTTGAAGAACTTTCCCATTTTAAAGACAAGGAAACGGAGTCCTACTGTGGCTAAGTGACTTATTCATAGCCAGACAGCTTATAAATTTCAGAGGTGAGATTTGAAGCCAGGTTTTAGTGACTCCAAGTACAACAGTCTCTCCACTCTATCACAATGCCCCTTGATATGGATTATCATCATTTCTTGAAGGAAAATGAAGCCTTAAAAACTATCATAGAAGGCATCCCCCATGTACATGTTAGCATTAAATAAAAATTATATATAAAAATATATTAAAAAAAACCAGAGATAACTCATTTAATAATCCTCTGATTATCAGTATCAGGAAAGCATTAAACAAGGAATTATGTCTTGCCAAATGTGTTTGTCAGAATCATTGATCTTGCCCATTACAGGGCCTGAATGGAAAATGGCATTTCCTGTTTATATATCATAAAGTTTTCCAGTTGCTCCTCTTTTCTGATTGCATCATCTCAGAATATTATGAGACTTCTTTTTTATAAAGTTATTTTATTAATTTCTCCTATTTTTCTTAGCCTAAATTCCCTCCTTATTCTTTGCCCTCTACCTTCTAGGGAGCAATTATTTATAGCAAATATGTCTTAAAAGAATAACAGGAAGAAGGAAGAAATGAACAAAACTGATAAATATATTTTAAAATGATAATATATCAAATATTCCATGTCCATGGACTCCTCACCTCACGGGAGAGAATTCTTAATGTGACACTAGAGAGAATTCTTAATGTGATTCATATCCACTTAAACAATGTCAATCTAGAATTCCAAAAAAGAAAAAAATGAAATTATTGAAGAATAGTTATCCAGATTGTGATACATAGTTGAATGGACAGCTCTTCGATCTAGTTTATTGGTATGTATAGTTTGGAAATGCCTGATGGATATGTAATCAGAAATGGAGATTGGTCTATTTTGTAATGAGAGTGAGGAAAAAGAGATGTACAGTCAATGTGTTATGCTAGTACATTCAGAAAGTTGAAAGATCTATAGGAAAGTGTTTAACACATTGGAGGATCTGTGGAAGATTTATGGAAATTGAGCAAGATTTGCATAGGACGATGATGATGGTGATAAATAATCACTAGAATTAATATAGCATGGTAAGATTTGCAAAACTACACAGTCTCATTAGATCTTCAAAACAACCCTGGGAAGTAGGTACTATTATTATACTCATTTTAGAGATGAAGAAGTTGAGGATAAGATAATAAACTTAGTATCTTCCCCAAGGTCACACAACTAGTAAGCATCTGAGGCAGGATATGAATTTGAGTCTTTGTGAATTCTAAATCTAATATGTCAATGAAATGGTATACATGCATTGTTGTGATCTCTTCCATTGGAGGGAGTCTAATTAGCTTACAAGATCATGAATCAACTGAAACATTGCTACATATAAAGGAAAGGTAGTTATTTCATCTGTTAGAAAAATATTATTCAATATTTTTTCCTAAAGCACTGTTCTAGAAAAATAAATGGACAAGAGAATTTAGGATTGGATAATAACTGAAGAATTTTTGATGAAACAATAAGAAAGCATTGATAAATAGAAGCAAATTTTTGCTTGACATTATGGGATACATAGTAAAGAGTAAAGGGCACTAGACTTAGAGTCTGAAGATTTAAATATGAATCTTCATTCTGTTCCTACCTCCATGACCTTGAATGAGTCAATAACTTCTTCAGGTCTCGTTTTCCTGTCTACAACATGAGAGTCATATTTAATGATCTTTAAAGATATTTTCCAGCTCTAATTATGTGATCATAGGATCCTAGAAAATAAAACTCCATAAGACATAGCAGTCCAACAATGGAATGGAAGAAAAGGCTAGTGAATTCATCATAAGGTCAAAGTCATGAGAACAAACATTTATTGAGCACCTACTGTTTGTCAAGCACAGTGCTAAATGCTTTGCTAATATTATATCATGTGATCCTCACAACAACCCTGTGATGGAATTGCTACGATTTATCGCAGTTTTTTTTTTCTGTTGAGGGTAGTGAAGCAGACAAAAAGTTGGATGACTTGCCTAGGGTCACATAGCTACTGAGTGTCTGAAGACAGATTTGAGTTTGGGTCTTCCTGACTCCAGCCCCAGTACTCTAATCACTTTGCCATCTAATTGCTAATAACCGAAGGTTATTAGCAAATAGGAAGCTACTAGTTGGGATGTTGTACAGGGAAACCATACTTCAGGCAACAGATGGACTAGATGACCTTTAAGTTTCCTTCCAACTCTGAGGTTCTATGATCTTTAAAAGAAATGGGGATATGCTTTACATGTGTCCATTTGGTCTGTTTTATATATCCATAATGATGACTGTGTTCCCATGTGCCCCGTAGACATCTCTACACATAGAGAGCTGATGTAGCTAGCCATTAAATTTAATGACTAAGTTAAATTAGTTTGAATAAAAAGATGAAAGTAAAACTACAAATTGGAAAACCAGGTCTGTAAAACCTTCTGATTGTTGAATATTTTGAATTGGATGTCCTGTAAAAATTTCATACTCCAAACATTCAAAATAGAACAACCATTGTTTTTCTCCTAATTTCTGTCCCTCTTTCAAACTTTCCTTTTTTTTTCTTTTTTTGGAGGGCATCTCCATTCTTCTAGTCTCCCATATTTACATATTTAGTGCCATCCTTAATTTGATCTTCTCAGTCATACCACCTAATCTGATCAGTTGCTAGGTCTTAACATTTCTGAAAGCATTCTGGGAAGATGGCAGAGAAGGTCAGAAAACTCCAAGCTCTCAAGATTTTCCCCCATGAAAAGAGATTAAAATGTGCCTCAGGGTGAGCAAAGTGCAGGTAAAAGTTAATGAGTGGGGTATAACCCTGGTCCTCCTGGGGCGATCCTAGAAGATCTGAAGAAAAATCCTAGGTCAAAATTTGGTCCTGTGAAGAGTAAACACCTCCAGGCTAGGCTCCACTTGGTGACAAGCCCTGGGGTGACTGGTTTGGGAGGCTTCTTTGACCCCAGCTGAACTTTTACCCCCAGGATATTGAGGGGAGTTGGGCATCTGAGCCAGGGAAGATACACAACCTCTGCTAACAAGAAATTCTAGACCCAGCTGTGCCTTGGAGAGCAGTGGGGGTGAGAAGGAGTCAGCAGTGGGGTTGGATGCCGCTGGCTGTGGGTACTTACAGAAGGCTGGGGTTGGGTTTTGCATCCAGGCTAGAGAGGAGAACTGATATCTGGGGCAAGAGGCACCACTCCCCATATCCCAGGGCTATAGGTGATTACAAAAATTAAACTATTATTTAAAAAAAATGCACAGGCAAAGGAGAAAGAATGTAGTCATAGGAAGTTATTATGGGAATAGAGGAGACCAGGGTTTATCTTCAGAGTAACATATTGAAGAGAAGAAACCCCCTTCTACCCCAAAGAGTAATGTCAAATGGTCACCTGCCCCAAAAGAATCTATAGAATAATTTTAAAAAGACTTGTAAAATCAAATGAAAAATATTTTAAAAAATGAAATTCTAACTTTAAAATGTCCCTTGATTTTTTTCCCCTTTTCTACATTTATGTAGTCACGATGCAAGTTCAGTCCCATTCACTTCTCGCTTGGCTAATTGCTATCATTCCCTAATTTATCTTGTATATGATAGCCAATTTAGGATTTTTTTGTTGAAGAAATGATAATTGAAATACCATGAAAGGATAGATTGAAGGCTTTATAATAATTGTGCCTAGGACCAGTTATGCATGTTACTGCTTCACTTCTGAAAAGGGGAAATACCATTTTCCCTTCTCTGTGTAACCAGAAGAGGTTATGCTTCCAACAAATCTGAAATGAACCAGATTCTCCGCAGTATTCAATAACATACATAAACCCAAGTAGGCCACTTAGAGACTATATAAGAAAAGAATACACGGAAGTTGATGAAATCATAGTTCTTTCATATATACATGTTATAGACCAAATATTGAGGAATGATATCAAATAAACAGCAAGTCATAGTTGCAGATAGGGGGTCATTTATAGAGAACAGGAACAAAGCCCAGAAGTGGGACTAAAAAGTGATAAGAAGACTGAAGGTATATTTCAAGGCTTCACTGTGATGAGAGAAAGAGACATGTGAAAGACACAGCATGTCCCTAGACAAAAGGGAAGGTCATGAGTATTCTGCTATTCAGTGGAAATCAGCAAAATGTTTAATATTGTACATGAAAACCATCATGGATATCTATTAATAACCTATAATAATCTATATGTGTATATATATATATATATATATATATATATATATATATATATACATAGTTACCTTTAATGTTTGGTTAAAGGAGACAACAGTCCAGGTGATATATATATATTTTTATATTATTTATTCTCATAAAGTTAGCAGAAACACGATCATGGGGTCACAAGAAACTTCTAACCAGCTAAACAAAAGAATCAGAGAACTTAAATACATTTTAGAACAATCCTAATTCAGAGTCAAATTTGTGATCACAAGAAAGGAATTTTCTTAGTAAGAGAAGAGAGTTGACAAGGTGTCAGTTGATTTTATGACACAGAACATCTGTGTTAACACGCCATAATATAATGCCCACAAAATATTTAGATAAGAAAAAGTTCCATTATTCTAGATGGTGTCTTAGGTTCAGGGTCTCATCCTTGGCAGAAGAAAGAATGCTCTTATGTCAGCCCCATCGGGGGTTGTTGACATAGGAAGAGGTATTCTCTGAATTTTCTCAGAGAACAAAGAAGCTGTTGAGTCCAGGCTCTTCTTCTGATTGGTTAGTTCAGGCTCTGGCCCTTATTGTGGTTGTTAATATAGATAGATAGACAGACAGACAGACAGACAGACAGACAGACAGATAGATAGATAGATGGATACATAGATACATAGATAGATAGATAGATGGATAGATGGATACATAGATACATAGACAGACAGACAGATAGATAGATAGATAGATAGATAGATAGATAGATAGATAGATAGATAACCAATTACAAACCAAAGTTAGAGAATTATCACATATGCGATATAATTATACCCAGACATCATTTAGTATATTTCAGCTCTCCAATTTTTGATTTGAAAGGTACCTCAGTAGCCATCGGTTCTGACCCACACCCAACAAAGAATCCTCACTGCAACATATGAGATAAGTAGACGTGAAGCTTTCTCTCCAAGCCTTCATTTGGCCAACCTTAAATGCAGGAGATGGTATCCACTGCATCTCAGCCTAGTCCATTTTTATGATACCTGTAATTGCTAAGATTTTCAAGCCTAAACTTGTCTCATTGTACCTTTCATTAATTGTTCCTTATTCTTGCTTCTGGTGCCATGCAGAACAAATAAGGTTTCTTTTACATGACTGCCCTTTGATTACTTGAAATTAGCTACCAGACCCCACAGAAGTTCTTTTTTTCTCTAGGCTAAAGATTCATGATTACTTCAGCCAATATAGTACTCATTCACAGTTCTTCATCAAGGAGCTCATTTTATAATGGGGTCACAGCCATGAAAATGACTAGGAAATACAAGATATATACCTAGCAAATGGATTGCAATCTCAGAGGGGAGGGTATTAGTAGCTAGGGAAGGAGGCAGTAAAGGTTACTGCATAAGGTATGATTTTAACCAAACCTTGAAGGAAGCCAGGGAAAATGAGAGATGAAATAAAGTAGGCAAAGCATTACAATAATGGGAGACAGCAGTGCAAAGGCTTAGGGAATGTTACGAAACAGGGAGTCTTGTGAAGGGAGTAGCAAGAAGGCCAATGTGGTCGGATTACTGATTGCGTGGAGGGACATGAAGTACAATAGACCCGCATAGGTAGGAAGGAGCCAGGGTGTGAGGACTTTATATTTAATCCTGGAAGTGGTAGGCAAAAGGCTCAGTTGGAGTCACAATAAAATTCTACCAAACTTTTAAAGAAAAAGTTAAAGCCTATATAGGCAGTTCTGCTATAACTCGACATGTGTATTTCAACAAAGTACTGCACTATACAAGATTATATAATACAAATTACAGAGTGTAGCAGAAAAGAAGGTTAGGAACATAATGCTTTAAAACTATGTCAATAACATTTAAAAAAAGTTGGGAATATAGTTTTTTAAAGTTAATACAGTTTTATATATTTTAATAGTTGGAAAATAGATAATTACTATGATAAGTAGTGGCTATTCAGTAAATGCGGCACTGTACTTTGACAAAGGCCTAAAGTTTGCTTGTGTTAGTGGACACTTGAAGGGCTGCAGCTTGAGAGTTATTGTGCAATCTGGTTTTCAGTATTCTCACTGTTTCAGAAGGAATCACACAGAAGCAAATTCAAAATTTGTGTTATGCTCAAAATATTCCCCAATATATCATTTGTGTGGAACAAATCCCCATTCTCAAAATATATGTTATAGCACAACCCCTTGCATTGCAGAACACATCAATTGTTTAAAAACTAAAAGATGGTAGGAAATCCACCTATGGCAGCTAGGGGGCATGGTGGATAGCATGCCAGACTTGAATTCAGGAAGACCCTTCTTCCTGTATTTAAATCTGACCTCCAAAACTGACTGTGTGACCCTGGGCAAGTCATTTAACCTCTTTTCCTTAGTTCCACATCTGTAAAATAAGTTGGAAAAGGAAATGGCAAACCCCCTCCAGTGTCTTTGCCAAGAAAACCCCAGATGGGGTCACAAAGAGTCAGACGTGACTAAAATGACTAAACACAGGCTACCCAAACCCTTCTATCAGACAGATATGGTTCTGAAACCTAAAGCTGAGAATGAAAATTGTAAACAGATATCAATCATGTATATCAATGAAAAAATAAATAAAATGTTCACATTAAAATATAGTGGTGTATAAAAACGTCCATTGTGATCAACCAGGATTTATAAATGAAATATAAGAATAGTTTAATGCCAGGAAAATATCGCTGTAATAAATCTTGAAGAAAAATAAAGACTATATTGTAATGTCATCAGATACAGAGGAAGTCTTCAATAAAATAAAGTGTTCATTTGTATTTTTAAAGTATATGGATACAAAGAAATTTTTATAAAACTATGAAACATAAATTTGAAACTATCAGTTAATATTGGCTACGATGGAGGCATTTCCACTAAATATAAAACACATCAAAAAAGGTGTTCATTCAGTGATTCCAGAGAACTTATGGTGAAAAATATCTCTTCACTGCAGGGAGGAGAGAAACTTCTAGGGTGGAATATTATTAAAACTGTCATATTCAGCCACCGAATCAGACGTTTTTACTTGTTTCAAGACAGGGTTCCATTTGGCCCATCACTGGTAGGGGGTAGAATGTATTTCCAGAAATGGTTATGATGCAAATAACAAAACTTATTTTAAAAAAACAACCCAACAATAATAATGTGTTAAACAGGGATGAATAGAGTGCAGAATCCTATCTGAACGGAGTCCTTAGATTCCATCCATCCTAAAGTCAACCTCATAAGGATGGCCTCTACCGCATATTTGACAAATGGTCATCCAGCTTTGCTCAAAGGCCTCTAGTGAAAGTTTTAGATAGATCTAATTATTAAGACTTTTTCCCTTATGTCAGGACTAAGTTTGTTTCTTTGCAACTTCCACCCTCGCGTCTAATTCTACTCTCTGAACTCCTTCGAAACAATGCTGGATTGCTCTTTGGCATATTCTTTTTATGAAATTTTAAGAATACTAGCCACAGTAATAAAGCATGAAAATGCAAATTAAATAAATAAGCATTGGCAATGAAGAACTTAAATTACCTCCATCTTACCAAGAGATTGATGCATACATACATACACACATGTTCACACACACAAACACACACATATATGTATACATATATGTATATATCTACATTTATATGTAGATATGTACATATACACACACACACATATTGTTAATCTTCCACAGAGTTTGTTCTAAGAAAAACAAATGAAATTGGTCTGTGTATTGTGTGCCCACATTTTTATTTCTCCCACAAACTGGTGACATGCATTGCATAGGAGTTGCAGTCCAGAGCTGTGCCCCTCTAAGGGCACCAGTCCAGAACTGGCTCCATTTGAGAGTTGGGGTGCCCAGCTTATATACCTTTTCAGGAGGGTCTGATATCACTCCACTTCTCAATAGAGGAAAAATCTCTTCTGTATCAGATCATCTACCAACCATACCAGCCAACTCCCAACCTTGGACTATCTGGTCAGAAGACTCTGTCTCTACCCAAACCTGAGCAGCTTCCAATACAATCTCATTCTCAGCAATGTCCTTTAAAATATATATATATTTAGCTTTAGTTTGTAACCTTCATCTCCACAAAATTTTGTTACAAATTTTCTCCTCATCTTTCCCCTACCCCCCACCCCAAAACAGCAATCCCACTGAATACCCTCTCCCCCAATCTGCTCTCTCCTATATCCTCCCTCACATTCCCCCCTCCAACTTTCTGGTAGGGCAAGATGGATCTCCATACCCCAGTGCCTGTATATCTTATTTCCCAGTTGCATGTAAAGCAATAATAATAATAATAATAATAATAATAATAATAATAAT
>CM053584.1:339184231-339201000 GCA_028627135.1 Pseudochirops cupreus | reverse complement strand
GCTGCCATCTTGGCTCCGCCCCCTGGTCTCAGAGATTTTTATAATGGATAAAATTATTGAGTTGTAGAGTTTTTAAAATAAAACGTCAAAGATCTACCAATCAAATTTTGGTGAAAAATGCAAATCATTCCTCTGGTCCTATTCATACTTCAGCTGTCCTGTGAGACAACAAAAGAAACCTCAATCTCAATATCCATCCTGTGATAATTTTCATTAATATCCACTCAACTTAATAAAACTCACATTTCTTTAAACTGGTTTGAATAGACAAACTATTCTGAAGACTAAATTTTTATCTCTTCTACATGCTTTGGCATAATGCAGCTACAACCACCAGTTAATGCACAAGAAGAAGTAACATTTCTGGGTAAACTAAAGCATTCTCTCTCTATTTAATAGAGTACAGACAATAATAATATGAGCTGCCTGATACTTTAGGAGAAAGATGTAATTTAGTACCCTTGACTGTCAATATATTGGAAAGCAAGTCATTTGAGAACATAGATTGATTTTCTCAATTTTTTTGGATCCTCCCTTCCCACTTCTCTAAACCTTGATTTGCTCAAGTGTATGAATATATTTGTAGGTAAAAAAATATTGAATTATCTCTCTTTTTTGTTTTTGGAAATTTCAAACTAATTCAATACTTTTCTATAGTGATGGATATAAAATAGCAAACTACTATTTAGGGAATTCTGACTTCATATATATGATGCTTAATTTGAAATTTCCAAAAAGAAAAAAGAGAGATAAGCATCATATATATGAAGCCAGAATTCCCTAAATAGTAGTTTGCTATTTTATATCCATCACTATAGAAAATATCATGGGATCTTGGGACTTGGGAGAGATTTCAGATGTTGTATAATCTATATTCCAAATGCAAGAATCATCATTAAAACACTTCTTATTCCTGGTCATCCAACCCTTATTTGAATATTTTCAGTAACAAATTTGTTTTCTTTGTGAAAGAGAAGGGAAGGGAGTAGGAGATTTGTAAGGTTCCTTATCTCACTAACCCCAATGGTTTATGGGCACATATTTAAGATATTTTGGATTGACTGACTACTCTTTAGGTAAAGGTCTTAAATTAGCTACTGACACACCTAACCCCCAGATTACATTCTTTCAACTTATTCAAGACCATATCATGACAATTTTTCTTAAATGCCTGTCTGATGTTAAAATACACCGTGTCTACACCATTCTCCCAATCTTATATATTAGCTATACTAAAAAAAAAAACTAATGTAATCATGTAATTAGCTTGTCATAGCCTCTTATTAGGTGTTGACCACAAAAAGCCTACTTTCAGGAATCATGGTTGAATATGATGCAATGAAAGTCACAGCATAGTAGCAAAAAGTGATGCAAAAGATAAATGAGGAGGAAGCTTAACGTTTCTAGTAGGGGGATCCTATGATAATATATCTATGTAGTGGGTTTGCTTATATGGGTAACTCTGAGAATCATGAGTTTGAGATGGGTAGAAGCCTCATTCATTTAGCCCAGAGCAATATTTTTCTTATGAAATTGAGTTGTTCCCCTAGGAACCCACTCACCAATTGGGTTTTGCACAGGTGTTATGCAGTGGTATAGAGCATGGAAGTTAACATAAAAGGACAAATAAAAGAATTCTGGTGGCTACATTCGTTCAGAAGTCAATGCTTATCCGAAACTGTGTGACATCTTTTGGTCAATCTACCTCTATATGAATAAGTTTTTCTATAAAATTCCCTTTTTTATGTTTAGGAACTGATACTAGTTCTTGGTGATTACTGTTTTTCTTCTAATACTTGATATCTCATAAATATTTTAGAGATAATCATAGCTATTGAATAAAGTTATCTTTAGAATGATGTGAAAAACTTAGCCAAAATAATATTTTGTAATTCTCCAGGATGTATGAAAAGAAAGTCTATTTGAATAAACTGAGATATTAAAAACAGAAACAACCTATTGGTACTCTTGTATATCACAACTGATTTTTTTTTTAATTATTTTTACTCACTTTGTCTCACCAGTTGAATTTAAAACACTTGTTAGCAGAAAGGACTATACCCCGATTAAAATCCAAACCAAACCAAACCAAAAACAAACAAACAAACAAAAACATTACTAGCTTTTAAGGAGAGATGTCAACATTATGGATATTTCACTTCCCTTAAGCAACCCTGACAGCCACCATTGGCTGGAAGTGTCATTTCTTTCTCTTAACTTCAGTTTTCCACATCTGTAAAATTTAGAGACTTGAATTTGTTTCTTAAGGTTCCTTTCAGAGTGAACACTCCATCAGTCTAATAAGTTTTATTATTCTAATCTGCTACAAAATTGTGACAGGCATAACATGGCCTACTCTTATAAGTTTAAAGCAATTATATCACTGTTCCCTTCCATTTATGTAAATAATACAATGTTAATTGTTATATAATGGACACTATAACAAAACACATAATCTATAAGGGCCCTTAGGTCCCAAAACCTTAGTCCAACAACTTAGTCCAACACCTTTATTTTGCTTACATAGGAAATGATACCTAGAGCAATGAAAGAACTTCCTGAAAACAATGCCTTGAATCGATCATGGTGCAAGGTCCAGAGCCCAAATTTCCTGAATAAATAAAACAGTCCATTGTCCTTTCCACTATACCCTAACTGTCTCTGGGTAAAAGCTTTTATTCTCTCTGCCCCAACCCCACCCCCTCATGCTAAAACACCTATCATCTATTTGAAAGACATTTTTTTTTTTGCTTTTTGGAGGGGGGAAGGCAGGGCAATTAGGGTTGAGTGACTTGCCCAAGGTCACACAGCTAGTGTTAAGTGTCTGAGGCTGCATTTGAACTCAGATCCTCCTGACTCCAGGGCTGTCGCTCTATTCATTGTGCCACCTACCCACCCCTGAAAGCCAATTTTTTTTAATTTAATTTTTTTGTTTTTGTTTTTTGGAGGGGGGAAGGCAGAGCAATTGGGGTTAAGTGACTTGCCCAAGGTCACACAGCTAGTAAGTGTTCAAAGTGTCTGAGTTCACATTTGAACTCAGGTCCTTCTGACTCCAGAGCTGGTGCTCTACTCACTGTACTACCTGGTGATGCCTTGAAAGACAATTTTCAATGGTAAAATGTATTATTTTTTCACGGAACTAAAATAAAATGTCTCTGTGATGTGA
Organism: Pseudochirops cupreus; assembly: GCA_028627135.1. Classification (NCBI taxonomy): domain Eukaryota; kingdom Metazoa; phylum Chordata; class Mammalia; order Diprotodontia; family Pseudocheiridae; genus Pseudochirops; species Pseudochirops cupreus. The sequence continues at coordinate 339,197,834 of CM053584.1, read as the reverse complement.
TAGCTATGTGACATTGAAAATAATCATACAAACTATTCACTTAGCACAACTTTTTAAGTAAAAGATTTTGATAACTTCAATTTGTTTCAAAAGAATAAATGAAGAAAATGTTTCACACACATATATAATTTCTTACCAGGTATATGCTCTTGAAATAAATTAAACTCAGTTCTTACCCAAGACTAAAATTAGGTTCTACAGGCATGAGTGCCATGCCAAGATATTGGATGCAGTGAACCTGTCAGCATATAATGCTAACTGAAATGATAATAATACAATATCTTAAGCAAAGTGGAGAATGAATGCATCAGGGTCACCCATGCCAGAAGTCAGTAGAATGATTGTAGTCTCCACAGTTGCATTTGAACTATTAGGATATTCTTTTGCTTTGCAGAATCCATATGCCCTGCATTTCCCCTGGGTGATCTGTCTTCATCTAAAGCTGCATTCAGCCTCTTTTAGTACTTATTATTGTTAACCAAAATGTGGGCTATCTTAATACCCTGTCAAATGAAATCAAGGTCCACCAGTGTGGAGGCTGAATAAGGGGAAAATGCAAGAATTTGGAAGAGGTTACAATGTAGATGAGAAATGTAAATAAAGAATGAAATTCAGTTTAAATGAAATTTCAGATAGAAAATGAATGTACCATTTCAAACCAATCCTTTTGGCAGCAAACCACAAGGGAATCGCTACAGAAAGGTAAGAGTTGGAAAAATCCAACCAATTCTGTAGAATGCTGGCTCTGGAGTCAGCCTGAATTCTAATCCTTCTTCTGAGGTTTAATACCTTGTAATCTTTGGCAAAACCACTTGATTATTCTTGGCCAGAGTTTCCTTGTTCATACAACGAGGATGCTGTACTAGATGTCCTCTGAGTGAGCAAGTCAGTCAACAAGCATTTATTAAGCTCCTATTGTGTTCCAGGCAGCTCGCTATGCAGTGGAGAAACATGGTCTCTGTTTTAAAGAAGATCACATCGAAATGTAGAAGACAGCTTGCAAATAACTAAGGACATACAAGATCTATGCAGCATAATCTATGGTCTTTTTAATCTCATTTGTAATTTGTATTATGGACTGAGAAATCTGGGTTATTAAAAATGTAAAAGGCTTAGAAGCTCTCCCTAATAGTGTTTGGTGGTAATGGATTGGAATTGTATTCTGCTCCTGGGCACATATTTATGAAAGCCATTACATGACACACTGGGTTTACTGTCTGAGCCATCTCACAGCCTGGATAGTAAAGTTGTTAAATTGGCAGACACAATAGGCCTGGTGGCCTTGCAACTCCTTTTACCACCTTCTGTCTTATTCATTAATGATGGAATTGACCTTCAGTCTCCTAGTGTTACAATGAAAGAACTGTCCATGTCTATTAAGAAACAAAACTGACCTTGCTGCTACCTCACCTTGCATGAAACATTTTTATTGTGGTGGCACTTTCTATTTCCTACTGTATGTGTGTGTGTGTGTGTGTGTGTGTGTGTGAGAGAGAGAGAGAGACAGAGACAGAGAGAGACAGAGAGAATATCCAATGAAGTTAACTAAATATAAGCATAAAACTAACTAAACCACATTAAAACCACATTGTGCTGTTACACTCTAGGGTGCTGAGAACCCCAAAATTCAAGAGCAAAAGACATGAGTTCTTCCTCGAAAGAATTCAACCCAAACTTTCTTTCAGTAAGAAACAAAGTTCATTAAAACACTGGCTGAGTTGGGCATGATTTTAAGAATCCATACTATTGGCCAGATTTTAAGAATCTGAACATTTGTATCACTAATGCAAGTAGACCAGGTTCTTAGGGAATCTGACCAATTTGGTAGACCAGACTGACCTTTTTTTTAATAAGGTGGCCAATAGCTTGGGGTGACTGGGAGGTAATAGATGGGGTCTAGAGGGAATTAAGGAGTGATAGTGGGCCAGAGGTAACAGACAATGAAGGACTGAGTTAGGTTAGAGGTTACAGAGAATTGGAGATTGGGGCAGGGTCAAAGCCACAATGCCAGGACAGTTGAAAGGATTATATGGGGATAGGCTGAGTTCCTCAGGTGAACACTAGGGACCCAGGCCACATGGAAAAAGTCCAGGGCCTTTTAGGGGTCCATCATTAGCACCCCATCAGTGCCATGATAAAATCAAATCAATGATCACTTATAAAGTACTCATAATTGCCTTTTGTAAGGAACTGTGGCAAGTACTGGGTGACAAAGAAAGACAAAAATACTGTCCTTGCCCTCAAGGAGTTTACAGTCTAATAAGTAAGAAAACATGTAAACAATTAGATACAAGATAAATACCAGAGTAGATGGAAGGCACTATGGGAGTGGAAGCCATCCTAAGCTGTAGCAGGGGTAGAGTGACTGGGAAAGAACTTGCAATGCGAAATAAATCTAGAAGGAAGACAAAGAAATCTTATAAGAGGCAGAGATGAGGGTAGATGGGTATGGCAGAGATAGAGTTGGAGTTTGTATCCTGGAGACTTTAACAGATTTGGAGTTGAAACTTCTAACTGTCCTCATTGCTTCTCCCAAGTGCCATACTATACACCATGTCTTCCTTGCCCAACCTTCCCATCCACTCCCACCCAGTTGCTTGTCTTAACTTTTCAAAATACTTATTTAAATTGTGTATGTGTATACACATATGCACACATTTATGTATATATATATATATATATGTCCATTTGTATGTATACACATATTTGTATACATACACAACTATATATAGACACATCTGTAATACATATGAAACAATAGAAAACAACATGCATACATGTGAATATGTGTGCTTCTTCATCTGTTTGCATGCATGTTTTTTTATCACAGTAAAATGCATACTCATTGAGGATAAGAATTATTGGTCATTTTTTCTCTTTGTACCCCTAGTGCTGACCAGAGTTTCTAGCACATAAAGGGCATTAATAAATCTTTTTTGATTTGACATGAAAAGGACCTTATTCACATACAGGTTGTATTCTTACTGTGTGGTCTTGTGCATCCTTCATAATTATAATTTTTATGGTGCAATAAAATTATATTATGCTCCTATGCCATAACTTGCTCAACCATTCCCTAGAAGATGACCACTTTTTTTGGTTTCAGTTTCTGTATTTGTTTTTTAACTTGCACTTTGGATTGCTAAGAACATCTTAATGTTTGTCATTGGGTGATAAAGCTTGGGAGGCTATTGCTCCTCTAACTATTAGATATCATCGGTAATGCTTAAAGATTAACCAATACTAAGGTTTCAGTTAGAGACAGTAATAAGCTCTCTCTCTCTCTTCCCTCCCCCTTCTTCCATTCCTCACCCCTGACACATCTACTTATACTTTAGTATTCATAGATTTGCATGGTTATTAATTCTGAAGTAACTTATGTTACTGTAGGTTGGGGAACTACATTGGGACAATATAATTGTAAGTCTGATCAAAGGAGGTAGTATGATTCAGGGGAGGGTGGGACAGCCTTGTAATCAGGAAAGCTTGGGTTCTACTCTGATAAATATTAAGGCTGTGATCTTGGTCCAAATCTTGGTGTCCTAGGAAACACCCTAAAAGTTATACTATGATCGTTGATCTGTATCAGTGAAGCAATTATATTACATGTCAAGACAAAAAAAAAGTATAATATTTTGTATTTGTTTATGTAAAACTCTATTACCAAATGCATTGTATTACTCCTAAGGAAGCTTTTTCCTTTTCTTCTTCTTCTCTTTTGTTTTTTGCTTTTTGGAGGGGGAAAGGCAGGGTAATTGGGGTTAAGTGACTTGCCCAAGGTCACACAGCTAGTAAGTGTTAAGTGTCTGAGGCCGGATTTGAACTCTGGTCCTCCTGACTCCAAGACCAGTGCTCTATTCAGTGAAATCATTCTTTAACTTTTTATTATGATAAACACACTGACATACTCAAACTGTTTCTTCCATGATTACTAACACATGAGTTTGATGAAGTCAGGGAAGCATAAAATGTTGAGGTATAGGGTTTAGGAGTGCTCAAGGCCCACCAACGCTCCAGGTCCTGCCAAATGCATTTGACTCAAGTCTTCTCTCAGCCAAAGTAAAGCAAAGTTTATTAAAGATTCGCCATAATGGGTAGACTCTTAAGGAGCCATGGTATCTGTGAGGCCTTGTATTGGACAAGCAGGCCAGAATTGTCTGACATAGAGTTAGTCTGTGCTAGAAAATTCTCAGCCTTTTCTCTTCTCATGGAGACAAGATGGGGTCTTATATGCAGAAGGGTTGTGGGAGGAATCTAGGGGTAGTCTAGAGGAGAAGTTTTGGGAGGTTCTTCAGGAGAACCAAATGAGGTCAGACTCCATTGATGAGAGATTAAGGGTGGGAAGTAGCTGGACAAAGGAGGGCTAGGCTAGTAACAAAGATTTGGGCCTACTATAACTAAGCCTTATGGCCTCAGGCAAATGCCTCATCAAATGGGAAGATTCAATCAGAGTTCAAGGGAGTTCCCAGAGCTTGTACCTCATCAATTTCAGCAAGAAATTTTTGACAGCCTACTGTGTTTTAGGAATGGTAAAGGATTAAAAGATAAGATCCATAAGGCCCACCCTGACCTTCAAGAATTTCCTAGTCAGTTTTGGTTGGAATATTAGATCCGACAAACTGATCAGAAAGGCAATTGTTTTGGGGAAAGACCATTGGATTTGGATTCAGAGAACCTTGGATCTAAGCCTACCCCATTATCTCCAAATCTTTGGTAAGAAGACAGGGCAAGTCACTTGTCCTTTCTGGGTCTCAGTATTTTCATTTACAAAATAAAAGACTGTAAGATCCTTGAGGGCAGAAACTGTCTTTTGCCTCTTTTTGTATTACCAGTGTATCTCTATGTGCACAGGGCCTGGCACACAGTAGGCACTTAATAAATGTTTATTGATTGATGGAATTCTTTAATATTCTTCCAACTTTGAATCTTAAGATCTATTTTTCATTCACTAAAATATTCATTTTTCTATCACTTATTCTGTAATAATTTCTACTTTTACACTTTTAAAAAATTTTAAAGAAAAATGTCTGCTAGAAGATAAACTGCTAGATTTGGACCTACCAATATCTAAGTACAAATTTCCTTCAGATGTGTATGTGTGGGGCATGGGGACTCCCAAAATCCCCTACCCCTCTAAAAATTAAAAGTCAGAGGTGTCTTGAGGAAAGAACAGGAAGTTTGATTCAATTCTCCTAAGAAGAAGGCATCTCTTCCACCAGTATGAACCAGCAGAATGAGGCATGTTACAGAAGAAGGAATAATAATTTATACCCTAAGGCAGTCAATCCCCCTCCCACCCACTGTCCCTTCTCCCATTGCCTGGGAGGTGGGCTTACAATCTGAGCATGAAATCTCTTCCAATGATATGGAACAAAGAAGCCCACCCCTGCAAAGAGCAAGGAAATAGAGGATAGATCCTTATTTGGCAAATACCAAAGTGAAGAAAGGGGAAGGGCTCTAAGAGATTCCTAAAATTCTTGAACAGCTTAACCCTGATTGACAGCAAGAAAGGGGAGGGGGAGAAGGGTCCTAGGTTGTGTAATTTCTTAGGAAACCCAGGACTCAGGTATGTCCAGTCTTACAAAAGTCTGTCTCTGGTTTAGAGGTAGCTTCTTTTCCTTCTCATTCTGAGGAGTCTTCATAGACAGTGTGCAGAGAGAGAGTATACCCCATTCATTTACTAGCTGTGTGATTGTGAACAGGTAAATCACTGTCTGCAAAATGAGGATAATAATGATGAGGTGCAGGCTCTGGGAACCCCTTGAGCTTTTCTTGAATCCTTGAAGTACAGGCTCTGGGAACCCCCTTGAATTCTGATTGAATCTTCCCATTTAATGAGGCATTTGCATGAGGCCCTGGGCCCTTCATTATAGCTAGGCCCAAATCTTTTACTCTTACTAGCCTAGACTTCCATTGTCCACCTGTCTCCCACACTTGAACCTATCAAAATATCTATTCTGAAATCAATTGTTACACCCTGGAACTGGCCTAGCCTACCATTGTCTGTGTTGGCTCCATGTAGCCTCCAGCAACTTCACTCATTTACTGGAGTCTGACCTCATCTGACTCCTCCTGAAGACCCTCCTCAAACTCCTCCTCTAGACCACCCCTAGATTCCTCCCACAACCTTTCTGTATATAAGACCCCATCTTGCCTCCATGTGTGTGAGAGCACCATAGAATGACTTAGCATAGACTTGTTCTGGACCACTTGACCAATGCAAGCATCACAGATACTGAGGCTCCTTAAGAGTATACCCAATATGGTGAACTTTTAATAAACTTTGCTTTTCTTCAGCTGAGAGAAAGCTTGAGTCGAATTCATTCAGCAGAACCAGGTATATTGGTATTTTGGGGTCTCGAGCACCCCTAACCCTGACCCTATACCTCTTCAATAATAGTACTGTCTGTGGAAGAAATGGACAAACCTTGTGTATTATAGGCTTGGGGTAAACTTCTCCCCAGAAACTGAAGCCTTAGAGGTCAAAGAAATGTAGCCTGTTGGATTATGTAAATAAAGAAAATCTCTCAGTTTGATTCCATCTCAAAGGTAACCTGAATTAAGACAAAGAAGATCTTTCTGTATTCACTTAGTCAACTTTGCCATGAAAAGTCTACTTTTTGGTAGTATACATTAGTAGTACAAATCTGTCTTATGTGATGGCAAAATGTGATTCTGAATTTGGAGTCAGATGAACTGAGTTTGAACCCCAACTTTTCTACTCATTAGCTACCTGATCTTGAAATGTCATTTAGTATCTCTTGGCTGTTTTGTCAACTTTAAAGAGTTTGAACCTAACAACTTCTGGGGTCCTAAATCTATGCTCACATATCTGTGCCTCATATCTGTTTCTGCTTCTTCAAGAAATAGTAAAGATGATGTTAAATGGCTAATTTCCTTAGGAAAGTTTCTCATTTTTGTCAAATTTTCTCAGTACTAAAGTAAATGAAATGTTGAGGTTAAGGGGGCACCCCAAAATGTGGGGATGCAAGGTCATCTCAAAAGAATTCACTTAGGCTGTCTAAAAATCAAGTAAAGGCATTTATTCTGGATCAAACAGCACACTAAGCAGGCTCCTCTGATCCTTAAGGAAGATCCTAGCTTAAGGGGCTGTGTGATAGCCCCCTAAAAGAGGCAGCCTCCCAAAGCGGGGGGGGGGGGGGGTTAAGAGAGATGGCCATTTCAGGGAGCTAAAGGGAGATGCTCCCTAGCCAGGAGACGCTAGGGATTTTTATGGAGGAAAATCTTCCCAGAGATGAGGAAACCAGGGACAGTACAGAGTTTTGAGCTTTATGTTATCTAAGCACATCGTTATTCCATTGTTCAGTCCAGGGCAGAGAGGTGGACACTCCTCCCCTTACCCTTTACCTCTCCCCCCCACACCCAGTTAGTCTCATTTCATCACCAGCCTACTTGAATCTTATTGTCTCCTAAAGTGGCTTTAAGAAGCACTTGAGATAATGGACTGCTCCTTATCTAGTCTTTGAATCTCATCAAAAAGACCATAGATTTAAAACTGGGAGGGACCTCAGGAGTTATCTTGTCCAATCCCTTCATTTTATAGATGAAGAAATTAAGACCCAGGGAGTTAAATGACTTGTCCAAATTCACAGAAGTTGTGAATAATTAAGATTGATTACAGCTTAAAATCCAGTATTTTCCCCTGTGTACTATGTATTTAAAAATTTTAAAAAAGTGCTTAAAATGTTTCCTCATCTTCAAGTCTAAAATATCAAGTTATTTTACTTTAGCATGACATTTTTGGGCCCAAATTCCAACCTTTGGTGAATTTGGTGCCCCACCTCCCAAACCTGATTCTCTCAGTGGTTATTGTTGAAGTATGTGAGCATGCCAGCAGATTAGAGCCCAGAAACAATGCAGAGCTACTGAAACTTCTTCTAATGGTTCTCCTGCTAGCAACTGAGAAATTCTCACAGATGGGTTTATCAAAATACTTTGTTAGCATTTCTGTGTAACAACTGCCTTTTCATCCTAAGGAAACCCTGGAGGAACATATAGGATTGAGGAATAGGGCGAGAATGTTAATAATAGATGCTTGAAGGGAGAAATTTTTCAAGTACCCTTTTAATATGCTTTATTTACATAGCGAAATATGCATACAGGATGAATTTTTATTTCATGTGTGATACTGATCAACAGTTTATTCCTTCTAGATTCAGAATAAGTTAATTTCTTGATTTTAATCTCTTAGCTTTAACACGGTTTGTGTGACATCTGCCAGTATATAAATGGAAATCAATTCTGGATCTTGTGTTATACATTACTGCTGTTGTCATTAATATTTCTAATAAGTGTCCACTGGGCGTTTTTTGAGAGATGGCCAACTATCTTCTTAGAGACTAATAGGAAAATTATTTCTCTCTATAGAATAAACAGAGAGACTGTTTTTGATGGTCTTCCTAGGGAAGATTACCAATTAGCCAAGTCAAATGAATTATTAAAATGAATTGGATTTTAAGACTTTTTTTAAGGAAGATGCAATGAAAAACAGCCCCACCAATGGTGAATGACCAACAATTCTATTGCTATGATATAGACAGTTTCACTTCCAGGCAATAGTAGCATGATATAGATCAACCAATCAACCAACAAGCAGTTGAGTTCTAACCATATGACAATCTACAAATTCAAAGAATAAAGTAATCCCTGCTCCAAAGGAGCTGACATTCTAAGAGAAACGGTGTGGGGTAGAAAGAGACAAGAAGTACATACTGTATTTACAGAGAATAAATACAATTAAATATGAGACAGTCAAATACAGGATAGTTACAAAGGCACTGGTAGGTAGAGTAATCAGGCAAGCCTTCACATAGAAGGTACTGCTTGAACTTCATTCAAAGGAAGAGAGAGATCCTAGGAGGTGGGAGTGAGGAGGTAGTACATTCCAGAGAAAGGGAGTCAACCAAGCAAAGGTTCAGAGATGACAGATGAAATGGAACTGAAGAGGTATAGGAGGGGGTGGATTATAATTGAAATCCTTGAGGGTTCATCTTCTGAAAAGAATTACTGGACTCAGTTGTCTTTTGGCAGAGTTATAAAAGTGTATTGTTACACTGACTTCGCAGCAGGCGGGAGGGGGGGGGAGTGGGGGAGGGGGGGGTGGTGGTGGTTAGGGGACCTGCAAGCTGACAAGGATCTAAGGAAGAATTATAAAGTTTTATGTTATGCTTTGCAGCAGGCAGGAGAAGGTTAAGGATAGCCTGAAAAGTGCAGGGTTATAAAGTTTAATGTTACACTTTGCAGTGGGCAGGGGGATGTCAGAGAAAGCCTGCAAAGTGCAGGGGCTAGAGATGCAGTTTTTAAAGCCACAAAACTGTCAGTCATAGTTTCATTGTGCTAACTAGGTGGACAAGAGTGGAGTTTGGGAGGAGTCTGGGAGGTGTTTAGGAGTGATCAGTGCTTAAAGGGACATTCACTTTTTATATCAACTGTTTAGGCGTATTGTCCATAATTCACTAGGAGAAATTTGAAGGGGGTTATGGGGGAGGTGTGTTTTTGCCTTGACACGTCACTAGGTAACTTTTGGTCAAGGATGAATGACATAGGTCCATTATGGCTGTTGGGAGGCTTGATTGTTTCAGGAAGTGCCAAGTTTGAAAGCTAGACTGATTAGAGATTCAGGAGGTCCCATCTTGGGAGAGAGTTATCTCTTTGATAATGTTCAAGGTTTCTGGGTGCAGCTGGCCACTAAGAACAAAGGAGTTATGTATTTCTCTAAAAATACTTGGGTGATGTATTCATGGGAAACTGTCTCTAAGCAGGCTGCTAGCTCAGGGAAAAGACTTTTAGGCTAGGGGCAGGGGAGAGACAGAGTTAATGCCTTTATGGCTGGGGGAAAGTGTGACTTTTACAATTTAATTGCACAGGCTTGTTACAAACTGATGTTACATACATAGGTACCCAAACACAAGTGAGATTTTACAAACTGAGCTTACAGACAAAAGCATCCCAGACCTCATCAGAACAGAGACATAGAAAGGGTAGGATCTGACAACTGAATGGATTTTTGAGCTGTGAGGAGGATGAGGAATAAAGAACAATGCTGAGATTACAAACCTGGGAGACTGGAAGAATGGTAATGCCTTTGACAAAAACAGGGAACAATAATCAGTCCTGTAATGATTTCTTTGTTGGAGATGCAATATCAAAAGTCTCTTAAAAATCTTTCTTTTGGGCTGCCCTTTGGAGTATTATCAGAGTAGGGGTGAAAGATAAAATGAAAATAGAGGCAGGTTTGACTGAGTTTTCTTTTTACTTTAAAATCAAATAGATTCACAAATCGGGTCTTCCTGCCCGCCACTGAAGCATATTCCATAATGGAAAAGCTTCTGAAACCCTAAATGGAGGCTGTCTCTTAATATGTTGTTTGTTTGGTCATTTCATTTATGTCTGATTCTTCATGACACCGTTTTGGGTTTTCTTAACAAAGGTATGGGAGTGGTTTGCCATTTCCTTCTCCAGCTCACGTCACAGATGAGAAATTGAGAAAACAGAGTTAAATGACTTGCCCAGGATCACACAGCTAGTAAGTGTCTGAGGCTATATTTGAACTCAGGAAGATGAGTCTTCCTGCATTCTCTCCACTGTGCCACCTAACTGCCCCATGTCTCTCACTGAATTGTACTAACTCCAAGGCTGCTTTTGAAAGTTATCCACTGATTTTATCTGTGCCTCCAAAATACTACCCAGAAATTCTCAGATTCTTAGGATTATATATCTAGAACTGGAAGAGCAGTCCCAGTCCACCCACTTTACAGATGAGGAAATAGAGGCCCAGAGACATACAGTGATGTACGCAAGGTCATACTAGCAGTATGCACGAGATAGAATTTTCTACTATTTGATATCTTTTAAATTTAAATTATACTTAAAATAATCCATTTTATTTAAGATAATTATTACTCAATGAAATTCAATTCAATACATATTTACCAAGTGTCTACTTGAGATACAGAACACGATTCTGGACACTGGGGAGGAGGAAAATAATATTTGAATGAATACAAGAAAGATCTGTAATTTCTTCAGAGTATGAAACTCTCAGTGTGGGAACTTGCTCGACCATAGGAGCAAAGAGAACACAACCCACTCATGATTTAGTAGCTAAGTCCTGAGTTGCCTCAAACACTTAAGAGACTTCCCAAGGTTACACAACTAGAAATCAAGGGAGGGGGATTTGAGCCCAGCAAAACACACTACCACTAGTCATAATGATGTTGCTAATGATGGTAATATAAACAGTAATAACCTCTACAGACATATATGTACTCTATATACGTGATTCCATTTCATCCTCACAGCATCTGATTGTGATAAGAATCACTGAGATTATACTTTAGGATCTTATTCATGTTCAAATGGCTAACATTTGTCAGAGGGTGGAATTCAAACCCAAGCCTTACTGACTCCAAGATAACTGAGTTATAAACCCTGCACTGAGGGACATTACAACCCAGTATTGGTGGAAAAATACATTTCATTTTTGTATTTCCATGAAAATAAAAGAGACACAATGGTTAGCTAGTCTCTGGTCCTTGAGCTAAGGAGATGACAGTGCACGGAGATGACAGTGCACAGTGATGACACACATGCAAATTTTATTTAATAAAAAATAAGAAACAGTGAAAGCCAGAGGGAGGCATAAATGAGTGATTCATTTCTTCTCTTTTATTTCTTCAACTTAGTCACAATTGTTAGATTTCTCTTTTCTTCTACATTGTGCAATTTTTTTTTTATAAATAATAGCAGGGCACCCAATGGGACACAGTGCATAGCCATAGAGTGTTGGATGCACACACTGAAAGACCTGAATTCACCTGCTGCTAGCATTTGATATTTTCTAGCTGTTTGACCCTGGACAAGTCATTAATTCTCTCTATACCTCAGCTTCCTCATCTGTAAAATGGGAAAAATAATAGTACCTGCCTCATGGAATGGTTATGAGGATCAAATAGGATATATGTAAAACCCTTTGCAAATTTTAAAGTGCTAAGTTCTTTCTATTATTACTGAGGTGAGAGAAAACATATTTTTTCTGTATTTTATAATCAAAAGTGAATATAGCAGTCTTTCTCATATTCTTGAATTCCCTTAAAAATATATGTATTTAAAAAAAAATGAGTGTTAAAGAATTAAGCAAGGCCACACCACATTCAGTCATCCACAAGATTTACTAAGTGCCGAAGGGCATTAGGCTCAGAATACAAAGACAAAAATGAAACAGACTGTCATCAAAGAGTTTATATTTTATTGGAAGGATGTGAGTATCTATGTTCCTGCACAGAGATACTTTTAAGCAAATTCAAGTTCACTTGAGGAGGGAGAGAGTGCTTATCTGTTCAAGTTATCCTATATCTCTCCACTATTATCAAACTCCTAGAAAAAGCTCTCTACTCTCCTATTCTCATTACTTATTTTCATTTCACTCTCTCAAAATGTGACTTCTCACCTCATCACTCAACTGAACCTGTTGCCAAAATGACCAATAGTCTCTTCTTTGCTGTTTACTATTTGATGACCCTTTTGTAATCCTCATAATTTATGACCTTTTTTCAGCACTTGGTGCTATTGAACACATCTTCCTCCTAGATCCTCTTCTCTGTGTGTGTTTTTTTTTTACGACTCTACTCTGTTGGTTTTCCTCCTACTTGTCTGACCACTCATTCTCAGTTGCTTTTTTTGCATTATCTTTGATACCCTGTTAACTATCTTGAGGTTCTGTCTTGCTATCTCTTCTCTTGTCAATTTTCTTACACTCTGTGAGAGCTCTCCTAGGTTCAGTTTTCATCTCTATCCACATGTTATTTAGGTTTATCTACCTGTCTATCTATCTATCTATCTATCTATCTATCTATCTATCTATCTATCATTTCTCTCGTGCTACAATCCTGAGTCACCAACTTCCCACTGGAAATTTCAACCTGTCACCTGGCATCTCAAATTAAGTATGTCTGTAACAGAAATCATTATCTTTTGCTCTAAACCTCTACCTTTTTCAAGATTTTTCCATCCTTCTTGAGGTCACCACCATCTTCTCTCTAGTCACTCAGGTTCACAACCTATGCAATTCTCTACTCTCATCCCGTATTTCCCAACTCTTGCTACTGTCATGTTTCTGTCTCCACATATCACACCCCTTCCCTCGTCTCCTCTAATTTGGATTATTGCTATAGACTCTTAAATGATCTCCCTGCCTCCCTTTCTATTATTCATTCTCCAAATATCTGCAAAATAAATTATTTCCCTAAACTATAGGTCTAATTATGATATTTTCCTGAATGATAAACTTCAGGGCTCACTATTACCTCTAGGATCAAATATGCACTTTTCTTTCATTTAAAGAACTTCACATCTGATTCCAACTTTCCTTTCTAGTCTTATTGTACATATCGTTCACACATCCTGTTGGACAAACTGGTCTTCTTGTTCTTTCTCTTACAAGTGATAGGAAGTGATTACTCTGTGCCTTTTCCCAAGCTGATCCTCCCACATGGAATGCACTCCTCCACATTTCCACTTCGTTACTGGGATTTGAAGATCTTCCATGCCCCTTGAGCTTGCTGACGTAGCAGGAAGGGGTGGA
>CM053584.1:339166487-339183731 GCA_028627135.1 Pseudochirops cupreus | reverse complement strand
GGGTCCTCAGAGTCACGTAGCCACTTTAGCAAAGGGTCTAGGGGCAGGGAAGATCTTCAGATTCCCATAACAGTCTCTGACACATTATTTACTGTCTCCATGACCCTGTATCTTTCACTGTCTCAAGCAACTCCCTGGGGCTAATAAAGAGCAGTTACCATACAGGCTTGGTAAAGAATATCCTTTTGTTAATGAAATCACGGTTCACCATTATAGTTTTGTTTTTTTAAACTTCTATAGAGGAGTGATTTTATACTTCTTAGCATTAGCATTCAATTCCTTCATTTTGTTGATACAAAAACCTTATGCTTATAGCCTGCTTCTCATGATTCATATGCCCATAAATGCATCTTCTAGAGGGAATCTAGAAAGCATCACTGAAGACTAAAAAATAGATAAATTACTTTGTATGTTGTTGTACAGTCAGTTAGTCATCTCCAACTCTTCGTTGACCACATTTGGGGTTTTCTTGGTAAAGATACTGGAGTGGTTTGCCATTTCCTTCTTCAGATCATTTTATAGATGAGGAAACTGAGGCAAACAGTTAAGCAACTTGCTAATCTGAGACTAAATTTGAACTCAGATCATCCTGATTCCTGGATTGGCACTCTTAAAAGCTCTTAAAGGGAATTAGACATGAGTTCCCAGCACTGAAGATATAGCAATGTCAGGTCATTCCAGTGTAATGGGTACAGTAAGATATTCCACAGGCAGTTCAAGCTCATAGCCCACATTAAAATACGCACAAAGAAATCACACTACAGGGCCCTGCTGTTTGGCTCAATGGCCTTGTTTGAAGTCAAAGCAATATTTGTAGCATATAAGATGTGATTATTAAATATAAACTCAGAGTCAAAGAGTTTAGAACATTTGGAAAGAACTTTAGATATTATCTAGTCTGTTCCCTCTACAACATTCTCAGAGTGAATTTGAATTTGAATTAGTCTCACTGTAATTGCCAAACATTAATCATAGTTTTACCTAGAGTCAGTCAACTAGAATTTATTAAGCACCGACTACCAGGAACTGTGCTAAACCCAAAAGGATAAAAAGAAAGACAAAAAATAACTGAACCTCGTGACATTTCTTCTATTGTCTAAAGTGAAGTATGACCAGTAAAGTGGGTGATAAAATTCAGAGTAATTCTACTTTGTTTCAATAATATAGTACAACTAAGAAGTAAGGAAGACAGTATTCTCATGTTCTTAGACAGCTGATCCTAAAGAGGTTACTAAAATGGGCCACATATCCATTGAGGAAATTCTGTTACTTGATGAATGTTCTCTAACAGCCAAGATTCACATGGAAAGACTGAGGGACAAACCTCAAGTTAAGCAGGGAATAATCTAGGTAACACGGATGGAAATCTTTTCCCTGTTGGTTTCAGTGGAACTCTTCAGTGGGTGAGGCTGGTGTTGAATGGGACACCTTAAAACCATAGAATATAGTCATAATTTAAACTATTGTCATTGCTTGGTGGGGTTACTTTTTCACACATAGTTTGCTACTGTTACAACAATAAATGGAACATTCTTGAGTTAGTTAAAAAAAATGTACATGGAAAATACAACTACAAAGTTGTGGTTTTGAGTTGTTTTGGTCACGTTTGACTCTTTTTAACCCCATGTAGGCTTTTCTTGGCAAAGATGCAGAAGTACTTTGCCATTTCCATCTCCAGATCATTTTACAGATGATGAAACTGAGGCAAACATGTTTAAGTGACTTGCCCAAGGTCACATAGCTAGAAAATGTCTGAGGCCAGATTTGAACTCAGAAAGATGAGTCTTCCAGACTCCGGGCCTGGCGTTCTAGCCACTGTACTACCTAATTTTGTCTACCATAGCCATCTTAAATTCTAATGTCCAAAACTTAGTTCATTTCCTTTCCCCCAAACAGTTTCCCTCTCCTAATTTTCCTATTACTGTCAACATCACCATTATCCTCCCACTCACATAAGCTTACAAGCTAGATGTCTTCCCATACTCCCCACTTTTTCACACACACACACACCCTCATATCCAATCTGCTGTCAAGTTCTACTTTGGGATTAATAAAGAGGAAACAAATATATGATTTCCAGGCCCATCTGTTGGAGATCGAACAGCCAAAGATCCATGAAGTGAAACTTACTTTGAACGTGTTTTTTTTTCTTTGTGGGGAGAAAGTATGTTGTGGAAGAATCCCTGGAATTTTTTCCGGC
Organism: Pseudochirops cupreus; assembly: GCA_028627135.1. Taxonomy (NCBI): domain Eukaryota; kingdom Metazoa; phylum Chordata; class Mammalia; order Diprotodontia; family Pseudocheiridae; genus Pseudochirops; species Pseudochirops cupreus. The sequence goes on along the minus strand of CM053584.1, from coordinate 339,181,531 downwards.
AGAGCTGTCTTAGAGTACCATCTCTTATACAAGCTAGCTGTGCGTGACTCAGCAAGTTATTTCAGCTGCATGGATTTGAGTGGATCTCTCACATTGTTATCTAGAAAACGGGTTGTGATTGGGTGTGTTAACATTAAATCAAATAATATCTTAAATTATGTGATTCTAAGTAGAAGACTGCCTGAGAAAAATAAAATCAGTGTAAGATTAGAGAACACAGTACCTCACACATGGTAAATATTTAACCAATGTTTGCCGGTCAATTGACTGACGGTTATATTCCTCTGATGATCGAAAAATGAACAGTTTTAACTTAATAAAACTGAAAGGATAAGCAGGGAGATAAGAGATTTAGCTCTGATAATTTAAAAAAAAGATTTCTATGCTACTTAATGTAGTTTGAGTGAGATATGGGATTTTAAGTTAGAGTACAAGGAGACATAGCCATCTCTTTTATGTGGCACTTTCGTTGCTAGGGGGAAGAGCCCAAGGGACATGTTTTGGGGGAAGGTCCCTAGTCAGTCTTTGTGTTAAGGGGAAGAAAGGACCTCCTATGATAAGGGCTAGGGTTACAAGTCCAACTCCTGTGTTCTATGTGCCCTAAACCATACCTTGAGAGGCACAAGTGGCTTCCAGAACCTTTAATCCTGGCCCTAGATGATGCTTCTAAAGAAGAAGACTGGTATACCACAAGACATAACATAGCACAAGATGAAACAAGCAAAGAGAACATAAAGCAAGTAAGTTTCATTGAAGAGAAATATTCACAGTGTGAGAGGGATAGCCAAGGAGGTTGGAAACAGATCAGGTCCACCGGAATCCCTGGTGGTACCAAATATAGGACACCCAAACCAGTAAAGCATGGTATGCATTAAAAGGATTCTTATCAGGTTCAAGAAGAAGTAGAAATGGGAGAAGAGAATAAGTAGGTTGGACCTGGTGTGCACAGCAAGGTTTGGGGATTGCTGCTGATTCATGCTGGGGTGGGGGAAGAGGAAGTATGGGAAATTATCAAAGAATTCAAACAACCCACTGGTGGACAAAAGACTTTTGACTGAGTGACTCAAAGGATTTGGGCTTCCCTTGAATCTTCAGTTAGAGGGATAAGAAAGCTGCTGAGATTCTTATATATGCTACATTAAAAATTAACAAGGTGTAGTCAAAGATCCGGGGGGGGGGGGAAGTTACGCTCTTGAAATTTGCTTGTTAATAACTTTGACTTATAAAGATATGGCTTTGAGAAAATAGGAAAAAGGAAAATCTATTTCAGGTTTCTGGAAAATATTCTAACTATTTGCAAAGGAGAGGTGGATATGAAACCATCAAATAAAAAGAAGAAAAAAATATGGAAAGAATTAGACATTAAATACACTAAGAATAAAGTCATCTCAACATGGGAAAAGCAAATTAGAGAAAAATTAGAAAGATAAGTAATTTTGTTGATTAACTGGAAGGCATAAAAGAATAGTCCTATATTTGCACAAATATGCACAAAGTGTAGGAGCTTATAAGAACGAGACAATAAAATTTCTAAAAATTGATCTTTTCTAATGTTATAGGCCAATAAATCAAACTATCAATTGCTTAACATGGGCTGTTACAGCTGGTCATTCTTCAAATACAGATTTTTTTTTGTATGTGCTTTGTCAAGACTTTAGATCCTTTTCATGACATTCTATTAGATAAAAAAATAACGTATACTATATTAATCATAAAACTACTTGAAACAAAATGAACTACAAGGATAAGGTCATAAATGTATCACTTTAGGACACATATGCATCTGGTTCTTTCATTTTATAAGACTAAATATATCTTTAGAATCATTACTTCAACATTTGAGCATGAAGTATATTTATTTCTTGCTGGAGAGGATGTGGAAAAATTGGAACACTAATGCACTGTTGGTGGAGTTGTGAACTGATTCAACCATTCTGGAGAGCAATCTGGAGCTATTCCCAAAGGGTTATAAATAAGTGCATACACTTTGACCTAGCAATACCACTTCTAGGGCTGTATCTCAAAGAAATCATAGAAGTGGGAAAAGGGCCTGTTAGTACAAAAATATTTACAGCAGCTCTTTTGGTAGTGGCAAAGAATTGGAAATCTAGGGGATGTCCAACAATTGGGGAATGATTGAACAAATTGTGATACATGAATGTAATGGAATACTATTGTGCTATAAGAAATGAGGAGCAAATGGACTTCATAATAACCTGGAGAGACTTATATAAACTGATGCTGAGCGAGGAGAGCAGAACCAGGAGAACTTTGTACACAATTACAGACACAATGTATGTGTGATGACTAACTTTGATAGACTGGGCTCCTCTCAGCAATGCAAGGTTATAAGACAACTCCCAAAGACCCATGCTGGAAAGGAATATCCTCATCCAGAGAAAGGACTGCAGAATCTGAATGCAGATTACAGCAAACTATTTGCTCTTTTTTTCTGTTTTATTTTGTTTTGTTTCTTCTTTCTCATTGTTCACTCCACTGGTTATGATCCTTTACAACTTGACTAATGTTTAATATGAAGGTATTTGTAGATCCTATACTTCATTAAATGCCACCATGGTGGGGGGATATGGGGAAAGGAGACAGAGGGGGAAAATTTTTGAAACTCAAGGAACTGTGGAACTGAATGTTGTAAACCAAAAGTAAATAAATAAATTTAAAATAAATAATTTTTTTTTGAAAATGTATATTTATTTCTTCCCTCTCTCCCTTCCTTCTTTCCTTCCTTCTTCACACTTGTGAAGTTTTATCCATGCACCCAAATTTAGAGGCTACCAGTTACTCCTCCTCTTTTCTCCATCCCCTCCCCTTCCCTCTTCTATTCTTTCTTTTTCTCTCCCCTTCCCTCCTCTTCTTTTCTCTCCTCTTGTATCCCCTCTCCTCCCCTCTCCTCTCCTCTTCTTTCTACTCTTCTCCTTTCCTCTCTTCTTTTCTTCTCTCCTTTTCTCTCCTCTTTCTTTTTCCTCTCCTCTCTTCAAAATGGAAGATTTCTCAAAAGTCAGATCACCACATCCTCCCAAAGTTGATACTTGGCTGTCTAGAATTGTCATATACAACAATCCAAGCAAAAAATCCAGCGAAACAACATTTAATGGCTATGTGACTAGGACATTTTCAAGGTAGAAAGGTACTCCCTATGGCAAAATTACTGTTGAACTCCTCAAATGATGTTACAGTGTTCAAAGAAAATCAAAGTTCTAACCACTCTGAAACAATAGGCTCAGTCAGCACTGATATCTGGATGAGATCATACTAAAACTGGAGGACCATAGAGACATTTTATTCCAAGTTAAATAATCCCCCAAACCAGAGAGAAGGAGAGTGGGAGGTGGGGTGGGGTGTGAGGGCATGAAGCACACTCCTGCCGTGTTGTATGTCACAGACACTGGAGTTAGAAAATCATGAAAGGACTGCAAACTGGAGGAACAGTTAGCCATCCTTTATTCCAAAGTATAAATCTCATAGGCATGTTGGCTATAACGGTACCATTTTTATTGCAATTTTCATTTTAGTTTTAGAGACTAAAAGAGAAACAAAGACTCAAGAGTCCTCTGTTCTCACTGCAGTCACATGACTAGGCTCATTTAGCTGGTGAAATCCCAAGTGTTATAGTCACAGCTAGATTGGACTGCTGATGATTTTAACAGGGAGGCAGTAAATCAGACAGCCTCTTATGCTGTGTACCACCTGAGGTGAAAAATCTGTAAACTTCAAAAAAGATTGGAGCAAGCATGAACTAAGCTAGGGAGTCAGACAAAAGCCTGAATAAGTTAAATCACCCTAATGGAAAGTCTGCTACTAAAGTGGGAAGGTACTTTTGGTGTCGCATATTTCATTTCTTTATTTGCTGAGATGTTTCCATTATCTCATTGCTATGGATATTCCCTCCACCAGTGAAAATTGTAATTCCCCCATGTCTTCTTATTTGTGTGGTTCCTTTTTGTGGATTTCTGTAAATTATCCAAAGAAGAATTACCCAATATGATGGAAGTTTTCTTTTGTTCTGTTTTTTTAATATGATTCCAGGTTGATGGAGTCTTTGAATGACAAAGAAGTTTGAATCTTACTAGAGACGCAATATATAACCACTGAATATTTTTTTTAGTAGTAGACTGATCTAACCCAATCTATTTGGGGTTGTCATTATGGCGGTGATGGTGGTGGTGCTTATTTTTGTATTTCTAAGACTAGCTCTCCCAATCTCTTCTACGTTTGTCTTTACTTGACCAATTCTACTATCAATCAGCACTAGACCTTTGATTTACTCTCTTCCCAAATTGGACTGGTTCTTCCCTCCTTAGATAAGCTGTTGACCCCCTGCTACTAGACCTTCAGCATATTAATGCTAGAGTTACTACATGCACCTGACTAGCCTAGTCCAGTTCCTAACTTAGAATCTCTAAACTCAGAAGATCTGGCAGATTCAGCCTCTCAATTAGCAAAAATTATAGGTTTGTGCCACCACACCCAGTTTGATTTATGTTTAAGAAAGATAATTCATCCAGCATAATGAAGAATTGAAGAAGAAAAGACTAAAAGTGGAAAAATATGTAAAAAAAAGCTGACAGCAACAGTCAATTTGGGTGCTAATGAGGACCTGAATTAGGGTGGCATCCATGGTAATAGCTAGAACAAGACTGATTTGAAAAACCCTATGTGGATGTTGCCAATTTTATATGGTAGTCTTAGTAGGAAATAGAGAAGAATAAAAAATAAAAATGATCAAATGTGGCCTTCAAATCAACTTTATAAGATCAATGCTACTACCCATTTTTCAAATAAATAAACTGTCTTCTAATTAGTGAGACAAAAAAGTGTTTCTCAATTTTCTGCAAACAATCTAACCCTCCTTCCTTTTCAAATTTAGGTCCAGATTTGTGTGTATATATATTGTCTGTCATATATGTGTGTGTGTGTGTGTGTATGTGTGCATGTGTGTATGTGTGTATGCATATGTATATGTATGTGTATATGTATATGTATATAGATACTATTGAACAAGGTCCATTCATGTTGAAGTTTTGTCAACAAATAATCCTCAAGCATTTTGCCTTTCTTGTACGGATGGACGTGCAAACTCTGGTGCTTACAGCTATCTTGCAGAAGACTATAAAAACAGAACTGAGGGATAATGGGGAAAAAAAATTCACATAATATCAAGAAACATAGAACAAGACCCCAACCTATTTTATGGACTTCATTTGGGGAATTTATTTGAGGATGTAGATAATACTCACAAAGGATATGAAAGCACAGATGTATAAAAATCTATACCACTGAGGAAATCCCAAATCCATCATGTTGAAGTAGTAATTTTTTTTGCCATTTTTACTTCTTATAAAATATCACAGAATATCAGAAATGGAAGAGGCCTTAGCAATTTAAAGGTCATTTAATCTAAGCCTCTAAATTTACCCTAGAATGGAAGTCAAAGCCCAGAAAAAATTAAATTATTTGTCCAAATTAGCATAACTAGTAAGTGAAAGAGCTAGCATTTGAGACCCTTTCTTCTGCTTCTAAATCTACTGGGGAGGTTTCACCTTTCACCAAGGTGGGGGGGGGGGGGAGGGAGAGGGAAAACTAGATGTCCCTGTCTCATTTAGGATGGAAGTATAATCGTCATTCATAGGCCCAGTATAGTTCTTGGTCATCAAGGAAACTAACCTGTTTTGTTTCCAATATGGGCTAGTTTGACTTTCTTTAAGCAATCTGTTCTTCTTCAGTTCCCACTACATTGGTGACAGAGTTACTCTGGCTACCAATTTGATGATGGCTCTACTGCAGTTCAGAACTCCAGAGCTCATGAGATTGGTTGGTTGACTGTTGTCTTTTGATCTCAAAGAGGACCAAAATGACATCATTATATTAGAGTCAAATTACAATGTGTCTGACTATGACTGATTAGACCAAAACAAGTTTGGAATGCTCTACCACAGGATGAGCACAAATAGTCCATGTGAACATTTGGGGTGGATTCTCTAAATTTGTGCATCTCATGTTTCTTTTGAGCAACTTCAGTCATGCTTTGCTCATAGGGCACAGCACCTTCTTTGCTGTGCGCAAGCATGCTGAGCAGTCCTTTGTCAGCATCTCCTATATCACACAATCAATTCCAATTCCAAGAGACCTTGAAAATGTCCTTGTATCACTTCTGAGCTCCTGCCTTGCATGAATTTTCTATAAAATAGCCTTTTAATCAAGTGTACATTTGGCATTCAAATAACATGGCCAGTCCATTGGAGTGCAACTCCAATGGGGTAGAATGAATGGTTGGCAGCTTAGCTGGAGAAAGGACCTCAGGGTCCAGTACCTTATTCTGCCAGATGATCTTCAGAGTCTTTCTAAGACAATTCGAATAGAAGTGATTCAGTTTCCTAGCATGGTGCTGGAATACAGTCCAGGTTTCACAGGTGTACCACAATGAAATCAGAACAATGGCTCTGTACACATCCTGTTTGGTAGGCAGTTTAATACTTCTCTTTTTCATACTTTTTTTGGAGGCATCCAAACACTGAACTAGCTCTGGACATGCATGCTTCAACCTCATTCTCAATATGTTCATCCCTAGAAAGTATATTGCCAAGGTAAGACAACTTATCCACATATTCAAAACTTCTCCATTTGCTGTAACTGATGGTTCCATGTATGCATGGTGTGGTGCTGGCTGGTGAAGAACCTGTGTTTTCTTGGTGTTCATTGTTAGACCAAAATTAGCACAAGCAGCAGAGAATCAATCCATACTTTGTCACATTTCAGCTTCAGAGACTGTATAAAATCGTGTGCCAACTCTCCCTCCACTTTAGTCTTGGCTTGTAGTCTTTTTCAAGTTAAATAATTCACCATCAGTGCAGCAGCTGACCTTGATGCTGTGTTCATCCTCATTGAAGTTATCTAACAATATTGCTGAAAATACCATGCTGAAAAGCATGGGAGCAAGCACAGAAACTTGTTTCACTCTACTTGTGACTGGGAAAGTGCAACAGCATAATCCATTATCCAGAACTCAGGCAAGTGTGCCATCTTGAACTGATGTACAGTTCAGATGAGCTTCTCTGGGCAACCAAATTTTGTTATAATTTTCCATGATCCTTTATTACTGACAATATCTATGAGATGTTGACAGTATCACAAGATATATTCACATCAACTTCCTCAGTAGCAGGAATTATAAACATGAACCAATACTCCTGTCTCCATACTCCATATTTATTATTCAAGAGTCCTTTATGCTGACAAAATGAAAAATACATAAATTGTATTGTGCTAAATGTGCTAAATGTGCTCATAAAATAATAGAATGGTAGAATGAGTTACCTTCTGCTTGAGCCTTTCCAGTGACTTGAAGTTGACTCATTCACAGAGAACCTAATTCATGTTTTGCTTTGATTTTTGACAACTTGTTAGAAACTCCTCTATAAAATTTGGGATTTGGAGGGATTGCAGAGATCATTTAATTCAGTCCCCTCATTTTACAGAAAAAAGAAACTGAGTTGCAGAAAGGTTAAGTGACTTTCTCAAGGTCTAATAAATAGTTAGTCAATCAAGTCAGGAATTGAACTCTATTTGAGTTGAAATCTACCACTCTAACTAGCATGTTTTCATCCTTGTTATGCTGTCTATTACAACAGAAAATGCCTAATCATTCTTCCTTATGCTGTCCCTTCAGACACTCTTATACAGTTATCCTATTGTGTAGCACCAATGCAATATTTACAACACCCATGATCACGATAAAGATCATGATTATAAGTATCACATGACGTTTGATCACAAAATATACCAAACTGTCCAGATAGGGGATAGAACTGATGCATTTATTTAGACACCAGAAAACCGAATCCCAAAACCAGTAAGCTGATTCCATCATAGTACCAAAGATGTTCAGAAGCCATAATAATGCTGAGAGACACGGCATCCTTCAGCCTTCCCACAAACCAATATAAGATCAATATTTATTCACAAACCTCTCTATCTCCTTGCCTGAGTTTCTCTCTTTTCCAGTGTCCTGCTAGCTCTGACTAACAGCTTCCTATGGGCTCTGCTTCCCTTCATCAAACTCCTCACACCACAGGCTCCATGTGACTACATTCAGCCTATCAGGGGGAAGAGTTTATCTTCACAACAGGGAAGCTTCCTATGGGCTCTCTGCCTCCCTTCAGCAAATTCCCTGTCACAGGCTCCATGTGATTACATTCAACCTATTGGGAGGCAGAATTTACTTTCAAAGCAGGGGAGGTCTTCAAACTCCCCTCTAGGTCTATTAAGGGGCGGGAAAGATCTTCAAATTCCCATTCTCATTACAACTTTCACCCCTAAGACTTCTCTTCTTCAAACCAAACATAACCAGTTCTTTTTATTGTTTCTCATCGCATGGTTTCTTAGCCACATATCATCCTAAAAGTCCTATTTTGCATACTCTTTAAATAATTTTTTTAGGCTAGACCTATGATTTCATTGGCCTGGGGAACTCCCTTTATCAACACAATCTGCATATTCTGCAAATAATAGAGTTACATAGTATGAAATCAAATAAATTGCACATTGTTGCATATTATTTTAGGTGTAAAAGGTATGACTTAAACTTAGGCTTTCCTGATCCTAAGGCCACCTTTTCCTATTCACTATATAACAATATCTCTCCCCTTCTTAAACATGGCACCCAAAACTGAACATGCCAGAGAGCACAGTAGCTGCTACCTGATTCTTTTTGTTTGTGAGGACAAGGTATTCTGAATCAAATGCTCATTCCCATCTTCTAAGCACCCCTCCACCCCTAACACCAAAGGATACTCTGGAATATATGTCAAGTTTTCTAGGACTCTAAGAAAATTGGTTGCCTATGGCCCTTTAGTTCCACCCCTTTATGGATGATTTCCCTCTTCTCTGTGAGGTTCTATGTATGTGGATTATGTCTACTTAATTCTTATGGCTCTCTATGCCATGATACTATTCCTCTTTGCCACATCTTTACTATATGTGCTATTCCTAAACTCCACACATGATGAAAATATGTGTTTAATGCAATGAAAATATAATGAAAGAGAGGGATCAATGAAAGTCAGCATAAACACTTATTCACCTATTCTCTTAGAGCCAAACTTTGGTCTACCAAATCCAAACCACCTCCAAATACAGACAGTGAATTGGAGAGGTACAAGCTGGCACTAGAGAGAACAAATTATTACCTTACCACAATATGTACAACTTCAACTTAGTCTGGCACTCTTTATATCACCCATGATGTGTGTTCACTGAAGTCCATCCCACTCTGCTCTCAGCATTCCAATCCTGCCTTACCTCCACTCTCATCCTCATTCTGATCAGAGTCACAGATTCTAATCCAGTTCTCTTCTCTGGAACCCCATCATAACTGAGATCTATGCTCGTGTCCTAAAACAATTATAATGGCTTTTCTCTTATGATCTTGGCAAAAGGATAACAGCCTCAAAGGCAAGGACAATACAGCAATGCTAATCATCATTTTCATTTCTCCTCTTATTGTCCTTCAAAACTCCCTGTGCGCTCTGTCATTAGCCATATCTCTGTTTCTGCCCACTCTATCATCTGGAGACAGGAAGAACACAGCCACATCTTCTTTGATGTTTAAATCACATATTTATTAATGAAGCTGAAGGTTTTCTAGCTGTTCCAGTAGTCGTGTCACACCTTGGATTCATGATGACCTTATGATCTTTTTTTATATTTCCTTGCTGTCAAGTCAGTTCTCCTTAACCATTTGTGCGTAAGTGAGTTTTAAAGCTAAACATAGCAATTTATTCCCTTAAACAGTATTACTATTTCTTTTTTATTATATGGCCTTCACTTATTTAAATCATCCTTTAACCTTTTGTTTGACATAGAATATTTCTGTCACGGTCTCATGTTTTCAGAAAATTTTGTAAATATGCCTTCTATTTCCTTAGCACATAGAGAAGAGTTTAACAGCACACAGTTGGTGCTTTTTAAATGCTTTTGGGTTGATTCATTTATCTACTTATTTAAAATTACTGAGAAAAATGTTGAATAGTACACTACCAGCTATGCAGGCCCATAACATACCTCTAGTTCTAGATCAGTGGTTTTCAACCCTTTTTACTCACGGTAAAGTCTCCTTTGATGTGAGAAATCATGACCAAATTGTTGATTCTTTAATTTGTCACCAAAGTAGGACTCCTCAATAGTGGTCCCTCAAGATCCATTCCTTCAACCTTGAAATGCTACTATTTCTTTTTCCCTTTCCCCATACACTCATTCACTTCTTTTACTTCAGGTTTTGCGTCACGGAGGATAGAGCTACTATTGTAGCCTTACTGAAGTCAAAGTGACTATATCTAGGGGTGGGGAAAACTTTTAGTTACACATTCTTTGAAAATTTTTTTCTAGATATACTTCCCAGGGTTCAATCAATCAATAAGTAAACATTTAGTAAACAACTACTATGTGGCAAGCACTCTACTTAACCCTTCAATAATAAAAAGAAGTAAAAGATAGTCCTGGTACTTAAGGAGCTTCCCATCTAACAGAGAAGGCAGTATGCAAAGAAATGTATGCAATGCAAGCTATATACAGGATAAATAGGAAATGATTAACAGAGGAAAGGCACTAGGATTAAGAGGATTGGGGATAGCTTCCTGTAAAAAGTGGGAATTTAGTTGAAACATTTGAAACCAGTGAGTTCAGCAGTCTGAGCAGAGTAGGGAGAACATTCCAGGCATTGGTGTTAGCCAGAGAGAATGAACAGAGCTAAAGGATAGAACGTCTTATTCATGGAACAGGCAGGAGACAAGTGTCATTGGATTAAAGAATACATGTTGGGCAGCAAAATACAAGAAGTCTGGGAAGGTAGGAGGGAGCTAGGTTATGAAGTTTCTTGAATGCCAAGCAGGCATTTTTATTTGCTCCTAGAGACAATAAGAAGTCACTGAGGTTCATTGAGTTGGGGGATGGGGTGACATGAGCAAACCTGTGTTTAAAAAAAAAATCACTTTAGGGGAAGCTAGGTGGTACAGTGAATTGATCACTGGCCTAGAATCAGGAGTATCTGAGTTCAAATGTGACTTCAGACCCTTGACACTTACTAGCTATGTGTGTGACCTTGGGCAAGTCACTTAACCTCAACTGGCTTGCCTTCCACTATCCAAAAAAAAAATCACTGTAGTAGATGAGTGGAGGATAAAGTGGAGTGGGAAGAGACTTGAGACAAGCAGCCTCATCAGTAGGCTATTGTAATGATCCAGACATGAAGTAATGAGAGCCTATACTAGATTGGAGGCTGTTTTAGAGGAGGGAAGGTGTAGTATTCAAGAGAAGTTACAAAAGTGAAACCAAAAGGCCTTGGCAACAGCTTGGAAATGGGAATGAGAGATAGTAAGGAATCCAGGATAACTCCTAGGTCAGGAGCCTGAGGAACTGGGAGGGTGATGTTGCCTCTACATTAATAAGGAAGGTGGTGGTAGGGAAGAATTTTTTTTGGTGTGGAGGTGAGTTTTGTTTTAGAAACATTGATTTTAGGGGTGACATAATGGCATAGTGAATAGAGCACTGGCTCTGGAGTCAGGAGGACATGAGTTCAAATCTGGTCTCAGACACTTAACACTTATTAGCCATGTGACCTTGGGCAAGTCACTTAACCCCAATTGCCCTGCATTCCCCCCCTCTCCAAAAAGCAAAAAAAAATAAAATAAAATAAGAAATACTGACTTTAAGATGTCTCCTGGATATCCATTTCAAGATGTTTGAAAAGCAATTGGAGGTTCAAAAATGGAGGTTGGCTGAGAGATTAGGGCAGGAAAGGTAAATTTAAGGACCATCCACAGAGATGGTGATTAAATTCATGAGAGCTGATAAGACAAACAAGTAAATTATTATAAAGGGAGAAGAAAAGAAGATGAAGGACAGAACCCTGAGAGACATCTGTAGTTAGAAGGTATGACGTGGAGGAGAATTCAGCAAAAGAGACAGAGAAAGAGCAGTCAGTGAAAAACCAAGAGACTGATGTCCTGAAAACCAAGACAGAAGAGAACATTAAGGAGAAGAGAGTGATTAGTATTGTCAAAGGCTGCAGAGAGAAAATTAGGGTTAAGAAAAAGCCCTTGGATTTTGCAAATAATTAATTTGAATTAATTAATGATTTTGGAGAGAGCAGTTTCAGTGGAATGATGAGTTTGGAAGTCAGATTGTAAGGGGTTAAGAAGAGAGTGAGAGGAAAGAAGGTAAAGATAAGTATGGCCTAAGATGACCTTTTCAAAGAGTTTAGCTACAAAGGGCAGAAGAGATAAGATAATAGCAGGGATGGAAGGGTCAAGTGAATTTTGTTGTGTTGTTTGTTTTCCAGTCTAACGACATTTGGCATGACTGTAAGCAGTATAAAATGAGCCAAGAGAGTGAAAAATGAAATAAATGAAAGAGTGGGGATGACAGAGGGGGCAATTTGTTGGAGGATATGGATAGAATGGGATCACTTGAACAAGTAAGGGTTGATATGTGGACATTAATTGACAACGATATTTGATGGTATATATGGTAGTCCCAATGATACTACCTTTTAGGTAATTTTCTTTTTCCATTTTGTCCTCAGAGGTATGTTGAAATCCTTTATCAATTAGCCTGCTTAAATTCAAATGAATAGTATTTATGAGATCCCTCTGATTTATCAGTAATTCTTTTAAAAAATGTTGAATTTAGTTTTGATACAATTTCTTCTTGATGAAGATTTGTTGACTCTTAGAGATCATTGCTTTTTTTAAAATTCAATACTCCTAAAACACCTATTTGGAAATTTGCTCTGTAACTTTTTTTAGCAGACAAATATGTCAATCCATAAATTTCAGAACTTACATTTCTTTTTGTCATTTCAAAAAATGTGATTCACAAGAGCCACCCCTCCATCAATGCTTTTCTTACCTGTAACCTTCTGTGATGCACTTCTTCCATTCACACTTTAAAAAGGGCAGGATGGTCAAAGGTCAACCTACTTCTCCTTCTGTATCTCTAAGAACTGCAGAACAGCCATGACTGGTTGTGTATTAACTTCCTACCTTAACCCCCTAAGAAGTGAAAGAAATGTTCCCCCTATGCTTCCCCATTTCCAGTTTTTAATTTTCTAGTCCTAGCCCATAAATATATGTCACCATTTTTAGTTTTCAAAACAGGATATACATATGAAAGAATTATTTTATAGAGTTAGAAAAAACAATATTTTCAACTATTCTATAAAGTGGTAATCATGAAAACAATCTGGACCTGACTAAGAAATAGAATGGTGAATCAGTGGAATAGATTAGGGAGACTATGCATAACAGTAAATGACCACAGTAATTTAATGTCTGATAATCCCAAATCTCCAATCTTTTGGGGTAAGAACTTGCTGTTTGACAAAAATTGCCAGGAAATCATGGGCAGATGAGCTAGCAGAGAAAAGGCAAGGTTTGCCTGAGCTCTCCCAAATTTCTCTCCAAAGAACTTTAAATAATGCCTCAAAATAAATTCTGGAGCAGCAGAATACACAAAAGGTTGGGGTGAAACAGTTATCCATCCCAAGACAATTTAGAAGGTTGACAAGCAAATTTTATTGCACCAGGTAAGAATGGAGCTCAGTCCAGCCCAGGCTGCAGCAATACAGGCCCAGCAACAGGAAACTAGCAGCAGGTACTTGTAATGGTAATTAATTTAGCAGGTACTTAGCACTTAGTAACTAAGGGCTAAGAACTTCTGTGAAAGAAACAGAAGGTGTGAACTCTGTCTCCTGTTGCTGACATAACAGGAAGGGGTTTCCTGAAACAGGAAGCCAATGTGTGTGTGTGTGTGTGTGTGTGTGTTTAAGAAGAGTTCCAGAGGAGAGACAGTCAGAATCAAGACTTTTCCTCCTGGTGGCTCCTGGTGGAGGGAGCAGAATTTTCACAGCATCTGGAAGCTGGGCTGCTGGACTGAGAACTGAGTTGAAGTTTTCTATGAGACCAGAATCTGATGAAGGCTGAAGTTGCTGCCAAGAAGGCTGCCTGGAAGGCTGAGATTTCTTCTGGGTACTAGGGCCAGCCAAAATGCTGGAGGACTGAAGAAGAATGACCAGGATAAGACTTTGTTTGTTTGTGGCTTGGTTTATCCTTGAGTTGCTGGCAACAGAAGTTGTGAAGGTTTTGAGATATGCTGGACACTGTGAACTTCAGTATGTAACAAGAACTGCCCAGAGGACTGGAAGAGAACCTGGGAGCTGTCTGCCTCTGAATCCAGGTCACTGTTTAGTGGATTCAGGTAGGAGCTGGGACCATGGAAGGGGATCCAGGGAATCTCAGAGACCACCCCAAGTCAAGATGAAGAAAAGCCTTCTCCTTTGATATTGCATGCGGGATGAAATTGAAATTTATTAGAGACTGAGGGGTGGAGGGTTCGTGTAATTTTCTAATGATTGTATTTAGTGATTAATGATGCTTAGTGACTGATGTTATGGGAATCTGAAGATCTTCCCTGCCCCTAGGCCCTTTGCTAAAGTGGCTACTAGACTCTGAGGACCTTCCGATATTTGAAAGTATATTCTGTTCCCTAACAGGCTGAATGTGGTCACGTGGATCCTGTGGCGCCAGGCTTGTTTTCCAGGAATGCCCGTGCCTTGTAGCTTTGTGATTGGGCAGTGGGTCTAGAGGGCTGTGACATTCTCCAAGCCAGGAGAAGGCTATATATACACCCTGATGTGATGTTTTGGTTTGGGGCTCACTTTGAGAAGAGTTGTGTAATTTGGCCAGACAAGACTCTGGGCAGCCATTGAGCCCACAGCTGTGAAAAACCCAGATGTTGGTGCTTCCCTCTCTGGTAACTGACTAGGTAACTGACGTAATGGTCAGGTGGCTGGAAGCTGTCTGTTGATCTGTTTTTCTGTTTGTTTGTGACTTGTGTTTGCATTCTCTGAAGTTCAGGGTGCTGACTTTTCCCCCTGAACTAGGTAAATGAGATGTTTGATTAAAGTAAGATTGTTAACCTATTTTGAGTTGCTTTCTTTTAGAAAAGCAGATCTAAGAACCTGTGCTAGTAGC
>CM053584.1:339131807-339165987 GCA_028627135.1 Pseudochirops cupreus | reverse complement strand
TTTTTTTAAGGCATTCTTCTTCTCATTTGTTTTTTGGGTCTCTTTTGCCATTTGAGTTAGTCTATTTTTTAAGATATTATTTTCTTCAGTAAGGCTGTTGACTCATTTTTCATGATTTTCTTGCATCATTCTCAATTCTCTTCCCAATTTTTCCTCCACTTGATTTTCAAAATCCTTCTTGAGCTCCTCCATGGCCTGCAATAAGTTTGTATTTTTCTTGGAAGCTTTTGATGCAGGATTTTTGACTTTGTTGTCTTCTTCTGGTTCTATGTTTTGATCTTCTTTGTCTCCAAAAAAGGATTCAATAGTCTGATTATGCTTCCTCTGTTTGCTCATGTTGCCAGCCAATTGCTAGACTTTTGAGCTCTTTGCCATGGTAGAACTCTGCTTCCAGAGTGAAGAGAGCTGTATCCCATATTGCTTGGGTTTTCACAATTGTGAGAGCTATTGTCAGAGCTATGAGAAGGGCACCCTCTCTACAGTCACCAGGAACTGTGGCACACTGGCATTCCTCACCCCAGGACCACCACCTAAGACTGCAACCCAAATCTAAGCAGGTCAAAGCAGGAATGATTACCCTCTAAAATAGTCACTTGATTCCCCCTACAATTTTCAGGCCAGGAGCTCTGAAGGTAGCCACGTGGCAGCAGTTGCAGTTGCTGTGCTGCTGCCACCTCTCACCCCAGGGGATGGGGCCAGACCATGCTCTTCTCTCACCCTGGATCAATAGTGTTCCCCACTGATCTTTTTCTTTCTCTTTGGTGTTTACAGGTTGAAAAGTCTAGAAACTACCACAGCTGCTGGTGATTCACTCTCCTGAAGTCTACTCTGGCCAGTCTGTGCCTCTGGTCAGGGTCACCCTGGGTCTGTGCTGGTGTGGCTCACACAGGAATGTGCTCGGGGAGCCTGGTGGAATAGGCCCTTCCTGTTGGCCTCCCAGGCTGCCTTCAGTGGGGGATTTGTTTCTCTCTGTCAATTTGTAGATTCTGTAGCTCTAAAATTTGTTTAGGGTCATTTTTTTACAGGTATTGGAGGTGGTTGGGAGAGGGAGTTCAAGCAAGTTCCTGCTTTTACTCCATCATGTTGGCTGCACCCCCATCCTATAAATTTTTTATAGCCTAAGAGTATTTCATCACAATCACATATCACATCTTGCACAGCAATTCCCAAATTGATTGACATACCCCCAATTTCTAATTCTTTGCCATCAAAAAACAGCTATTATAAATATTTCATACAAATACAAATATTTCATACAAAGGGTCCTTCTCCCTTTTCCTTGACCTTTGATACATATAGACATAGTAGTAGTATTGTTGGATCAATGGTCATGTAAAATTTTGTAGCCCTCTGGGTGTAGTTCCAAATTTTTCTCCAGAATGGTTAGACTAGTTCATAACTCCACCAACTGTGCATTACTCTCTCCATTTTTCCATATTCCCTCCCGCATTTGTCATTTTCCTTTTTTCTTTTGTTAGGCAACTGATAGGTGTGAGATGGTATCTTGAAATTGTCTTAATTTACATCTTTGATCAATAGTGACTTAAAGCATGTTGTGTGATTATTGAGAGCTATGACATCATCTTCTGAAAACTGTCCATATCTTTTGATCATGTATTAACTGAAGAATACCTCTTATTTTTATAAATTTGACTTAGCTTCCTACATATTTGAGAAATGATTCTTTTATCAGAAAAATTTATTGCAATGTTTTTATCCCCATTTTCTTATTTTCCTTCTAATTTTGGCTGCATTGATTTTGTTTATGCAAAAGCTTTTTAATTTCATATAATCAAAATGACCTATTTTCCTTCCAGGAATACTAATATTATTATTATTATTATTATTATTTTTTATTTATGATTCCCTATAATCCTCTGGGAAGAAGTGGATCTAGATTAGAGGAATTTCTTCATAAATTTTCCTTGGGGATTTTTTTTTTTACCTCTGCCAAGCAGAAGACTAAATGAAATTGCATTCAGGGTCCACAATATCAAGACATAGAACACAAATGGAAAAATAAAAACCCCAGGGCAGGGAGTTTTTCTAAGCAATTGGATCCCCAGCAACCTAACCTCCTAATTCTACAAAATCTAGCCAATATCCATCCAGGTCTGACAATTCCACCACAGAGATCCTTAGGAGAAACCGTACAACTGAGAGAAACCTTTTTGAAGATATTCCCAGAGTTAGAGCAAAGAATGAAAATCAATCACATCACATCCATATATTATAGACACAAATGTACTGTGAGTCATGATATTGGATTAAAGGTACAGTGAGTAGATTTGCAATCAAAGCTGATCAAATAAACTTTCAAGTAGCATATGTTGGGAATTGAAATAATGTGTCGTAATCAATTTGCCAATATAAATTCTATTTGACCAAAAGAGAATCAAATTTTTGTATAAAAGATCTGTTTTTGAAACTGGCTGTCTTTATCTATATCTACATCTTTATCTCTATCTGTATCTCAGCAGCTAAGTGGTGAAGTGGATAGAGCACTGAGCTTGGAGTCAGGAAGACTCATCATCATGAATTCAAATGCAGCCTCAGTAGTAGCTGTGGTATACTGGGCAAGTCACTTAACCTTGTTTGCCTCAGTTTCCTCATCTGTAAAATGAACCGGAGAAAGCAAAGGCAAAGCACTGCAGTATTGTTTCCAAGAAAACCCTAAATGACATCATAAAGAGCCAGACACAACTGAAATGTCCGAACAACAACAACAGTTCCATCTATTTCTGGTTTGGACATGAATCTTCCTTGTCTATACTTCTGAAAGATCCTTTCTTTTCCACTTTTCCAATGCTCCTTTAATTTACTTATGATATCACTCCTTATTTCTAAATCATTTATCCATTTTGACTTTAATCTTGGTATACTTTATGAAATATTGGTCTATATTTATTTTCTCCCAGACTGGTTTTCAGTTTTTCTAACAAATTTTTGTTAAATATTGAGCTTTTGCCCCCAAAGCTTTGATCTTTGGGTGTTTCAAACACTAGAATACTATGGTTATTTACTGCTGTATATTGTGTATATTACACTGATCTACTACTTATTTCTTAGCCAGTACCAGATTGTTTTGATGATTACCACTTTGTAATATAGTTTGAAACCTAGAACTGCTAGATAGCCTTCCATCACATTTTTTCCATTGATACCCTTTTTATTCTTGATGAATTTCAGCTGAATTTTACTATTTTTTTCTAGTTCTATGTAATACGTCTTTGGTAGTTTGATTAGTATGGCACTGAATAAGTAAATTAAGTAGATTTTATTATTTTTTATTATATTGCTTTGACTTTTTTGTTGATATTCAGTCATTTTAGTCATCTTTGACTCTTCCTGATCAAATTTGGGGTTTTCTTGGCACATGGGAGTAGTTTGCCATTCCTTCTCCAGTTCACCTCATAGATGAGGAATTGAGGCAAACAGGGTTAAGTGACTTTCCCAGGGTCACAGAGCTAGTAAGTGTGAGGCCAGATTTGAACTCACAAAGATGAGTCTTCTTGACTCCAAGCCCTTCACTCTATCCACTACATGGAATTTCTATCTCTTTTTGCTTGGTTTTACTGGTAGTACATAGAGATATGATGATTTAAAGACTTCGATTTTATATCCTATGACTTTGCTGAAGTTGTTGGTTGTTTCGACTAGTTTTTTTTAACTAGGTTTCTCTAAATATATTATCATATTATTTGCAAAGAGTGATAGTTTTGTTTCCTCATTGCTTATTTCAATTCCTTTCACACCTATTTCTTTTCTAATAACTATAGCTAGCTTATCTAGCATAATATTGAATATTGATGGTAATAATAGACATCCTTACTTCACTCCTGATGTTACTAGCAAGGCTCTAAGTTTATCCCCTTTATAAATAATGCTTGCTCTTGACTTTACATATTTCTACTTGTCATTTCAAGAAAGGTTCCATTGCTTCTGAAGCTTTCTAGTATTTTTAATAAGAATGAATTTTGTATTTTGCCAAAGGGGTTTTCTGCATCTTTTATATAATCATGTGATTTTTGTTGTTATTGTTAGTCAATTATGCTGATAGTTTTCCTACTACTGAATCAGCTCTGCATTCCTGGTACATATTCCTTTCCATAGTATACGATCTCTATGATATATTGCTATAATCTCCTTATTAGTATTTTATTTAAAAATTTTGCCTGGTGTAAGGAGATTAATTAATTAAGGAGATTGTCTATAACTTTCTCTGTTTTTGCTCTTCCTGGTTTGGGAATTTGTGTATTACTTCTTTATGTATTTTTTTTTTCAAAGAGTTTATATAGTAATGGCATTAGTTATTCCTTTAATGATTGATAGAATTCATTTATGACTCCATTTGGTCTTGGTTTTTTTTTTTTCCTTAGGCAACTCATTGCTGGCTTGTTCAATTTCTTTTCCTAATATAGGGAGGGATATTTAAGTATTCTATTTCTTCTTCTCTTAATGTTGGTAGTTTACATTTTTCTAAGTACTCATCCATGTCACTTAGATTGTCAGTTTTACTGGTATATAATTGGGTGAAATAACTCCTAATAATAGCTTTAATTTCATCATTGTTGTTGGCGCATTCATGTTTTTCATTTTTGATACTAGTAATATTTCCTTTTTAAAAATGAAATTAACAAAGGTTTTATGTATTATATTGTTTTTTTCATAAAATGATGTCCTAATTTTGTTTATTAGGTCAATTTTTAAATTTAAATTTTATTACTATCTCCTTTGATTTTCAGAATTTCCAATTTAGTATTTAGAAATTTTTAATTTGCTCATTTTCTCATTTTTTAAAGTTGCCTGCCCAATTTGTTGTTCTGCTCTTTCTTCCTGTTGTTGATGTACACATTTAAAGACATAATTTTTTTAAAAAATTATTGGTTTGGCGGCATCCTACAAATTTTGGAATGTTGTCTCATTATTATTCTCTTCAATCAAGTAATTGATTGTTTCTATGATTTATTATTTCACCCACTCATTTTTTAGGGTTAGGTTATTTATTTTCCAAATAGCATTTCATCTATTCTTTCATGACCATTTTTGAATGCTTAGCGTATTTTATCTTTGACCTGGGTCCTTTGGAATTTGAGTATAATATTCCTGGAAATGTTTATTTTTGGATCTCTTTCAGGTGGTGATTGGTAGATTCTTTCCATTTCTATTTTACCCTCTCTTTCTAGGTTATCAGGGCAGTTTTCCTTGATAATTTCTTGAAATATGATGATTAGACTTTTTTTTTGATCACAGCTTTCAGGTGGTTCCATAATTCTTAAAATATCTTTCTCCATCTACTTTTTGCATCAGTTCTTTTTCCAATGAGATGTTTCACATTTTCTTATATTTTTTTCTCATTCTTTTGACTTTGATTGTTTCTTGACATCTTATGCAGTCATGAGCTTATGGTTGCCCAATTCTAATTTTTTTTAAAAAATTACTTAATTATTTTTAGTTTACAACATTCAATTCCACTATCCCTTAATTTCCAAATTTTCTCCCCCTCCCTTTTCTCCTTGATTCCCCCCCCCGAAGGTATGCAATCTGATATAGGTTTTACAAATACCTTCTTATTAAACATTAGTCAAGTTGCAAAGAAGAACAATTCTAATTTTTAAGGGATTATTTCCTTTGGTGAGTTTTTGTATCTCTTTTTTCCATTTAACCATTTCTGCTTTTTTAAGGAATTACTTTTATCAGTGAATGTTTGTATTTCTTTTTCCATTAGGCCAATTATGCTTTTTAAGATGTTACTTCAGTATTTTTGTGTCTCTTACCAAGCTATTGTTTGTCTTTTTAAACATAATTTTCTTCCTTTGCTTTCATTTCTTTATCTAATTGTCCCTTTACTACTCATTTGATTTCAAAAATATTTTTTAAATTTCTTCTAGGAATTCTTGATGAGCTTGTGTCCAATTCACATTTTTTTTTTGGAGGGGGTGGAGGCTTTTTTTATAACTGTCTTCTTCTGAGTTTGTGTCTTCATCTTCCCTATCATCATAGTCATGTTTTATTATCAGGGTTTTTGTTGTTGTTGTTCACTGATTTTGTCCATCCTGTTTCTTGATTTCAGACTTTATGTTACTGTTGGGTTCTGTTCCTGGTGTGGCCAGAGGAGAAGTTTTAGCTGAAACTTCAGACTTTTTCACGCTCCTGTTTTAAGGATTAGTATTGGAGGTTTAGAAGTTTGCTGTACTTCCAAGTTAATGTGACATGGGGAGAGGTGTGGTCACTGCCCTTTTAGTCTTCATTTGGTTCTTACTCAGGAAGGGTCCCTGATTCCTTAGGATGGCAATTGATATTGCTGCTCAGGACCCCTTCTCTCTTGAGATAAGAATTGATATTATTTCTCAAGGTCCCTGAACCCTTGGTCCCATAAATATTACTACCCCTTAGGACATTCATTCCCCCTTTCTTTTGTGAAGCAATTGGGGTTAACTGACTTGCCCAGGTCACACAGCTAGTGTCAAGTGTCGGGTCAGAGGTCGAATTTGAACTCAGGTCCTCCTGACTTCAGTCCCAGTGCTCTATCTACTGCACCACCTAGCTGCTCCTGTTTCCATTCACTCTTAACTAAAAGTGTTCTTCTTTGCCTTTCAACTATGATCCAGAAGTGGGTATAAATAAACAGCATCCAGTCCTATGTCCAGTGCTAGCACAAGGGTACCCTGTAATCTCTTTCTGACAAGTTTCCAGGCCCCTTTGCCAACTCTGACTTAAGATCATTAAACATTTCTCCTGTTTCTGTCACCACCACCTAGTCTCACTGCTGGTTCTTCATTCACATGGGCTCTGGTCCAACCTCCTCCCCCCATGTCACTGATTTCTCTTTCTGACCTCCTATGTTGTTCCAGCTGTAAGGATGTCCCACTCTGACCTTTTGTTGACTCTTCCACCCCACAATTCAATTTGAAGTGTTATCTTAAGGTTGTTTGGAGGGGAATGTTGGTTAATGTTAGTGGAGCACTTCTCTACTCCATCATCTTGACTCTGTCCCCCAAATGTCTCCCTCCCTTACCCTTTGATATTTATATTTCTCGTTCCTGACTGCCTGTCCAAAGTTTGCCCTATGTTTTGATATGTCCTTACAGTTTGCAACATTCTGGTTCTTTATAACAAGTTGAGTGGCTGTCCCTCATCACTGGAATGCTTCCCCTTATCATCTCTTCCTTTTTAGAATCTTTGGTTTCCTTCAGGGTTTTGGGGAATAAAGCAAATATGGTTGTATTAGATTCAAGTTCCATGGTTGGCCATTAAGGAAAGGGTTGTGTCTAACTTCATCCCATCAGCTGACTGGTTAGTCACACACCCCTTGGGAATTCCCACTCTGGAAAACAGTACAATAAAACATTGTACATTTTCAGCACATTGATCATGTCTAACACAGACACAGACACACACACACACACACACACACACACACACACACACACACCACATATCACCAGTTTTCCTGCTGATTTTACTTACTAAAAGTCATACCTGACCAACAGGAGAAAGACTGAACGATAATGAAAATTATAATGCCTTGTCAGTTGCTATCTTGGTATATAATTATTAAACGACAATCACGGCCATTTACATTGTGCTCTAATGTTAACAAAATACTTTGCAAATATCATCACATTTGAGACTCACAAAAATTTTATGAAGTAGATTCTACAGAAATTGTTTTCTCCATTTTACAGATGAGAGCACTCTGAGAGGTTAAATGACGTGCCCACAACCGAACAATTAATAAATATAAAAGACGGTATTTGAACCCAGATTTTCCTAACTCCGAGTCCAAAGTTCTTTCTATTATACATGCTGTAGTATGAAAATATTTTTATCTCTTTGCATTATACATATCCAATACATGTCTAATATTTTTCTAATATTTTGAAAGACAAAGAATTAGGCGGTTAGGACTTTTGTTTAGTAATGGACAGAACAATGTCTGTTGGTAGTAGTGGTGCTAGAGAGTCGTTTGGTTAAATGACAAACAGGACGCTTTTTGTACTTCAAAGACTGTATATGATAATCTTCTCTCTGTATCTCAGTGGGTTCTCCAGCTCTACTTACATTTTTATGTCCAAAGTCACAAGTGTGCTTTGTGATACAGAATGCTACCTTTGAATAGCAGCATGGTGCTAGGGTGAGCTGCCAAGCTTAGAACTAGTTGCTACTTGATAACAGCACAACAGAGCACAGCTGCAGAAAGAATAAAATCTGACATGAACATAACAATTGGGTGTTATGAAAAAGAAGACTACCTTCATGCCCCTGGAGTGCACCAACAGTCTTCTTGTAAATAAATAACCAGTCTTTTTTTTTTTCCACAGAAGGAGAAAGCTGCAAAATACCTCTGTGTGTATGAGGGAAATTGAAAATTATTGGTCTATTAAAAAATGCTGCGTGTGATTAATGTCTGCCTTTCCTTCTTATCAGTCAAGCAGTCAGTCAATCAAGAAGGCAGCTCTTGGGGCTTACTGGGAAGTAAACTACAGGTTGGTATGTCATTTTCAGCCTCCATGAAGCTTTCTTCTAAGTGATGGATTGTATGTCCAAGCTTTGAATCTTATAGAAAGATGGCTTATCCTTTAGCTAAATTAGAGTTTTTTCTGACTTTGGACCAGGTTCCTTTGGGAGTGTGAAGCAAAGGACAAAATTAATGCATATTTTTTAATACATATCTAACATAAATACATTCACTTTTTTGAAAATAAAGTTCAAATCAAAGTCAATAAAAACAAGACCAACCTGATGAATTTGTTCCAACTTAGAGTGAAGGAAATATGACAATTATTTAATGGGATCTGCATAAAAGAAGTAAAATTTGAGTCCACCTTTATCTAATCTTCATTTGGGAATGATCTGTCATAATCACCATTAGTCAGCATAGGCCCATGAGCCATATGAATGGTGTCATTACGCTGCTTATTATATTTGAATATGAAATGTATAAACTTGAAATTAAATAATCTTTGTATGGGTTAAAAGTGCTCTCACATGTTATAGTTAGTCAACCGGCATTTATTAAACTACTATGTGCCAGCATTATGCACATATATATATATATGTACATATACATATATATATATAATATAAATATAGTATATCCTAAGACTCTTAAGTCTTAGGGTAGATGCTATTGAGAGGGAATTTCCTCACTAGAAATTCATAACATAAGTCAAATCATAGATCCTGTCTATTATATGTTTGAGATTTATTTTCATGTTATTAGGAAAATTACAATTTAAAATTAAGAAAATTATCTGCATGTGTTTTTAGATGGAAAAGTATGAACATACATGCATAAATATATGTTTATATATGTGTGTGCATATATATGATGTGTGTATATCTATCTATCATCTATCTATCTATCTATCTATCTATCTATCTATCTATCTATCTATCTGTCTATCTATCTATATGAGAGAGAGGAAGAGAATGAATGAGAATGTTTTTACATTGACTTTGGAAACCACTGGTTCAAATCTAGTCAGCTGAAAATGAAAAAAGAAAGCGTTTGGGATTCTCAAGTAAAGGAAGTAAATGCTGTCCTTTTATACAATTCACCAGCGTACCACATATAGGAGAAGTAGAAGCCAGCAGCTATTGTACAGTCATTTTTCAGTCATGTTTGATAGTTCGTGACCCCATTTGGGATTTCTTTGGCAAAGATACTGAAGCAGTTTGCCATTTCCATCTCCAGCTCATTTTACAAATGAAGAAACTGAGGCAAATGGGGTTAAGTGACTTGCTTAGGGTCACATAACTAGTAATTTTGCGAGGCCAAATTTGAACTCAGAAAGTTGAGATTTCCTGACTCCAGGCCTGGTGCTCTTCATGCCACGGCTCCACCTAGCTGTTCCAGCAGTCAGGAGACCTAAGTTCTAATTCTGGTTCTGCAACTTATCAGCTGTATGACTTTGGTCAAGCCAATTAATATTTCTTGCTTATGGTTTTTCTCCCTTGAAATGAAGTGGCTTTTGCTTTAAAAATCTTTGTTTCTATGGAATAGATTTTAAGTATTTATTGTATGCAAGATATTACACCGAGCATTATTTACAGGAGGGGTGAGAAGCAAACAAGTTTAAGATGGAAACATCAGAAGTCATCTAGTTCAACTCTATCATTTTACAGATAATGAAATGGAGGACCACTTGGCCAAAGTCACACAGCTAATAAGGCACAGAACCAGTGCTCAAATCCAGGTCATCTCACTCTAGATCTAGCATTTTCCACTACCCCAGAGACCTGGGCTCAGACTTCAAGGGATCTGAAATCTGCTTGGGGGGAAAAAGCATACACACATTAAAGCAAAATGAAACAAAAGAAAATTACAATATGAGTCATTTGTAGTCAGTGAGTAATGAGTGTATCTATGTCAGAGTTCAGGAGTAGTGGGTAGAGATCATCATCTGCTAAGATGTTCAGGAAAACCATTTCCAGAAAATATTTTGAACTTGGCCTTGGAAAATGGGTATGATTTCGATAGAATGAGTAGAGGAGAGGCCATTTTAGCCTGGGAAAATGTATTGTGTTGTGTCATTAAAACAAAAAAGCATAGGATACACTCAGAGATAATTTGCAAACTGAATTGGCTTAGAGCAATTATTTTGTGTAGCAGATCTATGAAAGATATTTTGGGAAATTTAGAGTGGAATCAATATGAAGGAACTTTTGAATGCTAATGCAAAAGAGTTTGGAATTTGCATGCAGTGGGAAGTCATTGAAGATTGTTCAGTAAGGAAGTGATAAAGTAAGTTATTTAAAAATCTGTGGCCCTTGTCATGATGTTTTTCTCAAAGAAGGTGATTAATAAATGCTTGTTACATGTTTAATAATAATATTAATAAAAACAGTGCTTTAAGGAGACAAATATGACAGCAATGTGAGAGAATTATTAGAGGGGAAAATGCTCAGATTTGAAAGAATAATTTAAGAAAAGTTACTATAATCATTTGTAGATCAATTGATAAATGCCTTAAAAAAATGATGGTAATAGAAATAGCATGGATGTTAGAGACGTTTGAGGAAAAAGTTGCTGTTATTGTTTGTCCTTCCTTGTCAAAGAGGACCAGAGACATCAGGACAGTGATGCCTTGACTTGCATGTGAATTGGTTATGAGTGGGGCAGATCTGTGCAAAGTCATCAGCCTCACTCTCTCCTACAGAATCACAGAAGTCCAGCGGTGAGACAAAAGTCAAGATGACTGGCAACTGCCCAGGATGCATGGGTAACCTTGGGCTTTTCAAATTAAGATCTTTCCCAGGTTTCAGTTTCTCTGAGGCAGCACTCATTTAGTGATTTAGCTCTGGGTAAGAGTTGAGATGAAACACTGTTCACTTTATCATCACAAAGATATCAATCTGGGAAGGGAAAACCCTCAGAGTTTCTGGCCAGAACAGAAGTTATTTAAATTCTGGGAGGTGTTCTAAGAGATCATTAGAACCTTGCCAACAAGGATAGGTTTGTGAGTATGTGATAGGACTAGTATTGCTGATGCAGCTTCACTGACCCTGACATAACATTCTTTCCCAATGCAACCTGATTTTTATCAGTTGCCCTGATTCAGATTCCTGGTCTGGAAACAAAAAAGGTCCCAACCTCATGTAGTTACCACCACTCAGATTCAGGTGGTGCTTGAAACTCTGTGTGATACTATACCCTGATGACCAACCAGATGCATTTCCAGATGGAGATGAAAGTGTCCACGTCCAGAGTGGCCTCTGAATTCTTATTGGATATCCTTGTTGTGTTTGGGCAAAATAAACTTCCTCCTTTATTTAATATTCAGTGACTTTTGAGTGCCTCATTTCATCCCAACATCATGCCTGAATTAAGAGTATGTTGGTTTTAGAGCTGCACCTACAACACATCTCACAGTTATGTGACCTGAAATCCACAAGAGGTACAAATTCATTTTTTAGCTTTAAGCTTAAGGCAAGAAATCAGCAGCTCAGTTTATGCTTGTATTTTAATGACATTCATTAAAGAATGCCAAAGACAAAAGAGAGGAAGCAAGAGGCAAAATGTTATTTTCAGTAAAATGTCAAGAAAGATCAGCCCCACCTGCTCTGAAAAATTCAGTCTGAGCCACCTAAGGTTCTAGTCATCTGAGCCCCTCCTAGGTTTTTCGTTTTCTCAGCTGGTTTATTTGCAAAACTTGGGGGTAATCTTATTCTGTGTTCTCTAGTTCTAACTGGCAGAATCCCTGAGAATAATTAGCCTTTCTTTGACATGCCACTGCATTCGTGGCAGCTGTCAAGCTGTCAAGAAAAGTTTCTTTGATGTCTTCTAATGCATCAGATAAAGAGGCACACACACTAATCACTGTCTACTTGGAACCCCCTCTAGTCTCAGCTTTAGTTTTCAACTTGAGCCTGTGGCTATGACTACATGGCTCCAAAACAAATGATGCCACTGTCTCAGAGGCCATAATCTATCTTTAGATACATTTATTTTTAAACCTGCTATGGGTTTATGACCTGGGTAAATGAGTGACTTTCACTAACAGCAAATGTTTCCTCAGAATAGAGTATAAATTTTGATCTGGAAGGGACCTCTGAGACTTCCTAGTAAACCTCTCTCAGGAGGAAAATGAAACCTTGATTGGTTAAGTGACATGTTCAAGGTGATTCAAGTACTAAGGGACAAAATAGTATTTCAAGTCTGACACCAAGTTCAGTGATCCAAAGGGGGCTCTGGATTTGGAGTCAGGAATTCTGCCTTTGCCACTTACTACTTGTGTGATTTGAGGCAAGTCACTTGGACCATCTGGGCCTCAGTTTCCTCCTCTAAGAAATGAGCAAATTCAACTACATGGTTTCTGACATTCTGTGTTATAGCCATGATGCTCATGCTACTGCAGCACTTTGGAGGAGTTGGCAAAACAGTGTATTGGTAGAAAGAAAAATGCTGACTTGATGCATCTGAATACCTTTCAGATGATAAAATTCATACTCTGTAGCGCTCCTTTATAGAGATTTCCACATGAGAGTTGGCAAAGGGACTCACTGAATTTTGAATGCCTTTTACAGAAGAGGAAATAGGTTCAAGAAGTTAAGTGATTTGCTCAAGGCCACACAGCCAGCTTGTGATGGAACCAACCCAGAGCCCTAGGAGGTTGACTCCCAATAAATGGGGCTCTTTTCTAAGGGTATCCCAAAGCAAATATTGTTTGCACTTTCTTTTGGGGGCAAAACAACTTGTTCTCATCATTCTCACCTTAAAGAAATAATGGCAAAATGGATATAAATGTTTTCAAAACTTTCAGCTTCTCCTTTCAATCTAAATAAAATACCTATTACAGTTGTAATTGAAGGAATTTCCCATTTCAAAAGTGTTTCCAATCATACGTGTATATATGCATACATATAGGATTTGTTTCTATATACATACGTATAATCAAATACATATATACATTTAATTTTGTTTCTATCTACACATATATATGCTCATGTACATTAACACATGCATATAGTCAAGTTTGTTTCTATAGATATTTATACACTAATGTACATAAACACATATATTCAATTTTGTTTTTACATACACACATATAAATCAATTTTGTTTCTCTAGATACATATTTACACTCATGTACATGTATTCATTCAAGATTTTTTATACACAAATGTATATACTCATATATACATGCATATATATTCAAATTTGTTTATATATGCATTTATACTCATATACATATGTACAGCAAGTATATATATTATGTTTATGCACATCTAGTATGTTTAAATTTTATTTATATACACACATATAGTCATACACACTTATACATTAGTTTGTTTATATGTACAAATATACTTGGCCTACTTATAGATATTTTTCTTGGAAATAGATATGCTATTTTAAATATCTTGCCAACATTTATAGGATCAAGAAACAATTAAAAGAAGCACATTTTGGAACCAAAAATATTTGACCAAGAGTCATCAGCTTTCAGCTTCAAGTTATTTTTAACTGGAACAATACGATGCTGTGAAAATGCTGATGGCTTTGAAATCATATGACTGGGGATGACTGCCACTGACTAGATGTATGACCTTGGACAAATAATTTCATATCTCAAGATATCAATTTTTTCATCTATAAAGTGAAAGGGTTGGACTCAGTGACCTCCACAGTGTCTTCTAGATCTACTCTGCTCAAATGATCCCATGAATATTTAGAAAGCACAAGAAGCCTCATTGTCAAGTTGACCACAGGCATCAAACTTTTCAGGCAGCAGCAACTCTCAAAAATCATCTTCTACTTCATAGTAGGGTGATGGTCTATATCGGTTATATTAATCAATAAGCATTAATTATAGGGTCACTATGTGCTAAGAAGTGTGTTAAGAACTGGGGTTGCAAACACACACACACACACACGCACACGCGCACATGCTGGCCCTGCCCTCGAGGAGATTACATTCTAACGGAGAGAGAATGAATGTAAATAAGTATGCAAATACAAGATATGTACAAAGTATATGGAAGGTAATTTTCTTGGGAAGATTCTAGAGGTGAAGCGAGAAAAGAAAAATTGGAAAAGGGCTCCCACAGAGGCGCTATTTGACCTGAATCTTGAAAGGTGTCAGAGAATCTAAGAAGTGGAGATGAAGAAAAAGATCATTCCAACCTTTGGGGAAAGGCAGTACAAAAGAATAGAGTCAGGACACTAATATACAAGGACCAAGAAACAGGCCAATATAGCCTGATCATAGAGTAGGTAGCAAGGAGTGAGGTGCAAGAAGCCTGGAAAAGTAGAAACAAAGTATGTTATGAAAGACTTTACACATCAAACAATGTTTTAGATATGATCATGGAGATAACGATGAACCAAAGGAGTTTGTTGAGCAAGAGGGAAACATTATCATAGTTACATTTTAGGAATATTATTTTTGCAGGTACGTAGAAGATGGATTGAAATGAAATGAAATGAGGAGAGACTTGAGGCTATTACAGTATTTCCGAAAGAGATGATGAGGTCCTGGGCTAGGATGGTAGCTGTGTGAGTAGAAAGAAGGGGATTTATGCAAGAGAAGTTGGAGAGAAAGAAAGGATACGATTTGACAATGGATTGGACATGTGAGCTTGAGGAGTCAATGATAACGCCAATAGTTAATGGGAAGACAGTGGTGCACTTGACAATGATAGAAAAACAGGAATGGGAGAAAAGTTTTTGGGAAAGATAATAAATCAGTTTTGAACATAATGATTTTGAAGTACCTTTGAGATGTTCAATTTGACAGGACCAAAAAGCAGCTAGTGATGTGCAACTAAAGCTCAGGAGAGAGATTGTGACTGGATATATAGATTTAAGTATCATTTCTATAGAAACAAAACACCCACAGGAACTGATGGAATCACTACGTAAGACAGCATAGACTATTTTTAAATTTATTTTTTATATTTTGTATTTTTGTTTATTTTTTTAAATTTTTAAATTTTTTTAGCACAGACTATTTTGATAAGGAGAAAGGCTAGTTCTTCATCATAGATGGGAATGACAGATGAGGTAGTGGAGGAAACTGCATAGTATGAGGCTATTAGAAGGGAAAAGAGAGCTCTTAGTGAATGCTCTCTCTCTCTCTCTCTCTCTCTCTCTCTCTTATTGTTTCTCACTCTCTCTCTCTCTCAGGTCCTTAGCTAAGAGGATGGGGGTATGGGATCTGCTGGGAAGTTTGAGGAGGGATGAAAAGGTTTGAAATAGATGTAGTGAGTTGGATAGTGAATTGATTGAGGAGGAATAGAAGAACTGCCTTGTTGCTATAAGGTTCCAGTTGAGGTTACATAACAAAAATTTGTAGTGAGACGAATAAACATGTTCAGCAAGTGAATAAATATAAAGGAGGCAAATGGTGGAAGTCATCTAGTTGGGGTTTGACAGTAGAACATGGGAGCAAGCAATTTGAACATAGTTGATAGTGTAAAGTTGAACAGGTACACTACAGTGTTGAGAGAAGTTAGTTCTTGAGATCAGAGATTGTTCTGAGCACAGTGTCTGGCATATACTAAGCGCATAATAAGTTCTTGTGACTTGGTTGATGGGTTATAAGAAGTGTCCACAGGATTAAAATTTAGATTGGTACATTACTGAAACATGCCACAGTGAAAGAAATGTAGACAAAGGACCATCTAAGAATTTCTATAACTATAGTGAAACACTTAGGCTGTAGATTATTGCAGCATAGATGCGTTTAAATTAGAAAAAAAAATGGATACTAAAGAAGTGGTTCCAAGGTCTATTAGTCTCTGAGGCTGGATGACATGGAAGATATATAACTAGAAAATAAGGAGGAATCAGTTATTTCTTTATTTTGGAGGAGTTGATGTCCTCGCCATAAAATGTCCAATCATGTGTAGTCAAGCCTCACACACACACTAATACTTCAAGTTCTGATATACAATATGACAAATTAATAACTCAAGTTGCTTTTCACCTGCCCTATTTGACCTGCAGGTAGAATTACATGCTTGAATTGCATCTGGTATATGGAAAATATCCTATTTGGTTGTCACAGGGCTTACATGATTTCAGCCATTTGGTTAAGTGACGGCACATCTCTTTAGTGATGGATGCTTCAATCCTTCATTGTGTTTCAAGACCCATTGCTGCAAAGACTATCAGAGTTGTGTATGCCACTGATAACAGGCACTTCCAACCATGTACCATGAAATGTTCAATTTAGTCCTTTGAGATTAATTTTTGCTTTTCAAGTTTCTGGTCACTTTAGCCATTACTCCATAATTGACTTCATAAGAAATGCTTAATAAGCAAAAACACTTTTTCTTTTGCCACTTCCTGACCTGCATCTATTGGCAAAATAGTATCATGCTTTCAATGAGGCATATGCATGACTGGCTCTTAGAACACAAACCTATTAAGCATTCCCGCTGAACTGAAGGATCCCTTGATAGTAAATTGAAAACCAGTGAGTGCTAATGTCTAATCCTCTTTGCCTCCTCGGTGACTTGACTTCATTATCCCTGTTGTCAGCGTGGTGAGCAGAAGAAAGACACTAGGTTCAGAGATATCCACAGCTGGCTTTGTTTTTTGACTACTGGTATGACCTTGGGTAATTTATTCAGTCTCTTATTCATCCTCAACTTCCTCATGTAAGGTAATTTGGCTAGATGACATTAGAGGACCCAGTCATCTCGAAATGTATGATCCCATAAAAAATGTGGATTGTCCATAAGAAAACAATTTTAGAAAAGTTTTCTTGATCTTTTGTAGAATACCAAAATGATTTTGGAGGAGTAGGGAAGGTTATCCCTGGGGAGCTATAGAGTTGTTTGGTTTAAAATATTTTTTCTTCTCTTACATTATGAGATGGTAATGAATGAATAACTATGTCAATGAAGTGAATTAAAAAGCATGTTCATAGCTGCTTGTTATGTGCTATGTACTGCATAATGTATTGAGGATACAATTATGAAAGCAAGGCAGTCACTTTCCTAAAGGAGCTTATATTCTTATGGGGGAGAAAGTACATACTGAGGAGTGTTGTCCTAGGAAAGAAATTCAAAAGACAAATGAATGAAAACATAGGAAATTGATTGACATGAGCTTTCCAGAAGAAATGGAAATTCTACTTTTATTACAGTTCCCACTGAAAGAGATGAAAGGAAGGAAGGACTAATCATGTGGCTAGAGTGAAAACAACATGGTTCTAGGACGGGAACTCAGAGCTGAGCCAGGTGATGGGTACTACCACTGTTAGACTAAGATATTTCTATGAATTGAAAGACAGTTATCAGATATTATAAATGTTTTGAACATTTATATTTCTATATGGAAATGCATATATATGTACACATATGTGTGTATATATTTGCACGTATATGTGTATATTAATTTGCTAATTCAGATATTATGTTCAGGGTTTGTTTTGTTTTTTTTACTTACAATGGAATGTAATCAACTGACCATAAATACATTACTGTGTTTATAAATAATGAGCAAATTATCCAAATGCATTCCCAAGAAACTAAGAAAATGACATTTAGTCACATTTTCTCTGACACTCCATGTAGATGAAGAGAATGAATGGTACTGCCATGAGTGATATTTACTACCTGATATAACCATAGCTATCTAATCTGAGGTATTACTCCAATCATATTTTCAGTCATCTTGGGACCTATTCTTCAGGTCTGAAGAACTTGTCTACCAGCCACTCTGGAAAACTCTTTGAGATTCATAATAAGAATGAAATACTGCCTTTTGCTTCTGGGCTATAAGTTTGAGGAGAATTCTGAGCACTGCCAGAGAACTAGAAGAATCTGAGCAGATAGTATATAATAAATGACTGATCCATTACAATAATAGGGCACTGTGCTATATAGTCATACCAGAGAGAATAAAAGCTGCCTCTCTAGCAACCATGCCACTGGACCTGAAACCATGCCCTAGAAGTTTTAACCCTTTTATCTCCAGAACTTCCACTATCCTGACTTTCCCTCCCCGCTTGGTAACTGCCTTACCTGGCACACTGTTTCAGGCAATCCAGAGTCATGCTTAGGTTTCACTTCCTATTCCTCAGATATCTTCTCAGAGCCTCTCTAGCAGCCTTGTCACTGTAGATATGTGCTGCCAAACTCCATTTCTGGTTCTAGGATCAGGCAAACTATAACATTCCTAGTAAGTATGCAGTGTGTGGGGCTGCTCCCCTAAAACACTCATCACATTACCGGTGACATTCCAAGGCAAAGTGCCCCTCCCTGGCCTCCATTCCTATCTTTGCTTTGGCATATGTGTCTCCAACACTTAACATAGTTCTTGGCCCATAGTATCTCCCTAATATGTGTTATTCTGCCCTCCGTTCTTCCCTCTTCTTCTTCCTTCCTTCCTTCCCTCCTTCCTTCCCTCCTTCCTTCCCTCCTTCCTTTCCTCCTTTCTTCCCTCCTTCCTTCCTTCCTTTCTTCCTTCCTTCCTTCCTTCTTTCCTTCTTTCCTTCTTCAAGAACTAACCCATTATTTACTAGTTTAGTCTAAGGTACAAAAGACTTAGTTACTTTTCTATGAGGAACATTACTATGTGGAAGAAAAGAAGATCAAAGGGATTGAACACTTAAATTGGGAGAGGAAAGGGTTGAAAGGCGGGGAGGGATATTGAAGGAGACTGTGTACTTCAAAAGTTTGCCAGTATTTGCTCCCTAAGACTGGGATTTAACCGGAGACATTTTAATTCCTTGGCTCTGTTGTATCAATCAAGGCATCTTGCAATATCTACTGAAAAGTTACTGCCCCAGGGCTATGAATGGATCACAACTTAGCTGCATGATTGAGGCTCAATAATTGTAGATGTAACCAAACTGTGGTTTTCTTGAAAATTAGTATTCCTTTGGTTAAGAAAAAAAAAACCATGCATTTCCATATTACAGGAAAATAGATGAGAAAGGTAATGTATGAGGAGAGCTTGTATGGAACGGTGGTCAAGTGTTCAACTTAGAAGACCTAGAGTCAAATCTTGGTTTCACCAGTCACTAACTGAATGAATTTAGGCAAAGTTCAGAATTTCTTTCTGCTCGTTTTCTCACTAAAACCTAAGGTTAACAATGTTCTACCTACCTCATCGGATTATTGCAAGAACTCTGAATTAGTTTGCATGAAGTAGTTTGAGTTACTCTATAAAAATGCAAGCTACCATTATTGATTTTTGTTGTATTGTTTCTTTCCACAGTAAGTACTCATGCAGCATATCATCTGTTAAGCATTTATACTTTGACATTGCTAAGGCTGAATCTATGTGTGGTTCTGACTTGTTATTGACTGAATAAGAGACCTCAACTTGGTGCAAAAAATCAATTTCCCTGCTTCCATTTCTCTGCAAAGTAGGCTAACCACTTTATACATTCTTCAGTAAATGCCTTAAAATTCACAGGGTCATAGATTTAGAGCTAAAAGAGAGCATAGAGGTCATCTACTTCAAGCCTTTCACTTTAAAATCATGGGAAGTGAGACCCAGAGAGGTTAATTGACTTCAGGGTAATATAACTAATATGTAGTCAATCAATAAACATTTATTGAACTCCTACTATATGTGAGATATTGTACTAAGCTTTGGGGACACATGCACATACAGACACAGACACTGACACAGACATACAAATTCTGCCCCTGCCCTCAAGGAGCTCAGTCTGATGGGGGAGACAAATATGTGTAAATAAAAAGGCAAACAAATATGTATAAATAAGGTATCCACAGCATAAACAGGAAATTAAGAGAGCAAAGGCAGTGTAATCGAGGCAGGTTGGGAAAGGCTTACTTTATCAGGTGGGATTTTAGTTGGAAATTGAAGGCAGACAGTGAAGCCAGTTGGTAGGGATGAGGTATAAAAGTATTCCAGGCATAGGGGACAGGGAGAGAAAAAGGCCAGAGTAGAGACATGGAATGTTTTAATGGAGGAACAACAGGAAAACCAGTATCATAAGATCCAAGGATTAGGTAGGGGGAAGCAAAGTGTAAGAAGATTGGAAAGATAGTCTGTGTGTGTGTATGTGGGGTGGTGATCTAGGTTATGAAAGGCTTTGAATGCCTAACAGAAAATTTCATATTTCTTTCTGGAAGTGACAGAAAGCCACTGGAGTTTTTTGAGTAAAGGGATTATGTAGTAGGACCTGTGTTTTAGGAAAAATCACTTTAGTGACTGAATGGAGAATGGATTGGATTGGGGAGAGGCTTCTAATTAAGGCTGAATTTCTTTTCTTACAATGCCAGAGGTCTTTGTTACCCTATTGTCACTCATCTTCATAAGCCTACCTGTAGCACTGAATTTCAACAAATCTACTACTGCAATTGCCCTTTTGCTCATCATGCATTGATTTCCTCTTGCCAGTAGGGGTCATCGGTTATGACTGGCACTCTGCAGTTCTTCAGTTTGGCTTTCCCGTTGAGGAGATATCATTGCTACATTTTGTCAGCTAGTCTCTTCAAGTGAAGGGGCAGTTTCCCATTTGTTGATCACTGCTATAGCAGAAGAATTCAGTGATGCATTTCAGCTTGTGAATGCAAGGTTTGTTGGGGTTAGCTGACGAATTGCTTGGGTTGTATTCCTGTCAGATGATAATGTTGTCCTAAGTCTGCAGGCATTTTATCAACTCATTTCTCGGTTTCATTTCTCTGACCCTGCTGTTCTGTCTCAGGCAAATCCTATCTACAAGAATCAGGTTATTATGCACAGAAATCCAGAGAGGCACTCAATTCATTTGTGGAAGTAGGATTAGCTCTAAGGAAAATCAAAATAGTGTGAGATCTAAAGGAGGGAATTAAAAAAGGTGATCCGATGATGGGTAAACCTCATCTAAACAGAAGCACTTACCAGGACACTGAACCCAAGGGAAAAACTGGGGACTGAAGAAGCACTAGACTTAGCAGCCCTAGCAGGCAATTTCAGTTATATCAGACAAAAGAAGCCCCAAGAGCTCAGACAGTCTTGAATAAGTAGGAGGTACTGAGCAGATAAAGATTGTGATAATGAACTGAGGAAGAAACAGTCAACCTTGAATAAATCTTTAACTCCCTCCTTCCTTTCTCTGATGAAAAATGGGATTCAGATAAACCTTTGCCTTGAGATTCTATAATAATTCAGTCACCAGATAGTTTGAAAAGATTCAACTTTTGTCTGGATAGTGTGACACTCTTAACAGAGCTTGGGGAAGTACAGAGCAATGGGATGTCTCCCAAGCCATGGAGGCAGTATGAGCTCTCCTCTTCTGGAGAAACCCCAGGAGTAACAATAACACATTTTAATATGGCCCAGCAGAGTTATACTCAGGTTATAGCTACAATAAAAGTATATTGGTCAATAATCCCAAATGTCCGACTTGCCTAGGATCATAGATTTTAGATCTAGAGGGAACGTGAAAGATCATCTAAACCTCCCTCTCTCTTCATTTTACAGATGTGGAAACTGAGACACACAGAGGTTAAGTAACTTTGCCCGAGTTTACATGAATGATAGAACCAAAGTTCAAATCTATGGTTTTTGACTTCATATTTAGCATTCTTTCCATTGATCAAGCTGCTTTATACATCAGAGTTAAGGATTATCACACCTCCATTTAGACTAAGGAGTGACTCAGATGCCCAAGTAGGAATTGATCCTATAGAAGCCACAATCTAATTGACTGAGTTAGGAGAGCTGGCCCAGATAGACTCTGGTTTTTTGGTCTCAGAAATGCAATATTCTTAATTTAATCCTATTCTCTATTAGCTACTAGATTTCTTCATCTCTAAATAGACTCTTACTTGTGATGGACTTCATAATTACCTGGAAAGGCTTATACAAATTGATGCTAAGTGAGAAGAGCAGAACCAGGAAAAATTTGTACACAATCACAGACACATCGTATGTGTGATGACCAACCTTGATGAACTGGACTCTTCTCAGCAACGCACAGTTATAAGACAACTCTACAAGTCTAGGATGGAAGGAGACATCTACATTCAGAGAAAGATCTAGAAAGAACAGAGTTTAGATGGAGACTGAAGCAATACATGTTATCGTTCTTTTCCATGTTTGATTTTGTTTCTTTTTTCCCACTGTTCACTCATTGGTCACAACCCTTCTATACAACCAGACTGTTGTACAATGTGAAAGTATTTGCAGATCCTATTCATGATTGCACGCCACCATGGGGGGGGGGGGGGGGACAGGGAGGGGAGAAAATCTGAAACTCAAGGGATTATGGAACTGAATCTTGTAAACTAAAAGTAAATAAACAAGTCATTGAAAAAAAAATAAATAAATAGACTCTTCCTAGACTATATCTCTCTTCACGTATGCCTATGTGTTATGTAAGAAGGGATTTTTGATTATTGGCCTCTTTTTCAGTCATGGAGGACTAAACATTGAGTGGGAGGTGGCTGGTACCCGACATCAGCCAAGCAAGCCTTAGAGAATCTACCCAGGCCCAAACATGGCACCATATTGACCAGGTATGTTTAGGAACTGGAGCAAGAAAATCATTTTATGATCATATGTATTTGATTCTAAGTTTCTCACCAGTGGAAACTATTTTGACAATAAATAGTATATGTTGATTAAGTACCCACACTGTGCCAGTCACTATGCAAAAATGAGAAAGTTCCTATTTAGATTTGATAAGTTTTAATGGTCTCTGTGTAGTGTGTATGTATGTGTATATATGCATGTACACATGAATGTATGCGTACCTTGTATATATGCCCACATGGTTAGTGCTAAAGTACATATTAGGTGCTCAGTAAATGTTTGTTGAATGCATGAATGAATCATGGTTATTCTAAAGACTTAAATCTGAGATATCACTACCGCAAACTGTACCTTGAAGAGGTTTATTGCCTCTCTAGTTAGAACAAAAAGACAAAGAGGAGTATAGGATGATGATCTAAGAGACAAAGTGGTATAGTGGAGAAGGGACTGGGGTGAGAGTCAAGAAGAACTGGATTTTGGCCTTGCATCAGACACTTCCTAACTGGGTAATCCTGGGCAAGTTCACTTAGCCATTTCTAGTCTCATCTCATGAGTCCCATTTATAAAAAGGGATAGAAATAAAAGTGGGATTAAAGGATAGTTCTGAGAATCAGATAATCAGTTGATGTTTGTGTACATGTGTGTATGTGTACACAGTGCATATATGTATGTATGTGCATTTATATGTGTATACATGTACATTTTACAAACACACAAATATGTGTATATGCAGACACACATACATATATATGTGTATGTATATGCATATATATGTGTTGTTGTTCAGTTGTTTCAGTCATGTCCAATCCTTTGTGACCCCATTTGGGGTTTTCTTGGCAAAGATACTGGAGTGCTTTGCCATTTCCTTCTCCAGATCATTTTACAAATGAGGCAACTGAGGCAAAGAGGGTTAAGCGACTTGCCCAGGCTGAGGCAGGTTAAGTGACTTGTCTAGGGTCACAGAGCTAGTGTCTGAAATCAGATTTGAACTCAGTAAGATGAATCTTTCTGGTTCCAGGCCTGGTACTATATCCACTGTGCCACCTCCCTGTCCTGCAAATATATACATCTACATACACACATGTATACATATATCTTTACACATACATATACACATATGTATACACACACAAGCTTAAATATTTATGTAATGAGTTTGTTACATGGCTCTGCTGTGTGCACCATACTATGTATGGTGGAGGTGCCATCCACTCTTTCTCTGGGCTAGCTCATTCACTTCAACCTGCTCTCATGTTGGTAGGTCTAGATTCTCAAGGAAGAACCACTTCCATATAATTACACTCAAATTTTCTCTGGCTATGAGGGTTAATGCTATCATGGCAGAATATAATCCCCTTATTCAGCACTATAGTTGTTAAGTGTTCATCTGTGATTTTTTATTGACATAAAATCAGCCACACACAATGATGAAACCATTAGATATTAAGCATAATCGTTTAAGTAACAAAAAGATGAACATGATAATAATAGCCAACATGTATAAAGGGCTCTTTGATTTGCAAAATGCTTTATGTTTACTTTCTTTATTTAATCTTCCCAACAACCCTGGCATGTAGTTTCTTAATAACTAGTTGTTTTTTGTTTTTTTTTGCTTTTTGGAGGGGGGAAGACAGGGCAATTGGAGTTAAGTGACTTGCCCAAGGTCACACGGCTAGTAAGTATTAAGTGTTTAATGCTAGATTTGAACTCAGGTCCTCCCGACTCTAGGGCCAGTGCTCTACTCACTGCGCCACCTGGCTGCCCCTAAATTGCTACTTGTTGATTGATGGTGGGGGTGAGGAGGAGAAGGATGTGCAGTGATAACACTCTTCTTCATCACTATGTTACTGGCGTCAGCAACAGCAGCAATATCATTGGAACTGTCCCCTGTGGAAGCAAACATTAGTTTTGACATGACTTTCCAACAATCAAGGCTGTCCAAAAGGAGAGTGGGATCCAAAAGGAGAGGGGGGGGGGGAAGGGTTTCTGCTTCCCTGGAAGTCTTCGGTCAGAGGTCAGATGATGTCGTTCAGGTATATCCTACATAGATAGTATTCATCTTCTCAAGTGGGTTGGACTTAATGGCTTCTGAAATTTCTCTGAATTTTTTTTTATTATTTCTCATTCAGTGTCCTCTCCCCCAATTGCCATCAGCTCACTTTAACCCGAGTTCTGAGCATGGGAAATTTTTGCTTAATCCAATGAGACACTATAATTGATAGTTGCATATTATATCCATTTTATTTTAAAGTATATTAATTATAGATTAGAATAATTTATTGTCCTCATTCAGAATCTTCCTTGATATTATCAAGTTGTTGGGTGGCATAGTGGCAAGAACTGGATTTGTAATCAGGTAGACTCAAA
Organism: Pseudochirops cupreus; assembly: GCA_028627135.1. Lineage (NCBI taxonomy): Eukaryota > Metazoa > Chordata > Mammalia > Diprotodontia > Pseudocheiridae > Pseudochirops > Pseudochirops cupreus. The sequence goes on along the minus strand of CM053584.1, from coordinate 339,140,666 downwards.
TTCAAATTTTTACTTGTTATATGACCCTGGGCTACTGACTAAATTTTTCTCTGCCGCATTCTCTCATCTGTATAATGAATAGCATCTACCTCACAGAATTGTTGTCAGGTTCTAATATCTAAAGAGATTTAGATATCAAATCGCAGTCAATCAATATTTTTAAAGTGCCTACTAGGTGACAGGTACTACACTGAAGCCTAGGTGTGTGAATATGGAAAAAAATATTGTTACTACTTTCAAGAAGCTTATAATCTAATGAATAAAGACAACTCACCAAAGAAAACTGAAAAGTTGGGGTGAGGAAGAGGAAGAGCAAGACACTGTAAAGTCAGTCAAAGAAATCTCAAAAGAGATATATGAGCTGAGCTCTCTCTTAAATGGAAGTTTGGAGTTCACAGCCATAACCTCCAATCAGAGAGGTGGATGGTGGTGATAAGGTAGGGTGCCACTGTAGGATGAAAATTTATAGGATGGTGTGATTATCCAGTAATGAGTTTCCTGGGTATAGCAAAATTCTTTGCAAACTTTAAAGTACTATATAAATACTAGTTAGTACGGTGTATTTGTTACCTTTGGAAGATGCAGTTTCTAATGCTTCCACAGTAAACTGGAAATGAGAAAGCTCTGACAGGCAGTGAGGGTATGACAGATTGGGAGTTGGTCTCGAAGTCTAGAATACCCGCATTCAGGTCTTGCCTTCAGTGACACATACTGGCTGAATGACTCTGGGAAACTCAATTAACCTTTCAATGCTTCAGGCCATCTTGCATTGTTACATGGAGTTGCACCTAACAGCCTATCCAATCCAAAAAAATAAAATGAATTATAGCTCTAGGAATCTCAGTTCTCAGAAATTTATGTGGAATCAAATGTTTATATTAATATCCTAAGTGATTCACATTGAAAATGAGAGACTTTTGAGCAAAAGGCATCGAACTTTTGGGGCATGCTTCCCATTTGATCAGCTCGCTTCAAAATTCTATTTTTCTTGATGCTAATTTCCTTCACCTTTAACAGAGTTATTGTCTTTCTTCCAGTTTTTCTATACAATGATAAGTCCCTAATGCAAACTAACACACTTCCCTGCTACTGCAGGACCCTTTTAATGAGCAGTTTGCCTTGGTTTGGCTTAAAAGATGTTAACTAACTCATTCTAAGCATTTTTATTTTTAGTTATTCAGCTTTTGCTGTCTGACCAAAAATGTCTTTCTTTTTTTTTCCCCCAAGGACTCATTAGAGATCAGACAAAAACCATATCGCCTGGAGAATCTTACATAACCTTGGAAATCCAGCTAATGCAAGTTACTTTATTCATGTTAACCAGGTAACAAATAAATAATTCATATCTATGCAGGGTCAGCATAGATCAAATCACAATACAAGGTAAGCAATTATCTCAGATAAAAACCAAAGTAGACCAATAATAAGGAACAGCTCTATCTGACACTCTATATCTGATACCACATACTGGCACTGTAAATTTGGACAACTCACTATTTCTCATCCTCACATTCTTCATCTGTAAAATGGGATAATAACATCTGTAATAATTACCTCAAAGAATTATTAAGTTCAAATAAGGTAATATACTTAAAATATTGTGAAATTTTAAAAGCATTATGTGAATATGGATTATTAATATTATAATTATCTAGAGGGAGCCACATAGCAAAATGGATAGAACAGTGAAGCTAGAGTCAGAAAGACCTGAGTTCAAATTCAATATCAGACAATTAATAACCATTTGACCCTGGGCCAAATACTTAACTTTTATCTTCCTCAGTTTCTCATCTATAAAATGGCAGTAACAAGAATAACTCACTCCTAGAGTTGTTTCGAGGATAAAATGAGATATTTGGAAACCTTAAAGCACCATAAAAATGTTAGCTGCTATTATTATTGTTGTTGCTGCTGTTATAGTTAAAACATACTATAAAATTTAATTAGTTCTCCAAGTCAGGAATATAAGCTTAAGTCCTACTGGCTATGTGATCTTCAACATTTCCCTTGACCTCTCAGTTTCCCAGGTAACCAAGACTCTAAGCTGTAGAACAGGCACTTTTCTGCACTGGTAGAAAGAAGTTCCTCACTGGCAGTTCCCATGTACCAATGATCACAAATTCCACTTATTAATCTATCCTGTGTCCTGTTTGGCCAAGCAAATTGTCTAATTGACCTTCTACAAGATTTGGCATTTTGCTAGATTTGTGAATTCAATTGTGAATTGTCAGTTGTGAATTCAGTTTCCCTCCAACAATGCTTCCTAGCCTTCTTTAGGCCTTGCTTCTGTGCTCCAGCCTCTGTTACCCAGTTAGTCCTCCAGATCTCAGCCTGGAGTCCTGGGCTTTGGATTGTTGAATATTCATCACAGCTATCCCTAACACAGATACATAGATCCCTGGTAACCTTGATGCCATTCTACCGTACTGCAAGGGTAAGGGAATTTGAAGGTCTTCCCTGCCCCTCAATAAACCTAAGTGAATTTGAGGACCCTCCCTGATTTTAAAATATACTCTGTCTCTTAAGAAGCTAAAGGTAGTCACATGGAGCTTGTGGTAGGAAGAGTTTGCTGCAGGGTGGAGAAGAACCCATCAGGGGAAGCTTGCTTAGGGGAGACTTGTTTTCACACTTTGTTACTTTGTAACTAGGCAATGGGTCACCAGGGTTGTGATGTTCTCTGACCCTGGAGAAGGCTATATATACACCTCTTAGGTGAGCTTTTGCTTTGGGGCTCACTTTGGGAAGAGTTGTGTGATTTGGCCAGATGAGACTCTAGGCAGCTGTTGAGCCCCCCTGGCTTTGAAAACCCAGATGTAGGTATAGGTATGTGATGGTCATACAGCTGGAAGCCCTGTCTGTTGGTCTGTTGAATTGTGTTATTTTCTCTGTCTGCACTTTTGTCTGCTTGTAACTTCTGTTTGTATTCTCTGAAGTTCAGGTTGCTGACTTTTTCCCATGAGCTAGGTAAATGATATGTTTGATTAAAGTAAGATTGTTAACACTTTTTGAGTTATTTTCCTTTAGAAAAGCAAATCAAAGAACCTGTGCTAGCAGCCATCCTGGGTATGCTAGGGTGCTTGCTGCAATATATACCTGTTTCCATTCCCTTCTTACTCCCTCTAGGAACAATCGATCAATACTATTATTCCTTGAAAGTCTGTGTCGATGGTCTTATGTCTTCACTCATTAAACCTATTACTTCCCTGACCAAACTCTCTCTACCCAACATTTCCCCACATGTGTTGTCTTTCTCTATAGAATACTAACTTCTTGAGATTAAGGGCTATCTTGCTTTTTGTTGGTGTATTCCCAGCAGTTAGCACAGGGCCTAATATATGATTAATGCTTAATAAATGTTTCATATTCATTCATTTGTTTATTCATTCATTCCCTAATTCAATGCAGATCAAAAATCTTCTGTAGCCTTTTATCCATGGGGAAACTAAATGGGACAGTGAGCACTGGACACAGGAAGACCCAAGTTCAAATCCAGCTTTAGATACTACCTGTATGACCCTGGCAAACTCTCTTTTAACTCTGTTTTGTTGTCTTTAGCCATAAAATGGAGCTAAAAATAGCACCTACCTCTCAGGGCTATTATGAGGATTAAATTAGATAATACTTGTAAAGCATTTACATAGTGCCTGGCATACAAAGTTGTTGTTCAGTTACTTCAGGCTTGTCTGATTCTTCATGACGCCATTTGGGGTTTTCTTGGCAAAGCCACTAGAGTGCTTTGTCTTTTCCTTCTGCACCTCATTTTCCAGTCAAGGAAAATGAGGCAGACAGGGTTAAGTGACTTGCTCAGAGTCATACAGCTAGCAAGTGTCTGAACCTGGATTTGAACTCAGGTCTTCCTGACTCCAGGTCTGGTACTCTATTTTGCCACCTAGTTGCCCATCTGGCATATAGTAGGTGATATATAGATGATCATTCCTTTCTCTTCTTCTTTAAACCTGTGTGATTATTTTCTATGTTTCCATAAACCTCCATTGAGGAGCTACACAGAACAGTGGAGGAATTTCTTTTGATCTTTTTATATATTGATATTGCCAATGTTCCCTGTTCAAAATAGAATATTCTAAGACAGCTACCATACCATTTCCCTCCACAAGTCTTCCCTTTTTAGAATTAATATTCTTAGTTCCTTTAACTAATCTTCAGTGGGGAGGATCATGGTCACTCTCTTTTGGACACATACACACATGTATACCTGTATATTTACATAAACATATATATGTATATTATATGTATATATATACATATACATATGTATATTCACACATATATACATAGACAAAGATATAGATATCTGCATGTATAGCACTTTACACATCTTAAGAAATTAGAGAAATGTAAATTGTTATATTATCATTATTATTTTTTTCCATTCAGTTAACCAATTTCACATTTAAGTGCCTATTATATGCCAGGCAGTCGAGATACTGAGAGGAAAGCTCCTTCCCTCAAGGAGTTTATATGCTACTGAATCAATACAGTAAGTCTCACATTTGAAAAGCTTTCACAGGGAAAAATCAAAACAAAATCCTATCTGGAAGAGTATAGGTGCCATGTTTCTTTGCTGCAGGATAGAAAACCACCAGTTTCATACAAATTAAGATGTGTGATCCACAAAATATCTTGTAGAGTACTGAAGCTGAAAGTCAAACCTTTCTAAAGAATTTATTATAGGTAGGTCCACTGTCTTTCTCACCTATTTCTCTGAGATCAGAACTGCACAAGGAGTACCCTCTATCATTGTAGTCTCAGAGCTTCCTTCCTATCAAAGCTGGATAGTAATAGAAATACACCAGTACTTCAGTTACTCCTCAGTCTCACTGGTGTGAATAAATAGCTTGTCCATCCACATCCATTTTTGCATTTTCATCTAGTATGATTCTTTCTTTCCTTCCTTCCTTCTTTCTTTCTTCTTCTTCCTTTCTTCCTTCCTTCCTTCCTCTCCTTCTTTCTCTCTCTCTTTCTTTCTTTCTTTCTTCTGGGGGGAAGGCAGGGCAATTGGAGTTAAGTGACTCACCCAAGGTCACATGGCTAGTAAGTGTTAAGTGTCTGAGGCTAGATTTGAACTCAGGTCCTCCTGACTCCAGGGCTGGTGTTCTACTCATTGTGCCACTTAGTCTCCCCAATCTAGTATGACTCTTGTTTATCCTTTAAAGTAAATTCTTCATAGAGTAGCTCTCGAATTTGCTGATAATCTTTCCATGATTCTTGCTACTTTCTGGGGATAACAGCATAGCAGGGCTGTCCAACTCATTCCTCATTATCGGTCTAATACTGCCCAGCTACCTCACCTCTCCTTATATGCTCTTGGATTTGTCTTTTAAACATTTCCCTGGTTGATAAGAAATTTCAGCCCACATACAACTATTACATGGCCTTCCTTTGCCATTTGTGTTCCCTGTAATTATTATTCTTTTGAGACTGTAATTATCAACCCTCTGTTTGTTAAGATTATATGCTATTAGCTAAGAGAGTTTCTTAACCTTTACTAACTCCTTATTTTGGTGACTCTTTTAAATCTGTTAAACTTATCCAAAAAAATGGATCATAGAATTTGATTTAGAAGCAATCTCAGTTGCCATCTAGTCCAACCCATAATTAGAAAAAATCTGAACCATAACATATACTATAAGTGGCCATTTAGCATAGGCTCGCTAATCTCCAAGGAGGGGAAGTTCACCATTGCTCAAAACAATCCATTCCACCTTTGACAACGCTTATTTTTTTTTTTTTTGCTTTTTGGAGGGGGGAAGGTAGGGCAATTGGGGTTAAGTGACTTGCCCAAGGTTACATGGCTAGTTTTGAGTTAGGTGTCTGAGTTCTGATTTGAACTTAGGTACTCCTGACTCCAGGGCTGGTGCTCTATTCCCTGTGCCACCTAGCTGTCTCAACTCTTTTTTTTTTTTAACATCAAGCCTAAATTTGGTACTTTAGCAGCTTTACTGCATTACTCCTGCTTCTGCCCTCTGGAACACCTCAGAATAAATCAAATAATTTTTCCATGTGACATGAATTCTCCTACAAATTCTTGAAGATAGCTGTAATATACCTGATGAGTCTTCTCTTCAGCCTAAAAATCTCCAGTTTCTTCAAGGGACACTCTTGATCCAAACTCAAGGCTTTTTTCCAAACTTGTGGTATCTCTCCAATTTTTCATGCTCTCTCAGTTATCACAGACACAGGCTCAGTAATTATAATAGCCAGTTCCTTTAATGCCAGAGGATGCAGTTCATCTGGACCAGATGACTTGAATTGATCCACGAAAACAAGGTGTTGTCTTACTATGTTCTTGCTTATCTTGGGTATCAACTTACTTATCTATTTTTGCTTTGTCAGTTCAAGTGAAAAGGTCATTTTCTTTGGAAGAAAAAATAAGAACTAAGTAAGAATTAGGTAGCTTTGCTTTCTCTCCATTGTCAGTTATCACAGATTCATTCTTCAAAAGCAAAGATCTTATCTCTTCATTGATCTTCCTGTTTTTAGTTTTTCCTAATATGCTTTAACTTCTCCAACCCCCAACAACAATAATAGTAATCCTCTTTTTGCATCCCCGGACACTTTTTAACTTCATATCCTTTTTAAATTTTAATACCATAAACACTATAACTACTGGACATGCTGTTATATTCCATCTTTTATATATTCTTTCCTTCCTTCATTCCTTCTTCCTCCCTCCTTCCCTCCCTCTCTCCTTCTCTCTCTCTCTCTCTTCCCCCCCCCTCTGTCTCTCTTCCTTCCTTCCTTTCAGTGAGTTCCCTTTGCATCCAAGTAGGTCTCTTATGAGGAAACAACCAATATCTTGACTTTTATTCATTTCCTATTTTGGGTAGGGGGGTGGCAACAGAGTTGTTTAAATAAATCCAATTGGCATTGTTATAATTTCCTGAAATGTCCTCTAAGCTCTATCATTTCAAATTTTTTTTTTTGCCTTTTAATTTTTTTGGAGGGCAATTAGGGTTAAGCAACTTGCCCAATGTCACATGGCTAGTTTTGTGTTGTGTCTGAGATCAGATTTGAACTCAGGTCCTCCTGACTCCAGGGCTGATCTATTCACTGCATCACCATTTCAATTATTTTGGTAGTGATTTGATTCTTTGCTTTAACCAGTTCATGACCTGCTTATGTAGATGTTGTTTGTCCTGTGTTCTCAAAAAGGGCTATGACATCAGGAAGGTGATGCTGTGACTTTCAAGTGAATTAAATTTAAGTAAAGGAAGGCTGTGTAAAGTCACCTGTCTCACTTTCTCCTCTGGAGTCATCTGGGTCCAATGACAAGATTTAGATCAGGATGACTAGAGATGACCACAGATACAGTGGAAGACAGTGGCTTTCTTAAATTAAGGTCTTTCCCCAGATCTCAGCTTGAGTGAGGCAACACCCATTCAGTGATTAAATCTAGGCAAGAAATGAGGCAAAGAATAGTCTTTTACCTAGTTAAAAAGAAAAAAAAAATCAATCTGGGAGGGGAAGACCCTTAGCGTTTTTGGTCAAAATAGAAACAATTGCTATTTACGCCTATTCTGAATCATAAATAAAGACCCAAACAATGACCAAGTGAGGCTTGGGTTGGAATTTTTTATTTTCCAGTCAGTTAGAGCCAGAGTGATTTGGTTTTAAGTTTGGTCTTTAAGAAAGAAATCTAGCCCATAAACACCAAGATATCTTGGGATGTTTCAGTGATAAAAATTTATATTCTTTTTTGGTAGAGCACCTACAAGTAAGGGTATGATACCCTACGTAGACAGAGGAAGAATAGGGAGGGAAAGGACTGAGGAAGGAAGGAAAGAAACAATGAAGGAAAGAAGCAGCTTTGTTGCCCAACTGGAACTGGCCAGTTGCCTCCCCAGTGGGGCATCTAATACTCACAGGTTATTGCTTGTCCTTCATTCCTGAAGAGGACTATGATATCAGGAAAATGAAGCCATGGCTTGCAAGTAAATTGGATTTAAATGAGGGAGGGCTGTGCAAAGTCACTAGCTTCACTCTCTCTTCCCAAGCCATCTGGGTCTGTTCTCTTAGGAAACTGGTTGTTGTTTGTTCTTATATAGGACAAATAGCTTGTAAAACTATTTCTATCTGAAATAAGCGCCATGTTAGGAGCCACAGTGTTCTGTCTGTTAAGTGAACACTATTCCGGCACCGTCCAGTTCTTTCTTTGTTGTTTTGATTTATTTCCCTTTTATCCATCTCTTCATGACTTTATTTGAAATTTTCTTGGCACAGATACTGAAGTAATTTGCCATTTCCTTCTCCATTTCATTTTACAGATGAGGAAACTGGGGCAAAATTGTCGAGGGTCACACAGCTACTAAGTATATGAGTCCAGATTTGAACTTAGGAAGATGAGTATTCCTGACTCTAGGCCCAGCACTCTTTCCACTACACTACCTAACTGCCCCAGTTCCTTCTTTAATCAGGTTATTCAGGATGTGCAGACATACAATCTCAGGATAATCTACAAACCTTTGGTGTCTTTAATATATTAATCTCACATTTCCAACATCATTGTCACCATCTTTCATTGAGTCCACCTTCATATTAAAAATATCCAGAGAATTTAATCAAACTCTTCATGGAATTTCTCTACCATTTCTTCTTCTGTAATAATGAGACATAATCTACCATTATTTTCACAGCAGTCAGTATGCTTTATGTGACTCTTGGAAGGTGCAGTAACCAACTGACTTATGAAATATGTTCTTGCTGCCCTTTGGTGCCTGTTGATACCTTTTACCTATATATTAAAATGTATTCCTCTTTCTTTATGAAAAAAAAATGCCAACCAATCAAAACAAAAACATGTTGAACCTATCTCCAAACCTCTTTTATGGCTGTTATGGG
>CM053584.1:339110509-339131307 GCA_028627135.1 Pseudochirops cupreus | reverse complement strand
GGGAGGAAATGATGGAGAGCTTGTGCTAAAATACTGTTTTCTGTGTTTATTGGGTGCTATTTTTGTTGTTGTTGTTGTAAAATTCTGTTGGCTATTAACCTATGGAATGAAATGTATTGTTAATGTATTTTTGCTAAGTAAGGGACGTGAAAAATCTTGGGGCCGAATGTAACGATACTGGGATTTAAAGATCTTCCATGCCTCTTGAGCTTGCTGACGTAGCAGGAAGGGGTGGAGCAAGAGAAGGCCGGAACCAAGCTACTCTCCGTGCAGTGCTGACTGGAAGTGGCGGCGTCAGACGCAGTGGCTGCGGTTGCGAACTCCTTTTGCTTTGAGCAGGGCAGAATCTCTGCTAAGGACTCCTGCTGAGGACTGTCTGGGGCAGGAACTGCCAGGGGCCGGAGCTGCTGGGACCAAGCTGCCTGGATGCTGAGCAGTTGCGTGCGTGAGAAGAGGAGGATCTTTGCCTGAGGTAGTCTCTCCTGTTTGAAGGCCTGAGGATGTGGGTGTTTACTACTTTGACCACATGTGCCAGCTTCATTACTACTGGGTTAGCTTTGACTTTCTGGTTTTGGGACTCAGTCTTCTGGTATTTAAATGAATGCACTATCTATATTTCTTATGTAGCGAGCCTGTTCCATTTTGTGATTAATAACTATATCAGCATATTTATAGTTACTGTAGGCATTGTGAATACTGCATTGCTGATACAATGGCTTATTACCCATTCTTTTCTTTCATGCCCATCACAGTCCAGCCAAATTGGCTCCATTATTGTTCCTCATACACAACATTTTTCTATGTCCTCTCTCCATGCCTGGAATGTATTCCCTAGTCATCTCTTTTAGAATCTTAAAGGTCAGTTCAAGGGCCACTATATATATGCCTTACAATTTTAGTTTCCCCAGTTACATATAGATGGTGTTCCAAAAGTCTTAGCAGTTCAGTTTAAAATTTTAATAACTTAAAACTGCACTTACTTTTGGAACGTGTATTTTCCCCCAGCTTGTGTCATTGGCCCCCAGCACCTAGCATTGTACTTAGTACTACTTAACCCATTATTGCTCAATGTTGAATTCATTAATTTGCTCTTCAGATTAATGTAGAGATAGACATAAGTACCTGGGTCATAGGGCAACTCACAATTACTCCAGTATTTCCTTCTTTCCCCAATGGCCCCTAGTGACCATAGTGGGCCTGTCTCCTATACCTCCCATTCCTTAAATGTTCTCTCTCATTGACCCATGATTTAAAAAAAAAGTTTATGTGAGAGCAAAGCCCATAGGTGCCCCTCATTTGCTTTATAAATGACGATTGTAGGTCAGAACAGTGGTGTCTTGCAAAAGTGACAGCTATTAAATGAGAGGAACGAGACATGAACACTGGCTCTAAAGCAACACTACTTTTCTGATGTGGAGCTAGTATTCCTTACTAATATATGTAAGCCCATTAGGTAGTTCAAGCCTCTATCCTCCCTAGAGGGGGTTTCTTTTATGGCAAAGATAAGTAGTTCCATGCAAAATGAAGAGGGCAGAGCTTTCCTATGGGCAGAGACAAGACACATTTCAGAAAATTACAGAAAGGAGAAACATTTGCTACCTAATCAACTCCCTAAATACATGGAATCTTCTTGAAGAGATAAGTAAAAACCTGGGATAGTAGCAACTGATTGAGGAAGAGTCACAGGAGAAAGAAAAAAAATGCCTTGATTCAAAGTTTCTTAGTGGCGTGGATCTTCTCTTCCCACTCACCATCTCCATACTTCTCTCAAATTCTCTATCTCCTCTTTTAATTCAAATCAAGTCAATGGGATTAAAATAAAAATAACTTCTATATAAGGAAGGCAAACAAAGAAAACAAAAAGCAAAAATACAAAAGAACAAAAAACAAGAACATGTTCAGATCTTTGTTTTGATTTTAAAAGACTTGAACAAGACCTGGAAATCCTCAGCTACTAAAGGATTGTTACAATGGGATCTAGGCCCCCTGTTTGAGGAAATCATGAGTTCAATTTTCCTCTCTCTGTTTTACTTAGCATAGGTAGATGATCAAAACTAGAATGGACTATGTGAGACATGTCTTGGGGGAAACAATATTAAAACCACTTGTTTCCTATAGTCCTGGCTAGAGATTCATCTTGACAGTTAAAATCAAATAGGTAATGTGGTATATAGCATACTGGGCCTGGAGTGAGGAAGACTTGAGTTCAAATCCTCCTCTTGCTTCCTATGTAACCCTAAGTAAATCAGTTAACTTCTATCTCCCTCAGTTTCTTCATATATAAAATGAGAATGGTAATCATAGGTTGTAATATTTGTAAAGCACTCTTTGAATGTTAGCTACTGGAATGTGATAACGCCCACATTTCATTTTACTTTAAAAAAAGAAAACAAAACTTGATATTCCAATTCAGTTTTTTTTTCCTAGTTCAGGTCTCAGTTTTATTCCTGGGCCAAGTGCATGAATGTAATTGGTTTGTACTTTTCGTACAAGATGTTCTTTAACCTTCTTGAGGCACAATGGACAAGGTAGTGAGCACTGAGGGAGTGGAGCTGGCAGCAGGAACCACCAGGAGTATTTTGCAGATCACTGTTCCCCTGCATACTGACATGCACAGCCTAGAGCAGCTACTTGGTTAAGACTCAGTTCGGGGTATCTCGTCCCAGCACAGAGAGAGCATCCATCCATGCCTTGGGATGGAAACAGGATTCTAAAAATCATCCCCTTCATTACAGTTGTTTGCCCCTTTGGGAAAATCTCCTTCCTCTTATTTATTCAACCCTGGTAACTATGGCAGACTATTCACTTCATTCAGGGGTGAATGCTATATGAGTTAATGAAAAAGCATTTATTAAGTGCTTATTATATGCCAAGCACTGTGTTAAACTAGCACTTAGGAAAGTACTTGGCACATAGTAGTCATTTAATAAATGCTTTTGGTTTGATGTGATTCAATTAAGTGATGGAAATACTCATTCAAAAGCTAAATAGTACCTTACTCCCTCCTATGTCCCAACCCCCAATTTTAATACAGAGAGACAACGTAAATATAAGACTGGAAACCAGGGAAGAGTGTTTGGATCTGGTAAATGTAGGGGATGGTGAATGAATCAATAGGACAGTCTGTTCACCCATTCTTTCTATAGTCTGTAGTAATGCTGATTTGTTTATAATTCTAAGGACAAGTAGAAAGAGAGGAAGGTGAGTTAAGTGAATGGAAATTCACTAGAACTTCTCTACTAGGTCATAGACTTATTTTTTGAATTCATCCATCTGGATCTTTTCAAGCTGACCAAATCACAGATCATTTGCCTATTGTTGTAATAATGCTTAAAATTCTCCTTATGATGAAGCATCAAGGCAAACTGCTGTTTTGGAATTAGTCAGCTCAATAAAAGTAAAGAAGGAAATGGGATTTATTAAGATCCTAATACGTGATAGGCACTATGCTAAGCGTTTTATAATTTTTCCCTGAATTTATTGTATTTATTATTAGCATTCTCTTTAAATTTTGAGTTCCAGAGTCCATCTCATACCTTACCCACTCCCTGAGAAGGCAAACAATTTATCAATTATACATGTGAAATCATGCAAAACCTTATTTCCATACTAGCTATACTGCAAAAAAAAACAAACAAGTAACAGAAAGTGAGAAAATTAGACTTCAGTTTGCACTCAGAGTTCATCTATTCTCTTTCTGGAGGTGGATGATATATATTCTTTTATTATGAGTCCTTTGGAAGTTTCATGGATCATTATATTGATTAGAGTGATCATCGTTACTGCTATTGTGCATAGTGATCAACGTGATCTCCAGATTCTTTTCTCTTCATTTTGCATCAATTCTTATAGGTCTTGTCATTTTCTTTTTCCTGAAATGACCACTCTTCCCCCTCCTGCCCTTGTCATTTTTTATAACACACTAGTGCTGCATCACAATCATATGTCACAACTAGTTTAGCCATTCCTCAATTGACAAATATTTCTTCAATTTCCAGTTCTTTGCTACTACCAAAAGAGCTGCTAGAAATATTTTTGTACATATAGGTCTTTTTTTCTTTTCCTTTGATCTCTCTGAGGTACAGACCTAGTAGTGATTTGCTGGATCAAAGGGTTTGCACAGTTTTGAAGTCCTTTGGTATAGTTCCAAATTGTCCTCCAGAATAGTTGAGACAGTTCACTACTTCACCACCAATTTATTAAGGTATCTATTTTCTCTCATATCCTCCAGCATTTGTCATTTCTGATAAGTGTAAGGTGGTACCTCAGAGTTGTTTTAGCTTCCCTTTGTCTAATTAATAGTGATTTAGAACATTTCTTCACATGACTTTAGATACCTTTTATTTCTTCTTCTGAAAACTTACTATAGTATTTCTTCTTCTGAAAATGTATTCTATCATTTATCAATTGGGGAATGACTTTTATTTCCATAAATTTGACTCAGTTCCTTCTATATTTGAGAAATGAGGCTATTATCAGAGAAACATACTATAGTATGTGATATATATATATATATATATATATATATATATATATATATATATCTTTATTGTCTATGGTATCTTTCAGAACAATGTAGTTTCCCTTTTTTAATTAGGCCTATTTTTGCTTTTCTTTTATCTGAAATCACAATTGTCATCCCTGACCTCCTCACTTCAACTGAAGCTTAATATTTCAACTCTGTGTGTTTCTGATCCAAGTGTGTAGTACACAATATATTGTTGGATTCTGGTTACAAATCCTTTTTGCTATCTGCTTCCTTTCTGTGGGTTAGCTCACTCGATTCATATTCACAGTTGTGATGACTGACTAACTGTACATTTAATCCATTCCATTTTCCTCTGCTTATCCTTATATCTTTTTATTCTGTCCCTCTTCCTCCCTCCCTTTTATCACCTTCCATTCTATTATCCTCTTTTCCTCTTATCTCCTCATTGAAAAGATAGATTTCTATACCCAGGTGAGTGTGTATGTGTGTGTGTGTGCGTGTGTTTGTGTGTATGTGTGTATTTTTCCCCTCTTTGAACCAGTTCCAATGAGAATGAGGTTCAAGCATTGCCTGTCATCCCTCCATTTTCACCTCCACTATAAAAGTTCTACCTTCCTTGCGTCCTTTATGTGAAAAAATTTGTCCATTCCACTACTCCCCTTCCCCTTCTTCCAGTGTATTCTTTTTTCTCACCCCATGTTCTTTTATTTTTCATCATCCCAAGTGAAATGACTCACACCTGTGCCCTCTAATTGCCCTAATAATTAAAAAGTTCTTAGGGGTTACATGTATTATCTTCTCACATAGAAATGAGAACAGTTTAATTCCACTGAATGCTTTATGATTATTCTTTCCAGTTTACTTTTTTATGCTTCTTTCAAGTCTTCTGTTTCAATATCAAATTTTGTATTTGACTCTGATCTTTTAATCAGGAATGCTTGAAAATCCCCTATTTCATTAAATATTCATTTTTTTCACCTGAAGGATTATGCCTAGTTTTTCTCAGTAGGTTAGTCTTTCTTGTAATCCTAACTCCTTTGCCCTCCAGAATATCATATTTCCAGGCCTCCAATTCTTTATAGTAGATGTTGCTAAATATTGTGTTATCCTAATTGTGGCTCCACAATATTTGAATGGCTTCTTTCTGGTTCCTTGCATTATGTTCTCTTTGACCTGGTCTTGAATTTGACTATAATATTCCTGGGAGTTTTCAATGTAACATCTCTTTCTGGAAATGATCAGTGGATTCTTTCAATTTTTATGTTAGCCTCTAACTCTATTATTCTTCTCTTATTCCTTGATAATTTCTTTTTTTTGGAGGGGGAAGGCAAGGCAATTGGGCTTAAATGATTTGCCCAAGGTCACACAACTAATAGTTGTGTCAAGTGTTTGAGGCTGGATTTAAACTCAGGTCCTCCTGACTCCGGGGTGACTGCTCTACTTACTACATGACCTAGCTGACCTGATAATTTCTTGAAAGATGATGTCAAGGTTTTTTTTTTTTAAACATGGTCTTCAGGCAGATCAATAATTCTTAAGTTATTTCTCCTCAGTCTGTTTTTTAGGTCAGTTGTTTTTCCAATGAGCTATTTCACATTTTCATTTTTTGTCATTCATTTGATTTGTTTTATTCTTTCTTAAAGTCTCATGGAGTCATTAGTATCCAGTTGTCCAGTTCTAATTTTTAAGCAATGATATCTTCAGTGTACTTTTGTACTTCTTTTTCTATTTGATCAGTTCTGATTTTAAAGGAGTATTTTTGTCAGTTAATTTTTGAGACTCTTACCATTAGGATAATTCTGTTTCTTAAGGCACTTTCTTCAGTATTTTTTGTGCCTCTTTTGCCAAGCTGTTGATTCTCTTTTCACAATTTTACTGCATCATTCTCATTTCTTTTCCCAACTTTTCCTCTCCCATTCTTATCTCATTCTTTAATTCTTCCAGGAATTCTTGCTGGTCTTGAGCTCTTTTCTTTGAAGCTTCGCTTATAGATGTTTTGGTGCTGTTGTATTCTTCTAAGTTTATAGCTTGGTCTTCCCTACCACCATAATAGCTTCTTCTTATGGTCAAGTTGTTTTTTCATTGTTTGCCCATTTTTCTAGCCTATTTCTTGGCTTTGAACTTTCTGTTAAAGGTTGGCTCTGCTTGTCATGGGGTGGGAAGACACTGTGACAAGCTTCGAGGTTTTTCATGCTACTGTTTTCAGAGCTAGTTCTATGGGTCTGCAAGTTTTCAGTGCTTCCAAGGCAGTGTTATCCCTAGGAGAGAAATGATAACTGTTCTCTGGCTCCATGCTCTGGTCTTTACCCAGGAAGGGCCCCTGGTCTAGTTCTCCTCAACCCTGGAACTGTGACCAGGGCTCTTGATCCCCTGTGATTGACACAAGTACACCTCTCTGCCCTGGAACTGTGACACAGAACTGCTTATGGGCAACAGAGTTGCCTATCAGAGTGTGATGCACCTCATGCCAGGAAAGGGTCCCTTGTAATTTCTTTATGACCAGCTGTCTGAGCCCTTTACCATTTCTTGCCTGAGAGTTCCTGGAGCGGCTGCTTTCTGCTGCTGCTCTCACAGTTGCCTCTGATATCTATCTCTAGGGTTCTTAGATTATTCTAGGCCTGCACCTATCAATGTCAGAGACCTCTCCTGCAGACCTCCTAAATTGTTTTAGATTTGAAAACATCTCCCTCTGACCTTTGTTGGCTCTGCTAATCTAACGTTTGATTTGAGGTGGTATTTTAAAGTTGTTTGGAGGGGAGTGTTGAGACAGTTCAGCAGAGCCCTGTTCTGTGCTAGGTCATATAAGTGTTTTACAAATATTATTTTATTTGATCCTCATGACACCTTGGAAGTTAAGTGATGTTATTATTTCTATTTTGTAGTTGAAGACACTGAGGTAGGCAGAAGTTGATTGATATGCCCAGGTCACACAACTTTGGGAGATTTCATGTTCACCACTATATAGATAGACATGGCTACCTCTATTGCTTTATAGAAAAAACTGGCTTTCCACACTTATTGCACATTCATCCCCTTCATGCTATTGGGGAATTTCTCAAACCAGAACTCCTATGATCTCTCTCCTTATCTGAACCTCTTAGAATCCACAAATTCTTTCACACTTTTTCTGATTCATAAACTGCCAGTACACCTGACAAAATAAATCCAGGAACTATATAAACAAAATTATAAAAAATTATACAAATAAAATTAGATTTAAATAATTAAAGAAATATTAATTTTTCATGGATAAGCAGAGTCAACATAAAGAAAATGGCAATTTGAACTAAACTAATTTATTTACTTAATAACATGCTAGTAGAGTTACCAAAAAAAAATATTTTAGTGAATTAGAAAAAAAATCATTAGGAAGAGCAAAAAGTCAAGACTATCAAGGGAAAATGGGAGACAATGTAAAGGAAGAAGGCTTAGCAGAATCAGATCTTAAACTAGATTATAAGGCAGTGATTATCAGAACTATCTGGTAGTCATTAAAAAATAGAAAGATGGATCAAAGGAAGAGAGCAGATATATAGCAGCAAACAAATATAGTAATGTTCTATTCAAAAAATATACAGACAAGATTTTGAGATAAGAATTCATTATTTGGTAAAACAAAATTGTGGGGAAAACTAGAAAGCAGGCTGCCAGAAATTGGCCATAGACCAATATCTCATGCTGTTTATCAAGATTAAGGTCAAAACTGATACATGACCTAGATATAAAGAGAGATAATATGAGAAAATTTAAAGAGTATGAAACATATTAGACTTATGGATAAGTGAACAATTTATGAGTAAACAAGAGAAAGAAAGTAAAGCAAGGTATAAAATGGATAATTTTGATTACAGTACATTAAAAAATTTTTGTACAAATAAAACAAAATGTAACCAAGATCAGAAAGGAAAGCAGAAAATGGAGGGAAAGTAATTATAGAATGTTTCTCAGATAAAAGTCATATACCTTAAACATATATACATATACATATAATATATATATATATACACATATATATGTATAATATATGTATAAACTTTGTAAAATCAATAAGAATGCAAGTCATTCTCCAATTAATAAATGGTCAAAGGATATAAACCAGGGTTTTTCTTATGAAGAAATCAAGACAATTTATATCCATATGAAAAAATGCCCTAAGTCATTATTGATTAAAGAAATGCAAATTAAAAGAACCTTGAGATATCATTTTATACCTATCAGATTGACTAAAATGATTGAAGACAAAAGTGACAGCTATTTGAGAGGATATGGAAAACTTGGCACACTAATTCATTGTTGGTGGAATTGTGAACTTTTTCAACCATTTTCGAGAGCAATTTGGAGTTAGATCCAACAAACTGTTAAGCTGTCTACACCCTTTGACCCAGCAATAATATTACTGGGCCTATTTCCAAAGACAATTAAGGGAAAAGGAGAAGAACCTGTATGTTATAAAATATTTATAGAAATTCTCTTTGTGGTACAAAAGAACTGGAAATTGTGGGGATGCCTTTCAATTGGGGAATGGCTGAACAAGTTGTAGTATGTGATTGTAATGGAATACTACCATGCTATAAAAAAATGACAGAGATAGAGGAAAAACTAAAAAAGAAAATAAGAATAATCCAGGAAAAACAAGAAGGGTATGAAAGGAAAGTGAACCAATTAGAAAAGGAGATCCAGAATCTTAAGGAAGAAAATGGCATCTCAAAAATCAGAATTGGGCAAAGTGAAGTCAGTGAAATTATAAGAGATGAAGAAATGATTAAACAAAATATGAATAATGAAAAAGTAGAAGAGAAAGTGAGCCATATAAGAAAAATAATGGATTTGGAGAATAGATCAAGAAGAGAAAATATAAAAATAATTGGACTAACTGAAAGTTATGATCAAATAAATATTGATACAATAATACAAGAAATAATTTTTAAAAATTGTCCTGAAGCATTAGAACAAGGAGGGAAAGTAGAAACAGAAAAAACAAAACAAAACAAAACATCGATCACCACTTAAAAGAGGTCCTATGAGGAAAACTCATAGGAATAGCGTAGTAAAATTCTGAAATCCCAAGTTGAAGAAAAAACACCAAAAGCATCAAGATGAAAACAATTTAAATATGATAGCGCCACAATTAGCATTACACAGGACCCAGCAGCAGAGACATTATAGGACTGCGGGCTTTGGAACATAATGTATTGAAGAGCAAAAGAACTGGGCCTCTGGCCAAAAATATCATAGCCTGCAAAATTAAATAATATTCTGGATGAAAAAAAAAGACATTTGATAAACTCTCAAACTTCCGAGACTTTGTTAAAAAACATCCTGAGCTTAACAGAAGATTCAACATACTAAGAACCAAGAGAAATATGAGGCACGTAATAAAGATTGATTATAAGGGATCCATAAGGACAGACTGTTTACTTTTTATATATGTAAAGTGAATTTTTAAGATTCTTATTAATAATTGGGTAGTTTATAAGAAAGATTGGAGTAAAGCTGAGAATTTGAATTTAAAAAGTAAAACCATTTAGGAACAGTTTAAAAGAGTAATTATTTGAGGTACAAAAGGAAGAATTAATAAGGAGGAATTAGATGGGGGAGGAGGGCTGGTAACCGACTTTCATGGGGAATGGGTTTAAGAGGGAACTATACATATATATTTAGAAGAGTATAAAAATCTTCTAAAATGAGAAGAAATAAAATAGTAGAGGCATAGGGAGGGGGAAGAGGAAAGGGAGGGATCTTTAGAGGGAAGAGGGAGGGAACAGGTAAAATAAGGGTATAAAGGGTGTTTAGATTTATGGGAATGGGAGGATAGGGGAGGGCTCCTTGGAAGGGGGTAGGCAAGTTATAGGAGGGCAAGGTAGTAGATAGAAGTAAAACAGGAGGTAGGAGGGATAAGAAACGAGATAAAATCATACATAAAAAACAAAGATTAGAAGTAGAATAGGTTTGGGAAAGTATATGTCTATATATGTATGTATATATGTATATGTTTATGTATCTATCTATAGCTATAGAGAAACTTTATGTCTAAACTTTATTGTAGCCTTCTGGGGCAAGGTTGGGGGGGGAGGGAAAAAAAGAACAAAGTAAAAGTGTACACTGTAGAGAACAAAAGAAAACTCACAAGGAAGCAAAGAAAAGCTGGACAATTCTCAACACAATGAGTATTATTTAACATATAGGCTTTCTTGAAATGAAAATTTATTGTTATATATTTTAAATCCTCTCTTATTTTCCATGGTGCCCATGACGTGCCTTTTTGTTTCTGACTTTGTATTTAAGTTCCAATATTAAGTTTATTTTGTGTTTTTGTTTCTTTTCTCTATTCTGTATTTGTGTTCTGGCATTTGAGTCTGTAACATCATGCACAAGCAGCTTCCCAAAAGAATGCTACTGTGAACAGTTTTTTAAGATTCTGATTACACAGTATAGTGAACACTTCACTTATTCCATTACAAATCAAGGCAAACATTCACAACAAGTCACAATATAATATTCACAACATTCCGTTTTATCACAGAAAATCACAATATAGTCATTCACAACAGCTTAACATAACACATAGTTTCCACAGTGGCCACAGTATGGAGAACAAAGAACAAAAGAATAATCATCTGGTTTCCCCAAGGGGGCACAGAGTCTAAGGGGTTACAAAGTCTAAAATAACATTTTGGAAAAAAATGATGAGCTCAATGATCTTAGAAAAACATGAATAGACTTGCACAAAGTAACGAAAAGTGAAATGTGCAGAATCAAGAGAACACTGTACACAGTAACAGCATCATTGTTTTATGAACAACTTTGAGTGAATAAGTCATTTTGGCTATCATAAATATCCAAATTAGGTACAAAGGACATGTGAAGGAAGATGCTATCTGTATCAAGAGAAAGAACAGACAAATAGAAGTATGTATAGAATGATTTCATAATATACACCTATTTGTGTCTAATGGTAGCTATCTTTAGGGTGAGAGGAAATATGTGCAAAAAAAGGAAAAAAAAAAGGAAATGTAAATGATAATTTTTATATATTTAAAAGCAACAGCAAATGGTACATAATAGTCTTGCAGATTCATGTACAATCATCTTTTTTGAAGTTGTACTATGTTATCAAAATGTTTGTTTAATTCCATAAATTGAAAATAAATAATTTTTTTTAATTTAAAAAATAAATTGGGAGTGCCTCATACCAACAAAATTTTTTTAAAAAAAGATCTTGCATTGTTTTTTTACATAATCACAAATACACATATTGTCTCAACTAGAGTACAGCTCTAAGAGTCCATGCTTCTCTGATGACACCACTTCATTCATTTAAACTGTTTTGAAAATGTTAACTGTGTCTTTTTATTGGGGTTTATGTGTCACACAAAATTTTCCACAATAAATATTTTTTAAACAATAAAATGTTAGAATTTAAAATGGGCAAATCTAAGATGTTGATTGAATAACAATTATGGGAATGGCATTAATAAAATTATTTTTCTAGTACTCTTTATTTTTGTGTTTGTGCATGTATGTCTATGTGCGTGTGTGTGTGTGTGGGGGGGGGGTGCACTCCAGTATCTATATGATAACTATCACTGAAATTTCCCTGTTGATGATGATAGGACAATTTTAGGAGAATTTAATATGCAATCAAATATAATCATCTTAAGGAAGGCTGTCAGAAGTGATTAAACTGAGATTTTGACAAGAACCAAAGCAGCCTTTAGTAGAAACAATTGTGACAGCAAATTAAATTAATAAGTAATAATAAAAAATAAATTCAGGGCTTTAGTGAAGGCCATGAGTATTGTTGACACTTAATATATATAGTGAACACAATATGCTTGTTTAATGGTTATTCGTTATACTTATTTCTTATCTGGAATAAAAAAAGGGATGAAGTATCTTCATTCTCTGGGATAAACATAGCATTGAATGAACCAGGTTATATAAGATAAGCAAAGTGCCTACATCCATAATTTCATTGTTATAAGGAACTCCTAGATAAGATGGAGATTAAGCCTAGTGTTGCTGGTTCTTACACTGATACTTTCTCTCTCTATAAGCAAAATATTTCTCAGACAAGTCATTCCATCTCCCAACTCCATGCATTTTTACTGGTTTAGTCCCATAGCTGAAATTCTCTTTTTTTCCTTTCCTCTGTCTCCTGACTTCTCTGTCTTCCTTCCAGTCCCCTTTTGATTTTAAGGTTTTGGAGAGCGGTATGCCTTAGCACAGTTTCTGACACACTGCAGTTGACTGATTGACTAACTGAATATGTTAGTTTTGTAGCTGTTTTGTTTTTTTGTGTCCTCATCTGAACTTTCTTCAGTTGTCTTCTGTGCTTAAAACATGCCTCAGTGATATGATTTATTTGGGAATCATTATCTCTAACCATTCCCCTTTCTTCAATCATCTACATAAAAACAAACATCCTTTATTAAAAAAAAAAAAGCATAGTCAAGCAAAATAAACCCTACATCATCCATATCTGAAAACGATGGTTCCATTCTGTATCTTTGGTTCATTATCTTTCTGTTAGGTGGAATCCATCAATGCTTTATCACCAATACTTTGGAGTTACGGTTTGTTATTGCAAAGCTCAGAAGCCATTCAAAGTTGTTTTTCTTCATATTAGTATAGATCTTATGTACATTGTTTTGCTGGTTCTGATTACTTCACTGTGTATTCATATGTATAAGTCTTCCCTAGTTTCTCTAAATCCATCCATTTCATAATTTTTTTTAGGCAACTGCTTCCCTCCAAGTGATTTTAACAAGCTTACCCCTTTCCAAGTGAGAGAAAAGACAAAATTTAAAAGATCATATCTTCAAAGTGGAGTTCCCAAGTAGCAGGTTAACTGTAGAACTACTTTGGAAGTTCTTTTTTCCTTCATTTTTTTGTACTGGCTTTTTTTTGTATCTGGGCATGAATAGAATGCTTCATCATTAGTCCTCTGGATGACTATTGCATTGATCAGGGTTCTTATGACTTTTCAAAATTGTTATTTTTTTTTACAGAGCTTTTAACGTATAAATTAGATCTGCTCTTGGATCTACTTATTTTATTCTTTATGAGTTCATAAATTCCTTCAAAATTGTTCATTTATATACATTGATGTTATGGTATAAATTGTTCTTCTGGTTCTATTCCTTTGCTCTGCACCAGTTCATACACATTTTTCCATATCTCTTTGAAATAATCTTTTCCCTTACTTCTCACAAAATATTGGTATTCCAAGCAATTAGACCACAGAAGTTTTATACAAAAAGTAGCTCTTTCAAAGAGCAAGAAGAGGTTCATGTTGGCTTTCTATTAGATAATGAATGAATCAAAATGTCATAGTTTAATCTTTCCAGTCTTCTTATACTTTATTCCCCAATGACACTGGCCATTTTGGCATTACATTTTACAAAAAAAAAAAATGTCATGAAGTCAAGATTATATTGGGTCAGCTGCATGGACTATAATATAGAAATCAAGGTGTACCTGTAGAGTTTTCTGTTTGCCTTAAAAAGATAAAAAACCCACTCCTCTATCCTTGAAATATCTTTCAATTTCAGCTATATTCAATGCCTTAACTGTCTTATCATTATGGGTCCATCTTGAGTATGATTTGAATCATTCCTCCCATACATATCTCATTCTTACTATAGTCATCTCCTCTAAGGGAGATCTACACATCAAAAAGTTTTGCAGTAATAATTGAAGAATTGGATCTGATTTTCAACCACTGTCTGGGGCACTGTTCATTTCCATAACAAAACTCCCACGGGGAGAATTTCATGAGGCCATGCCTGCTTGAGAGGAAAAAACAGATAGTGGAATCCTGGGATTGTAAGATTAGTTTTGTACCTCAGAACCATTTCAATCACTTTTTTTAGCACCTGAAGAAAATAATCAAACAGCAAGCAATTGCAAAAAAATCCTGCTTTTCTGATTAGTGCCAGTATTTGGGATGCTGGAGCTCAGAAAATTTCCAAATGGTATCATGAGTTAGCAGACTTTAAAATGACTTTTTAGAAGGAAAGCAGAATGTAGAAAACTTTCATAAACCTAAAGGTCATATTCATTTGAAAAATCTTTGTAATTCCCTAGGATACTGATGGTCTGGAGATCTGCCAACTCTGCTTCCCTTCTCCCTCCCCCCCCCTCCCCCCCACCCCGTCCTCTACTGCCTTGGTAATTTATGCTATTTTGTTTGATTTAGTTGAGTGGTTTTTTTTTAACTTGTTCCCAAATTATGTTTTCATTTTTAGGTTTTTTCAAAAGTAACAAAATTACTGAGTTTTGAATTGCTTACACTTCTAGCATGTATTTATAGAGCATTTAAGAATATTCATAGTTACAAGTTTTCACAGACAAATTAGTAGACAGTTTAACTGCCCTACACTCTGTGGTAAAAGCACCATTTAGAAATGTTCAGAGGTATTAATATATTATAGTGGAAAAGAAAAGTATTTGGGCTCAGAGGAACTGTATTTGAATCCCCACTATTTTAATAGTGGTATGAACTAGGACTAGACCCTTAAACTCTCTGCGTTTCTTTTCCTTCATTTGTGAAAAAATGAGTTTGAACTCCATGACTGTCCACTTATTTGTCCATAGCATTAATGAGGAATTGCAGTTCCTGGGCAAATGCAATTGATCAGAGAGTTTCAGGGCAGAGAGATGTCTAAAGGTGGCAGTAGTGAGCAAAGAACATACTAACTTCTCTTTCCCTCTGTGCTCCTTTGTCAGGAAATCTGACAGGATAGGCAGCCTGGCACAGGGTGGCAAGAGGCATGATAGGAGAGAGGTAAGTTTCAGTGAGCACCAGGAGATGGCAGGGTGGTTGAGGAAAAGATCTACAATAAAGAGAAGTTTTTTGTTTTTTTTTTGTAAAACCTAAGGAAAGTTCCAGAGGTACAGTAGAAAGGGAAGAACATGGAGATTGTTGAAAATAGATGAAGTTTACATAACTCATGAATCCTTAGAAGTGGTCATGTTTATTCATATTCATACTACTTAAAGTCATAATTGTACAAAATATGACAATTGGTTCCAGTCCAAAGGAAATAAGCACTGCAAATTCAAATAACATATTAACAATATTCTTTATTTCTACTAGTTAATACCCAGCTATACTTTGAAGGGGAAGCAGAGTTTACTGATTTTTACCAGTGATACTGTGTAATTCCAGGACATACTAGCTAGTATAGGTCTCCAGGCTTGATGGTGAGTCCAGGCCTAGGAAAGGATATGACAGTCTTGGTTGGGGTTGGGAGGGATAGCAGACTGGAGACTAGGGATAGGAGTAGACAGGTCCAGTGGAACTGGTATTCTGCTAAGGGAAAGAAGCATGACATCCTGGATATTGTCTTCTAGACTGAAGCCCTAACTAGTTATAACTTTGTCCATCTAACTTGGACAGGAATGTTTTATAACTTGGACACTGTCTTTTAATTATATAGAACTAATGTATATTGTTGATTAAATCGCTTGCAATGATTTTTAAAAATAACTTTGCTATAATCTTTAAACCTAATAATACTATAACAGTTCTTGTACAAAACATTAATGACAGTAAAAGAAGAAAACATGAATCTCCCAAAACAACATGAATAACTTAGGGTTGGACAAAGTGATTTTCTAGCTCTAGCTTTCTAGCTCTTTCCAGAGATCCCACTGCTAGGCATCTTCATTAAGAAAGGCAAAGATAGAAAGTCTTCCTTATACCAAAGTATTTATAGATGCACTTTTTGTAGTAGCAAAAAACTGGAAACAAAATAGATGTCCCTCAGTGAGAATGGCTAAAAATATATATGGCGCGTGAATGTAATGGAATATTGCTATACTGTAAGAAATTAATATGAAGAATTCAGAGAAGCATTGGAAGACATAAATTGATGGACAGCAAAACTAGGAAAAACAATATGTAGGATTACTAATACAGTGTAAATGGAGAAAACAAACAAAATGAAACTGAATTCTGTATAAGTGTAATGATCAAGTGTGTCTCCAAAGAAGAGAGCAGAAAATTTAACTACCTTATTTCCTGGCAGACATAGAGATCTATGGGAATTTATCTTTGTATATCTTGCCAGACTCAGTTGATATGTATTGACTAGTTTTACTAAACTTATATTCTTTTCTTTTCTCATCCATCCATCCATTCATTCATTTATTCGTTTGTTCATTCATTTATCTATTTATTTATTTGTCAATTTATTTACCTATTTTTGTTAAAATAAAATACTGCTGAGTAGGGGACCAGGGCAGAATATATTTTGAAACAAAATGTTATAAAAATAAAAAGTTTCAAAAAAAGTTTTAAAAATTAAATTTTAAAAAGAAATTGCTTGAAGAAATCAGTACTCTGGTCTAAAACTCATTATGAGTCAGTGTTAATATATAAGAAAGCAAACAAAAAAATGTGATCTCAGATTTCATTAATAGAAATGTAATATCCTGAGCAAGGACTATAATCATCCAATTTTTATATCCTTCCCTGCATAGACCAACTTTGGAATATGATACTCAGTTCTGAAGCCTCACATTAGGATAAATTCTGCAACATTAGATTCTGTTAAAGCTTCTCTTTTCTGTCTAGAATTCTAGACAGACAGGGATAAGTCTGAATAAGGGTGAAAAGGATGGTAATTGAACTCAGAATCATGTCAAATAAACATCAATGGAAGAAACTGCAAATGTTTAACCCAGAAAGGAGAAGCTATAACAGGGAACATGACCAGAGGATATTCAAGTACTTAAAGGGCTGTGGGATAAAGCCTAGAATTTGTCTGTTTACATGGAGGCATTCAAATTTATAATGTGCCATTTGAATAGGTAATGTACTCCGTATCATTGGAGCCATTGAAGAGGAGCCTTGATGACCCTTATAGAGGGATGATGTTATTGTTGGGCTTATTTTTTTTATTCTTATTCAAACTCCTATAGCTATATTGACTTCCATATAACAAAATGGTTTGTACTTTGAATATCCACAATTTGCTATCTTTTTATCATGTCCTGTGGTGAGAACTCCTTCAGCTTATGCTCTGTTTGCCACTTGAATTCTTTCCACTAGTAATTTTGGCCACTCAGCCAGCCCCCTACGAAACAAGCAGTTACTTCTATCTGCCACAAACCCAGCTATTTTCAGTGGACATCTGCCCAAGCCATCTTGGCTGACTCAGATGGTCCCTCACTCCCACCTCCCACTTTAGTAGGCTTGCTAGGACAAAGATAAAACCATGAAATGAGCTGAGAGGTCAGGAGGACCTGAGCCAAGAGTAAACCAAAGGAGCTGCCTGCCAGGTGGCAGTTTTTGCAGCACTTGGTGCATTCTCTGATGTAATGTCTCTTTTCCAACAGATTGATGAATATGGGCCTCAACCTGCTCCTTTTTATTTTTTTATAATGGGGCAATTCCATCTGCCAATGGAATTTATACAGTTTTCACAGAATATTCAAGTTACGAGACCTTAGAGGTCACCTAGTCTATATCTTTCATTTTACAGATGATGAAACTGAGGCCAAGAAACATGAGTTGCCTAAAGTGAGTTATTCCCAATTATTCTACTGAAATAGTACCTATAGTGGGAATTCTTTTGCTGTTATTCAGTCTTTTTTTTTTTTAGTTGTGTCCAACTCTTTGTGACCTCATTTGGAGTTTCCTTGGCAAATATATTGCAATGTTTTGTCATTTCCTTTTTCAGCTCATTTTACAAATGAGGAAACTGAGGCAAACAGGATTAAGTGACCCATCCGGGGTCACAGAGCTAATAAGTGTCTGAGGCCATATTTAGACTCAGAAGATGAGTTTTTCTGACTCCAGGTCCAGCACTCTATGCATTGTATCACCTAACTTCCATGGAAATTTTTTTACCTGGGGGAAAGACATGGGAATGGGTCATAGACACAAAGAATAAGTTAAGAGGTAGAAGCAGCAGAAAGTAAAGTCCAATGAGGGTACAGTAACAACAGAACAGGGACCAGTCTGTGTGCCCACAAGTGTCATAGGCGAGTTGAACTCTGGGTTATGGGTGCGATGGTGAAGGGATGCTGGGGGGAGATAAACAGAGGACAGAGAGAGACTAAGAGGGCCAGCAGTTTGTAAGGCAGACAGAAGTTTTGGGACAACCTCCAGGTGTTGATACCTTGGGTCAAAGTCCTGATTGGCCTTTCTAGTATAAACTGGTGTTCTAGGCTAAACTATGTGTTGCCTTAGTTAGAAGAAGCAATTTCATAGGGGACTCAAATTCTTCTTCCCCAAACACACAGAATATCTTCATTTGATACAGAATTGAACTGAACAACAGTAGCAGCAACAACAAAAACATGTGTGAAGTCTTCTGTTTTACTGGTGCCTTCTTAAAGTCTAGGAGAAATGCTTTCCTCATGTAAGAGTCAGGAATGATATATAGCAAAAGAAACTAGACGTGCCAAAGTATTTTAAATACACATGTTAGTGGTAACCAGTTTGTAAATGGACAAGAATATATACTTAAACATTCTCATTTTCACTTTTATTTTTCTTTCTCGATTACTTGAAAGAAAAAGTAGTACCACTAGGTAATTACTATGGATCCAAGCAAGTGATTGGCTATGTCTCATATAATATTATTGCTCCTGGTGGACACTTAAAATTTAATTAAAGTGTGCAGTTTTTCTGCAACTTAGAAAGCAGACCTGACATGCCATAATTCAGGTGTAAGTACTCTCCTGCAGAACATCAACAAAAGGTGCAGCTTAAAGAAAGGTCTTGGTTAAGGGACTTGTAAAGATGTACATGTTTGAGATATGTGATTCAGCTGAATCTTGTATTTCTCTCAATCCAGGAAGAACTTCAGGAGTCTTGACACTTTCCTTGCCAAAACTTTGTCTTTAGGGTAATTCTAGATTTAATTGAAGACTACAAGTTAATATGAGGATAGAAACCAGAGCCATGTGGTTAGCAAAAAAATACTATTTGGTATGAGTAATTGAAAGAATATTGAACTTAGAATCAGGAAGACTGAGGAACAAATCCTAAATCAGATGCTTACCAGTTTGGTGACATTAGTATACCTTTCTGAATCTCAGTTTCTTCAACAGTAACATAAGTAGGTTTAGATGGCCTCATAGGGCCAGACATATAGACATACAGTTCTAAAGTCATCTACAATACAGTAATGCTCCGTTCTTCACCACTGTATAAAAGCACAGGTAGAATACTGATGTCAAAAAAAAAATGGGCCTTTGTTTCAGGGAAAAATTTAGGGTCATTAAGGGATCTCTACAATTTCCTAAACCCTATTTAGCAAAAAAAAAAAAAATCTGACTCCTGAAATCATTTTGTATCTATTATATGTGGTCCATACAAACAAGCTCTAGAACTCTCAATTGACTCCTGGGTAGAAGGTCAAAGAAACTATACAGGGGGCAAAAGAAATCAGTCTTTGCCTCTTCTCAACTGCAGTCCTTGTTTAAGAATGACAGCTAAAGAAGTTGTTCCAGATAAATGATATTTTCCTGCATTTTTATTCACTATGAATGTTTTATTTTTGTAGCAAAATAAGTTGTCTCCATGTTTCAAGGAAGTTCTTAGATAATCAGGACAAATTATAAATTGTACTGAGAATATTGTCACTTCAAGAAGGCTGCCTTCTTTAGATTGATAACAGCAGCCAGATGGAAAATTATAGTTGGAATCAACAAGTCACCAATAAGGAGACGTAGTCAGCAGACTGGTTATTGGAACACTCAAGAAAGTAATACTGAAACCATATTAAGGGTTCTGAGTGGCAATTTGAATACTGAATCGATCCTGGAGGCTGTATAGGAACAGAGGGAAGTATTGA
This sequence comes from Pseudochirops cupreus, assembly GCA_028627135.1. Classification (NCBI taxonomy): domain Eukaryota; kingdom Metazoa; phylum Chordata; class Mammalia; order Diprotodontia; family Pseudocheiridae; genus Pseudochirops; species Pseudochirops cupreus. The sequence goes on along the minus strand of CM053584.1, from coordinate 339,111,003 downwards.
TAAAGCTCCTATCTGAGGGTGATGACAGAACTTTTCAATTGACCCCATAGGTTTCCTCCCTTGAAAGGACCAAAACCTGAATCATAAGGGTTGATCACAGGCTTTGATAATCTTTGGACAAAGGTATAAACCAACAAACAAATGAATGAATAAATAAAAATATGTGTGTGTGTCTGTGTGTGTGTCTACATAGACATAAGTATATCATATCCATCTATATCTATCTATCTATCTGTTTATTTCCATTTATTGATTTATCTATCTATTATATTCAGAACATAAGAAGAGGGTGACATAATAGATAGAGAGCCAGCCTAGATCTGGGAAGACCAAGGCCCAATTCATGGGTATGCCTATTACTGAGTTAAGAGTCTATTGCTAAATTTTAAATGTGAACATTTACGCCTTAGAATTGACCAACACTATGCATCAGCTTGACTTATTGTTTTGTTGTTCATCTGGACTTTAAGAAGGTGATACAGAAAATGTTAATA
>CM053584.1:339077380-339110009 GCA_028627135.1 Pseudochirops cupreus | reverse complement strand
CCAACTCTCTAAGATTATAAGAAATAGAGAAGTTACCCACTTTTATCTAATGCACTAAAATCACTGAACAGGTCATAGAATCTTTAAAGGATCTAAAAAAGTCAATTAGTTCAATCCATAACCAAAAACAATCCTACAATATTCTTGACAAGAGGTCAGGAAACCAGAACATGTAGTGATTGAGGAATTCCAGTGAAGTAGAAATGCCCTACATTTTTAAGGCAGAGCCATCTACAGCTGTTCCTGGTTGTATCCTTTGTGGACTCTTGAATCCTAACTCTTTAGCCAATACCATCCATTTTCTTATCTGAAGGAATCTTAAATTATGGAGAATAATAAAAGCCCACATTAAATCAATAAAGAATTGAATAGTGCTTTGAAATTCACAAGGAGCTTTACATTTAAGTTAGTCTTAATTACGAGATTACCTTCATTTTACACAAGAGAAAACATGACCTTAGAGAAGTCAAGGGATTTGTCCTTTCTTATAACCCTAGCTATGATAAGAGGCAGGACTAGAACAGAGATCTTCCTGACTCCAAATCCAGCATTCTTCTCCAATTTGCTTCTCTCTTTCTCCTTTTCTCTTTATTTGATGTTCAGAAACATCTAATGCTCTGTATGAGTCTATGAGAGGGATGGGGGTAATAAAGGCCCAAGCTTAAATTGAAGTTTTGAAGAAGCTGGAATATAGTTTAGAATGTCCTGAGTTCAAATTCTGAATCAGACACTTCCTGACTACATGATCCTGAATAAGTCACTTAACCTCTCTTGGCTTTACTTTCTGCAGAAGGAAAATGTTGCCAATAATCTACCTCACAGGTTGTTGTGAGGCATAAATGAGATAATATAGGTATAATATTTTGGAAATCTAAAAGTACCAAATAAATTCTAGATAATAAATTAATAATTTATAACATCACAAAATTTAAATACAAAAATGATTTAAACTCATATATTAAATGTTTGTAATTTTTTTTTTCAGCTTCCTAACTCTCATCAGACAAGATCATTGTAATGTTACAATGACCTTCCAAATTATTTTGGAGGTACTACTTTTTAAACAGACATTTTAATTTTCCCCTTATTTCCATTTGATTGATCAATTTCGATTATTTAGGCATTACCCCTTTGGAGAGTTTAGATGGGGAAATAGAATGAGCAAAATCTTATAATGCTTATTGATTAAATTTCTTTCTGAATGTTATGGTTTAGAGAGTGACCATTGTCCTAATTAAATTAATCATACCTCTGACCTAGTTAAAAGTATTACTTAATAATATGACAAAATAGATTTGGAAGAATTATTTTAAGTACCCAGAGAATGGAAAAGAAATAATAAGACTCATATGCAAGTGTCAGTGAGAAGCAGAATTTTAGATAAAATATTAGAACTCTAAGGGATTTTTGAGATCAAATGGTCTAAAATTCCTACTTTATAAAGAAGCCCACAAAGAATTGGTAAGATTAAAGGGAGTAACTCACAGGTTACCCAGATAACTTATGACAGAGCCAGGACTAAAATCTCATATACTGAAGTAGGGACTGTTGATATGTTTCTAACTTCATAATTATAGAATACTTTAAACGATTTACTATATTAATTATACCTCCTATATCATCTGGAATTTTTTTTTAATTTCCATGACAGATTTAAAGAAAGGGTAATTAAAACACTAAAATTAGACTGGTTGGATCATAAGATCATGGATTTAAAGTTGTAAGGGAACTTGAAGGTCACGTTGTCCAAATGCTTAATTTTATACAATAGAAAGCTGAGACCTAGAGAGGTAGAGAGATTTGCCCAAAGTCAAACTTGTGATAAAGAGCAGAGGTGGGAAATTGGGACAGGGGGAAGAAATCAGAATCACAAAAAGTCATTGCAACATTTCATGGTAATAAAATGCTAAACTGTAATAGGTTATTTCTATGTAGATGAATGAATTCCTAGGTACCAAGTTTATTTTGGAAGAGACCAATGTGGACATTCAAAGAGTTCACCAAATAACTCACATTTTGAAGGTTAAGTAACATACTGAATGACAGAGTCAAGGTCCAAAGAGATTTTGACAAGCTACAATTGCCTTAAATCTTATACACTGAAATTTAATAGAAATACATGTAAAATTTTGAGTTAAAGAAATGGACCCCAATCCCAAGACTAGCGAAGCATGACTAGACAACAGTTCACTTTGTGTGAGATAAAAGAGTTCAGAGTCTGAATCTAAGGTCAGAAAAGGTCTTTATTCTTTCTCGTGAGAAAGGACTCTGCCCCTGTTCCCCATATGGTGAATGCAGGGAGAGAGCAACAGGTAGAAGCCAGCCCATGGTTATATAATCTTCTAATGCAGAAACCCAACCCCCTCAACTGGCCTTCACTCTTATTGGAAGAGAGGCTAGCCCACAACCTAAGCATAGGAGACAAAGGACCGGAAACATATGAAAGCAGTCTTAACCTTATTTGGCATATCTTATGCTGAGGTGGCACTGGGGAGGGTCTTCATTGCTCTAAGTCCCAGGTTGCTGGAAGGTCAGGTGACTTAAACCTAGGCCTAGTGAATACTAAAGCCATTCTAGATTTGATTTTTCAGAATGGGGAAACTTCACTATAAATTATCCCTTACAACTTGAAAAAGATCTAGAGGTCTCAGTGGTCTGTGAGTCAGATAATTGCCAATGTGGAAGCCAAAAATACTGATTAATCTCTGGGCTTCATTAAAAAATGCATGGTTTCTAAGAAGAGGTGAGTTATAGGCCTGCTAGACCTAAGAGTTATAGTTTTCTAGTTTATATTCATGAAGTCATCTTGGTCTTGACTGAAAATGAGAGCTCCAAAGAATTTGAATCTTCTAGCAGTATGTCAAACTCAACCTGTCTAACTAAGCTCATAATATTTTTTGGAGCATCTTTCTCATTCTTATAACTTTAGTATTTCTAGTAATGGGGCAACAATTCTTCTAACTATTGATGCGCATAACCCTTAAAACATTCTTCAATTCTATGTTGCACATACTGCGTCCTACCCCCAACTTCACACATAGAAACAATTGTAAAAGTCTTTGGATTCTGCCCCCATGATAGCAACACACAGTTTAGAAAACACCTCAGAGCCTGTGCCCAGTCCTTCTCACTGCTATAACGTTCCCTCAATGATTACCTTCCATTTCCATGGTATATATCTTTATAAACATAATTATCTACAGATTGCCTCCTCAATTTTAAGTTAAACTAAGCTCTTTGACTGTTGGGAACTGTCAAGGACGAGGGAGTTATAGTTTTGCCTTTCTTTATAACCTCGCAGCATAGTACAGTGAACTTTACATAATAAGCTCTTAATAAATGCTTCTTGATTGACATATCTAACAATCATAACAATAATTTATATAGTGCTTCAAGTTTTGCAAAGTATCTGAAATATTAACTCATTTGATCTCTTTTCTACTCCTTATGTCAATAGGCCTTTCCTAATCCAAATAATACATTTATGCCAGAAGAATTTTTCTAATATACTACTCTGTTTTATGTCACTTTCCGTATCTGTGTCAGTATTTATCTGTATTTATCATTGATTAACTCTTTCTGCTTCTGTTTGGATGTATTGTCTCTTAATTATCTATTTTGTACAATGAAATGGTCAGTGAGGTAGGGTGAATGAAGAGGGAGAAAAAGAAACTATTTCCTCTCCACCAAAAGTGGTTTCTTTTTCAGAGCTGGAATCCTCAACCTGCTAACTGGTCTTCCATCATTGGGCTTGGTCCCTCTGCTGGAGAACTGCTGAAATTGCAGCGGTATTTAAAGCTCCCTGAGATGGTTAGTTTATATGACTATCGGATTATTCTTTTTATCTTCTTGACCTAAGCACCTCAGGGTCTAGATGATCTTGTTTGTATATCTTCTCCATTGACTGATTCTATAACTCAGTCAAAAAGATTTACTTATCTGTCAAAGGTATCAGGGAATATTTGCCGTTATTCAATCATTTCAGTCTTGTCTGACCCTTTGTGACTCCATTTGGGGTTTTCTCCACAAAGATACTGGAATGGTGTGCTACAACTAAGTCAAACAAGGTTAAGTGACTTGCTCAGAGTCACATACCTAGTAAATGTCTGAGGTCTGATTTGAACTCAGGAAGATGATTCCTTCTGACTCCAGGTACTCTATCCATTGCACCGGCTAGATACCCATTACTATATCAGAAAAAAGAGCATTTTGCTAATTCGGGTGGACTTCTTCCCATTATACTTATATAACACCTAGAATAGTGCCTTAACTATGTAGGCACATGAATGTTTGTTGAATGAATAAAGGAGAGTTTCAAGTGGGGAAGTAGTATTATTTGTTCGAGGTAGTTTAAGATGAACAGGTAGGTTTTTCAGTTACAGATAACTATAAGAACATATAACCTGCTCTACTAATTTACATTTTCCTTTAAAATATTATTTTGAATAAAACATCACACATATTGGTTACTTTATACTTTCTTTTTCGAGAAATACATTTCCCTAGCTAGAGCAAAGGTCAAAATGAATACCATCTCCTAAGCACAAAGGAAATCTCTTTGACATTGCTTATTTCTATAAGTGATGTAACCAGAGTTAACAATGACTTGGAGGCTAGTCCTCCAGTAAGTTTAGCTGATTGGAGTGAGGAGAAAGGAACTATTATCATGCAGAGTTGAGCTAATGATTTGCCTGTGTCTGTGCCTAGAGGGAGGAACTAGAAAGAGGATAATTAGAAAATTATATATCAGCAGAACCAGAACCAAAATCAAAGAGATTAAATGAAAGAAGACAACAGGATTTCTAGTCAATTCCATGATAGCAGGTCCAGAGAATGAAATCCAGAGTGGCAGGTTCTAGCATGGAGCATTAGGAGAATCAGGGTGATACAACAGGCATTAGGAACTGTTAACATTATGGTCCTACTAACCCTTCCTCCTCTAATCTTTAAGAACCACCTCCTACTTAGGCCTCAGATACTTGACTTGTCAATAAACTTGGCTTATCTAAATATTTTCTTTCCTTTCAGGATTGTTACCAGCAAGGGGCGCCAGTGATAGAATTCCAATTTTACTACTTTATAGATCTGTGACTCTCAGAAATTATTTAAATTATCTGGACCTTATTTAACTGACCTATAAAATACTATTACTACTACTACTAATAATAATTCTACATTATTTCTAACATTTCTTCCACCTTAAATCCTAAGATTTTTCTCTTACATGCTATACTTTCTAAGATCTAGAACAGTGGTTCTCAACCTTCCTAATGCCGTGACCCTTTAATACTCATATGTGAGCATATCTGCATGTGAGCAGACCCGCCTGGAGATGGAGAGAGGAGCATTGTCTGGGTTGCTAAGACCATTGGCAATATGTGTTTTCTGATGGTCTTAGGCGACCCCTGTGAAAGGGTCATTCAACCCTCAAAAGGGTCGCAACCTACAGGTTGAGAACCGCTGATCTAGAAGGTCATCAAGTCATAGGTTTAGAGCTGTAAGGACCCATTAGTGACCACTGAGTCCAAATCTTTCATTTTATGAATGAGAAAATTGAGGGTGAGTAAGATATCCTGGGTGACATAGTATCTGTGAAACTCTAAGCAAATCATTCACTTTTCTTAATCTCGGTATTCTTATCTGTAAAATGAGAATAATAATGGACTTATTTAATAGGGTTGTTGGGAATATCAAATGAAATTGCTTATTATTCATACTCTTGCTGTTGCCTATGGTCAGGGCCCACTTTCTGAAAACACTGTTTTCATCATGTCATACCTATTCAATGGATCCCTCCGTGTAAACGTTCAATCACCTCAGTCTAGCTTGCAAGTCCATTCATAATCTGACCCCAAACTACCTTTCCAAACTTATTTATTTCCACTCTTCCAATAAGCCTCTTTCACTAGTTCTCAACTGTTGGCCATCACGTTCTATGTTCTTTTATAAAAGAGTAATTTGACTCATAGTGTTCTCTTCTCCCCTGTAAAGCAATCGCCCTGTACCATTCTAAAACAATTCCATTTGTTATGGCCCAAATGAAATTCTACTTTCTTCAGAAACCTTTTTATACAAGTTCTACTCAGTGATTTTTTCCCCTTTTGTACTTTCCAGAGAGGCTGTCTGGTATAGTAGAATGATCTCTGACTCTTGATTGAGCAAGAAGATAGGGCTTAAACCATGCCCCTTCTTCTAGTTGCCAGTATTATATTTCTTCTCTTCTTCTTAGTTTCCTCATTTGTTAAATGAAGAGAGAGACTAGGTCATCTTTAAACTTATTTTTTTTCCTTCTTTAAATCATATGAATTTATTATCTGTCCCACTTCCTTGATAATACTAGTTAACATATATATATATATATATATATATATATACACACACACACACACATACATATGGATAGATAGATAGATAGATAGATATTACTTTAAGGTTTGCTTACATACATTATCTCATTTCACCTCCACAAAATCCAGGGAGCTAAGTGCAATTATTGTTTTTTTACAGAGGAAACAGAGTTCAAGTGACACACTGCAAGGAAGGGGGAGAAAGGGACAATGTGTTGCACGATGGCTGTAGAAGAGTCAATAGCCACACTATTATAACAATCAGATTAGCACATTAATGGAATAGGATCCAGAAAAGTATGAAGAACTCCTTCAGATAATTAAAAAATTTCAGGATGAAGAGCTGGAACACCATAACATGGGTCTTGACCCTGATCCAGAATTGTCCCCAGTATATGTCATCTTAAAAGGTGCTATTCAGGTTGGATGCAAAGCTGCAATATATTTATCAAAATGAATTAAAGTAATTCTTTGCAACATCATGTAAAATATGATAGTAACTGGAGTTATATTTATGCATGTGAACTTTATAATTACTGTGAATTTTGTTAATAATTGAATAATTCTAATTTGAAAAAATGAATTCAAGTGACTTACCCAGATTACAAAGCTAGCAAGTTTATAAAAATTTGAACTCAGATCTTCCTGATTCTCTATACCTCCTTGGGGAACAAGGCAGGCAGCCTAGCTCACTTGTGTTCCTGCTGAGCTAAGGCAGCGGGTGAAACTGTTAAGGATATTGCTCAAGATTAGGGAATGATGGGAGGCATGACTATAGCATGCCTGAAATGGTTAGCCAGGTGGAGGCAGTGATAAGTGATAGAAGAGTACTCGGGATGGCAACTCTAGAAACCAAAAGGTGTGTGGTCTTTGGTCCCATGGCAAAATATGGCCATGGAGAAGATAATTAGTAGCAGTAACTGGAAGTGGGCACTCGAGAAAGAAATAGCCACACTAATGAAATCAGAGATCTTTTGAAGTTTTGAAGAAACTGCCAATCAGGATACGTTTGACCACCAGGGCAATTCATAGGGTTTTGTAAAGTTTGCATAGCTTACTTTGAATTTATAAGAGTTTCCTTCAATATTCTTACTGTTGCTGTACGTTGGAATACAACTCTATATCTTAGCAGTGATATGTGGTATTACATTTTAGAAAAACTTCCAAATAGATATAAAACTGAAATGAGGAAATGAGGCAAAAGTCCAATAGATTTTTAGCTAACTTCTCTAATTAAATCCCGCCAGTATAGAGACAATTTATTGACGATTTTACCAAAATTCCCTACAGATTCCCACTACCCTTAGAAATATCATCTGAATTGTAAATTGATACAATAATTTCCAAGCCAAGCAATCAGGAGCCCACTATTGTTATAGATGGCCAAAGCCCTCCTGATTTCACTTCTTTATTACAGCTATTTTTGTTTTTAATCCTACATTAATTCATTCATCTTTCTCCATCTTCCTCCTGTTACCCTCTGGGGAACACAGAGTTCTCTGGAAGCACTCCTGGCAGACTCAGTATGCTAATGTGCTCTTTGGATTTCAGCCTATGTTCCCTTTGGTGGTAATCTCCCTCCCTTTTTGTTCCTTTCCCAAATTACCTTGTATTTATTTTGTGCATATTTTAACATGCTTATTTAGCATGTATTTCAATGCACACTTGTTGTCTCCCCCTATAGAGTGCCAGATCATTGGAGGCAAATACTTTTTGTTCTTTTTTGCCTTTGAATTCCTAGCATCTAGCACAATTGTTAGAGGTACTAAGCCAGCATTTAATTAATACTTGCTAATTAATCGATTGATATGGGTACAGGTATTCATGGACATTATGATTTTTCCAGAATGTCTATGCAAATGGATGTATTACAAATCATCTACCTCAAGGCAGGTGAAGAATCAGCCCTAAATAATAAATGATAACTTTGTAGTAATAACAGTACTAGAATCTGAACATTCATTTCTTCTTTGGTAAGCACTCTCATGTCACCTCATTTCATCACTGCAGTAACTTTATCAAAGAATGGTTCCAATATTGGCTCTTGGTGACCTTGAGAGAATAATTTCATTCCTTTAGGACTCAGTTTCCTTATCTGTAGTTCAAGGGGAATGGATTAGAGAATTTCTAAATTCCCTGACAGCTTGAATATGCTATGATATTATCAAAGTAGTATAGTCAAAAGAACAAGATACTTGGATTCAGAAGAAGTAGATTTGAGAGTAGACTCTGCTGTGATGTGGGTGGCATTGGGAAAGTTATTCCTTCCACTATGCTTTATTTTTGTAATCTGTAAATTGAAAAGGTTGGATTAGGGGATCATTAATATGCCTTTGAGCTCTTGGATGTTATCATTAAATGCTTCTAGGTGGAGTAGGAATTATCTCTGTTTTATGAATGAAGCTCAGAAAGCATGCATACATAAACATATGTATGTATGTTTATGCATATAACAGTCATATATATGCATATATACATATACACACATGTATATGTAATCATTGCACAAAAGAGACTTGAGAATTGTGATCTTTATCCCAACAAATGCTCTGTTGCAGCAAATCAGTTTTGCTAGAGATCAAGAAACAAATGGGATGGGAAATTGGTCAAGACTAAGAGTTTGCTTATGAAGAAGGCTTCTTTCACTTTCAAATCCCAAAAGATAAAGTCCTATTCATGCCACAATCATGTCAGTTATCTAGATATTCATCTGACTCAGTAAGCCATGTACCACTTTCACAGCACTCCTTTGTAACCCATTGAGAAATTAGATAGCCAACTACAGAAGTTTTCTAACCAGTTAATGTTATATTATCTAGTGGTTAAGAAAATGAGTTTGGAACTTGGGTGATTCATAAATCTTCAGGGAGAATTTTAGAACAGCTTTTGGAATACAGAAACTTTAATTAAATCAGGAGGATTATATCTAAGCATTGTTATGACTTCTCTTGGATACAAAGAGGGAGAATCAAGTACTAAACTATGAAGTTGCTAACTATTGGTTAAATTGGACAGAACTGTGAATCTTAAGTCAGAAAGTAAAGGCAGAAAGAAAAGTGGTAGTGATCTTGTCATTACAGTGAGTGTACCATATACCATAGAATGGATAGAAGGAAGAAATAGTTCAGAAGTTTGAGCAACAAATCACAAACCTGGCATGGAAACATGATAAGGTGGTGCATTAGGTGACTAGATGGCTCAGGGGATGGTCTCAATGCAGCATTGGGCCTGCAGTCAGGAAGACCTAAGTTCAGATTTAAAATTAGATACTTACCAGTTGTGTTACCCTGGGCAATTCACATGACTTTTGTCTGCCTCAGTTTCCTCAAATGTAAAATGTGGATGATAATAGCACCTGTCCTACAGGTTTGTTCTGAGAATCATATGAGATAATATTTTAAAGCATTTAGCATAGTTCCTTGCATATAGTAAGTGCTTAATAAATGTGTATTCCCTTCCCTTCCTTATTGATAATTTCTCCCTCTCTCTCTCCCTGTCTCTCTCTCTCTCTCTCTCTCTGTCTTTCTCTGTCTCTCTCTCCTCTCTCTCTGTTCCTCTGTCTCTCTATCTCTGTCTCTCTGTCTCTCTCTCTTTTTCCCCTGGCTCTCTAAAGGCAAAAATGTTAATAGTTTCTAAACTTGTTTCAACATTAATTTTATTTTTAACAAAACTGTGGGGGAACCAATAAGGGGAAGATAACACCCTGAATAAGATTCTCACAGTGTTAGTGGTAAAAATGATAGGAACCTTAAAGGAGGGGAAACATGTTTAATCCATCTTAGAATCTGTGATAGAGGATGGGCAAACTGGCCAATCTGCCTTACATATTGTAGGAGAGCAAATCTCAAAGGGATTGGAAAAGCATGGGCAAGATCTCATTAACTGAAATGCTGGGCAAGTCAGTACAGCATAGGGGAAATTCTCAGGAATGGAACTGTGAAAACACAAAGGAAACAATTTCCATTGAAGGGGAAAAAGAGTAGTTGTATAAAGAGAAAGATGTGGATGTTCAGAGAACTCATTAATCAATTTTTTAAATAGACATGCATAGTCATAGCTGTATTTTTTTGTGATAGCAAAGAAATTAAAAGAAAGTTGATGCCTATCATTTAGGTAAATGGTCAAACCATTTTAGTAATTGCATATATTGTTTTCCTGGTTGCACTTACTTCACTCTGCATACAATCATATAAGTCTTTTCATACTTCTCTAAATTCTTCACATTATCATTATTTATGGTACTGCAAAAGGCCATTACATGCATGTACTGTGATTTGTTTGACCATCTATAAAATGCCTGGTGTATAAATGCTTGTTGTTTGATTGATTCATTGATAAAAATTACATAATCTGGGGCATGTCAGTAATTTTCCAGATCTCCAGGCCTCTCACTTATAAGACTTGCGTAATGATACGACTTATCTCACAGGGTTGGTGGGGTTAACAATCCTACTTTTCATTACATTCACTAGTTCATGGGAATGATCAGCACCCTGAACATGGAGAAAATACAAGCAGAGAAATTAGCACAAAGATAAATAGACAGGGCTCCAACTGCCTGAACAAAGTAATACAACCACCTATATACACCACTAGACCAGGAGAGCACAAACAACATCTGAGTAGTTGGGGAGGAGAGGCGGGGGGGCCTCTTAACAAATGGCTACTCAGATTCCTGTCCAGGGAATCAGAAGGTCCTTCTCATGAGTGAACCCCCAAAGCAAAATACTAACCTCCTAGAATATATAACAAAGATTCAACATCTGATTGGCTGAGTACAAAGGAGCTTGAAAATCCTTATGCCCTAGCACTTAATTGGAAATTCCTCATAGCCCAGAGTCTGATTAGCTCTGGGCCAGGGCTCTATTTGCCTATAAATGGGCAGAGAAGGTCTTCAAATTCCCTTAACATTACAAAGTGTTAGTGATTGTAATGGAAGCCTTGAAAATTCAAGTCCAAATTATTCTTCTTGCTAAATAAAAGAGGAACAATCTGACAAAAGAAGTGTACTTTCTCCTGCTTGGCTGCAGTAGATAGAACTAAGAACAAAAGATGGAAGTTATTGGAAACAAACTGTTCAGCTTAATATATGGAAGAACTTTCTATAAATGAATAGTCATAAAATTTCTTAGGATAATGAGCCCTCTGTCCCTGAAGGTATTTAAGCTAAGATTTAAGTACCACTTCTTGGAGCTGTTGTAGAGTGGGTTCATGTTCTAAGTACAGGTTGATATACATGACCTTTAAGTTTCCTTCCTGATCTGACTCAATGCATCTATGATTCACTTACCTAATCACCTAGGTAGCTGATATTGGGTTAACTGATGTCTAGGCCTTTGGTATTGGGATGCTCAGAAAGAACATTATGGAAGTCTGTTGGGAACTTGTGGAAAGAGCCCTGACTGACACTGTTTTAATTTTTATCAAATTTAACTTTTAGTTGTCATGGATTATTCATGTCTATTAAACCTTTCCCAAATTTTGCAGAAAAAAAGAGATTACATGAGGGGTTGGTGTTGACATAGAGGGCAATGGTACCTCTTGAAGTTGAGGATGATGACTTTGAAGTTCTTGTGACCTGTGTTGCAAATCTATTCATCAGTGATCTCATGGTGCAGCCTTTACTTTCATGAGCCCTTTCAGACTATGTTCATCTAATTGTCATTCTACCACCACTATATCCCTTTGTTTGGAGGTGGAAACCAGGAGGGGATGTTTCCCAGTCTTTAAAATAAGGGCATAGAAAAAGGTTTTACAAAAAAAAAAACAAAAATAACATGCCAATAATACCTAAGAACATATATTTTATTCTAACCTAAAACAAATGCAGGAGCTGAACTGGTATCAAAGAAAGCATATAATCAACCTCGTTGCTGGAACTTTCAATACCTTGGTTTTGAGACTAGAAGAGAAAGAGAAATAGTACTTTGCCAAGGGGGCCCAAGAACCAGGAAACCTGGTTCATACCAAGTGTGTGGGATGCCTGGGTCATATCTTCAGATCACAGCAGCTCTGTGAACCAAAAGTCATGGGAACTCTAGGAAAGTGACATCTCAATTGAGTTTGATTTGTTGACTATCATGGATGTCACAGGCAAAAGGATGTTAGGTATTTGCTTTTGTGGAAGACAGAACTAAACCAAATAGGGAGTATAAACATGGGGTATAGGAGTTTCTAGAATTTAGAAAGATGACAGATAGAGAGAGAGAGAGAGAGAGAGAGAGAGAGAGAGAGAGAGAGAGAGAGAGAGAGAGAGAGAGACACGGAGAGAGATAGAGATAGATAGAACATATTAAATACTTGTGTTGTTCCAGGAACTATGCAAGTGGACACATATATAAACAAATGAGACAGTCTATTGTTAAAGAACTAACAGTCTAATTAGGGAAGATGATGTAGAAAAGGAAGATAGAATAAGCAGAGTACATATTGGATGTTAAAGAGAGGAACAAGCTGCATTGGCCTGGAAGTGGTATAGAGGCCTGGTCCCTGACAAGAACAGGCAGAAGGGACCCAAGAGACAGATTACAAGCTACTTGTGTGGAGGTGATAAGTAGAGATGAAGCACATGCCTAGCATGTCTGGAGTAGGCCAGAAGTGGAATGGAGCCTTAGGTCCTAGCAAGATGATGCAAAAGCTGACCTCTTAGAGTCAAAACACCCAAGGCTGGCATCCAGGTTGTTGATGGGAAAGTGATGGTCCAAATAAATGCAGCATGGTATGGAGAAGAGGGGAAAATAGTTGGAGGAAAGAATGTTAGGGAACAACTTGGGGTGGGGGTTACTCAGGGTCCAGAGCAGAGGCATACTGCCAAAAATGAAACATGTAAATCATTACAGTCCGTATACGTTAGGGCTTTTTTCGACAATCTCAGGCTGCAAAGAGCTAACAATGTGGAGTACTGAGTATCAATTGTCCTAGGCATCTTTCTAGAATTTCTGGCCATGGATAATCTTTCTCAGGGTCTATTTCCTTTTCCTTCATAGAGCGACTGATGTTGACCTGTCATTGTACTCAGGCACAGATTAAGAAAAATACTACCTAGTTAAAAATTTAAGTTTTCAAAAACATAAAGAAATAATTTTAGTGAACATATCTTTTTTCTTGTATAGCTTAATTGTTGAAAAACTTCAGAATCAGAACTGCAAGCAGAAAAGGAGCTCCTAAGGAAACCTGAGTCACTGATGAAGGCATTTAACAGAGAGCGTTTCATTGATTTGTTTTGGTGAGTACTCAGTGAGAAGTTATTTCCTTCAAGGGCGGCCTCTGATAATGGAGTGTCTTCAGCGATCATTCATTGCAATCTTCTTTTAAGGAACAATCATGCCTTTTACATGCATCCACCCTTTTATAATTATTACAGCATTGTCAATTGTAAACTTTAGTGGACAGCAGTGCTGGTAGAAGGTGTGAGAGGCAAGAGAAAGTTAGTTGGTTATTCAATAAGAATTTCTTCAATTCTTACTATGTTCCAGGCATAGGATCAGTTTGGTGGCACAATGGTTAGAGCACTAGGCTTGGTGTCAGAAAGACCTGAATTTTGAATCCTGCCTCAGCTACTTACTAGTTGTATTACTGAACCATTTTGCCTCACAGAGCCTGTTTTCTCATATGTAAAATGGGAATAATCATAGTACTTGTCTCAAGGGGTTTTTGTCAGCATCAATAAGAAAATGCAGAGGGATCAAAAATCACTTTTTACTTCCCTTCTTTCTAAATACTCTGCTGCTCAATATAACATAAGATTAATTTCACTTATTTTGGGGGATGCTGTGTTACACTGGTGGCTAATAATGAGCTTGTACTTCAGTGAGATACTGATATCTTTTTTTTCCATATGAACTTTTCTCTAGCTGTGAATGAAATGGAAATGCTAAGAGAGATACCAATGAGGCCTGGAGCTATATAAGTAACTATCTGAAGAACACTATTCATGGACACACACAGCTAGTGATGACATTTCTCTCCCTTTATGTAATAATACTATAAAGAACTATCTTGTTTTTTTATTTTAAAATTGCAAACCACATCTGAGTGCAATTTATGCAGGAAACTGGTTCCTATTTTGGGCAATATTTTGTCATAGACTGAACTATGGGGCAGTGCTGGTCAATACCCTTGGAATTAGGGTAGTTTCTTGCCTCTGATAATGATTACGGAATAAAGGATGATAGGATCATAGATAAATAAGTAGAAGGACCCTTTGAAGTCAAGAAGTCTGACCCTTTCATTTTACAGATGAAGAAACTGTGACTTTCTCAGGATCACAAATGTAGTAAGAATTCTTTTCTTTTTTTTTTGACTTACAAAGTATGCTTTTAGCTTTATTTAAGTCTTTTTAAATAAGAATGTTTAGAAAAATCAAGTTAGACGAATTAATACTTCTTAAAAATTTTGGCAAGATAATGCCCAACTTCCAAACAGCACAAGCTATATCAATGTAAAAAGGCACTGATGATATCAAACCAAAACATCAGGGCAAGTAGCACACTGAAAAGGTATAATAAATGTCCAAACATTTTGAAGTTGGGATCTAGACTATCAAGGTCAAGGCTGAAAAAACTCTCAGCTATATTCACTGTTTCAGATTAGTGCACATCTTCTCCCTGTTTTCCCTAAAATAAATCTTCGCTTTGGCTATTATGGGTCAACCTATATAATCAGTAAGCATTATTTTCATATTTGATCTATATAATATGTGTCTGAGGCATATGACATTAGGAACTGAGTTGGGAACTGGTCCCTGATGCCTATCTGCCTCACAGGAAAGTGTAATAATATTAATGACAGTAGCATGTATAATAGCAGTTGTTTGTCATACTTGAAGAGGGCAGAATGACGTCTCTGTGTTGGGGTCAGCATACAGTGTGTCCAGCTCTGGCTGATCAGACCAATACATACTCAGAAAGCTCTACCACAGGTCAGTCACAAATAGTCCATTTAACATTTGGAGTGCAGAAATCTCTAAATTTGCATTTCTTAAATAATATGTATATATATATAAACACTTTTTACACATGACAGTATTGTTTGAATTAGGTCTTTAAGATACCAGAGGGAAAGTCTGAAATGGGATAGTGGAAAGAAGGAAGGAAAGAAGAAAAGAAAGAAGGAAGGAAGGAAGGAAAGAAAGAAGGAAGGAAGAAAGGAAGGAAGGAAGGAAGGAAGGAAGGAAGGAAGAGAACACTTACTAAGTACCCACTATATGCTAGGCATTGTGCTAATCACTTTACAAGTATTATCGTAAAAACTAGGTAAACTAGAGGCTAATATAATTTCCACTTTACAGATGAGGAAAACAAGACACACAGAGGTCAAAGGGCTTGCTCAGTGTCTCACAGCTAATAAGTGTCTGAGGTGAATTTGAATTCATATCTTCCTGGCTCCATTCTTGGAGCTTAATAGCGATATGTATATAAGTATGTATGTTTATGCATGTGTATGTATACTGTATGTGCATGCATATGTTTATATGTATGTACATGTTATATTTGTCGTCTGTTATAAACATCCCTCAATGACAAATAGATACTACTATTCCCTTTTATAGATAAGAAAGTTAAGTCATTGATAAGCTTTTCTCACAAATACAAAATAAATTAGTAACTCATCAAGAATTAGAACCCAGAACAATGTTATTTTGACCAGAGTAGAGTTTCAATCAATTAGCAGCCATTTATTAAGCACCTCTTTTATGCTATGCATCATGCTTTTGCTTAGGCTATAAAGACAAAAAGGAAATGCTCCCTGACCTCAAAGAGTTTATATTTGGGGGGAGGAAAAATATACATATGTATATGTGTATATGTATATGTATATGTATATATGTACAAAGAAATATAAAGTAATTTTGGAGGGGACTGAGCAGCTAGGGAGATCAGAAAGAGCCTTATGTACTAGTGGATGCTTGAGCAGAGCATATATCCCCAGGGCCTTCCACTGGAGGCCTCTTTGTAAGTTCACATCAAACTACTAATGAAAACTGTTTGGGTCCAACCATTTAACCAATTCTGCATCTACCTAAATTTAAAATGTAATGGTTGGTTCCCATGTATAATAGAAATGTACCCCATGATACAGTAACACAGGTGACGTATAATAATGGGGAAAATTGTAGAAGAAAGGAACCCAGTCTCTTTCTCTGCCTCAGTTTCTCTGCCTCTCTCTCTGTCTCTGTCTATCTCTGTCTCTTGGTCTCTGTCTCTGTCTTTCTGTCTCTCTCTCTCACACACACACTCACACACACACATCTATGTGTATTCCTGGGGGGTAGAGGTTTAGAATACGTCATCTTTCCTGTTTTTTTTGTTTTTTTGTAACAGTTTGGAAAGTTGTCCCATCTAGCTACCTAGGTTTGGCAAATTAGAAGAGAGGGAGCCCATTGTTCAAATGATTGGTCACCATTAAGTGCTGGATGGTCTATTGCATTCATTCCAGGCCCATTCTCCTCCCATCCTGACTTTCCTCCCACCCCCCAATCTAGTGTACTAAATTAGTTTCCTATATTTGTGAAGAATGAATCAGAACAGAGAGAGAAATCTACACAGTGGAAATACAAAAGCAATACGATTGACTTTCTGATTAAAGGGAGTTGGCAGGGTTTCTACCTTATACACTCAAAAGAAAGAGTTTCTCAAATCCAAGTCTCATAGAGGGTAGAACATCTTTGAGGGTGCTATCTTAAACAAAATGAATTCAGTTTGCATGAGAGTGACCAGACCCCCCCACCTCCAAGTCACAACTCTGCAATCGGTGGTTCTTACACTTTTCTATTAATTCTTATAGCTTCTTAGCTTGTCCTTCATAATCTACCTTTCCTACAGTCACTCTATAGTAGGGTAGGACTGCCCTATGTATTTCTGTATTCTCTTTGTTTTTCTCTGCCTGTTTTTCTGCTTCTGTCTCTCATGTGTTTTCTTTTCCTTTCCAACATGATGCTTCACTCTCAATCTTTCACTTTCCTCTTCCCAGAACTTTCTATCAATCACTTTCAGTTACTTACAAGAAGTTTTCCATAGTTTTTCTTCAAATAGCAGATAGGGTAAATTTAGAGAACCGTATATCTTCCAAAAGAGTGTTACACAAACCCAGAATAGAGAGTATTTTAGGCCTATGCAAGGAGATGATGTTAAGACATACAACACTGCATATGAGGACAGTAAGTATACCCATTTGGCTAGAACACAGAATTTGTGAAGGAGAATACTGAATAATAAGCTGAAAAAGGCAGCCTGAAGATCAATTGTAAAGGGATTTAAATGTGAAAAAGAGAAATTTGTATTTTAACCTAGGTGTAAAAGGGAGAAACTGTAGCTTTGTAAGCATGAGAATGACATGGTCAGATGTGTGTTTTAGAAATATCACTTTGGCAACTGTATGGAGGAAGGATTGGCAGTGGAGAGGATCTATGTAGCCTATGAAAACTACCTAGTTATTTTAGTTCTATTGAATAATACAGTGAAGACTTCTAAAATGTTTTGTGCCCTTTTTGGGAGCAATGAAATAACACCCTATCTGGTCTTTCTTGATCTTCAATCTTTTCCCACTGATGTCAATTACCAGAGCCCATATATTGACTGCTATGTGGTAAAGCATTGAGACATTTGCTACTTTTCTTCCCTTTTTCTTTTCTCTCTTTGTTTCCCACTCTCCAAGACCAGGATCCTCCAAATGCAGTTCCGTGACCCTTAACAAACACTTCCCTTCTTCTCTCTGTTCTCAAAAAGGCTTCCTAATGTTATCAGCAAGTTCCGCTATTTTTATTTATTTCACATGAGTTTTGATTTTTCTCCTACTGACATGACTAGTAGGGTCACCTCCTCTGTGTCAATATCTCATTTCTTCAGGTTCTTCTGGGGTTTCAGTGTCTAAGAATACACTCTTAGCTTTTCACATTTTAGGGGATTATATGAACTGAAGACTATATGAAAGAAAAATCTCTGGTCTTCAGGGTAATTGTTAGGACTTGAATCTCTGGAATCCAAAGGAAAAGTGTTTCCATTAAGTCAATGTTCCATTGAAATACTGATAAAATTTAGCACATGTTAAAATTATATTTATGATCTGCAGGGGCCTGAACTAGTCAAGTAGTCAATTAAATTCTCTGAGCTTCTCTTTCCTCATCTGTATAAAAGGGGTGATCAGGAGAATCAACCATCAATTTGAGAAGTTTTGCAATTAATATGATGAATTGTATGAGAACTATTGTGTAGAGTAAATTGAGGGACAAAACCTATGGAGTCTGATTATACCTCTGGCCTCCATATTAATTGAACTTGTGGCTTATCATTGGTTTAATCAGGGTTCTAAAGTCTTTTAAAGTTTTTTTTTTAATCTATAATGTTGACATCACTATATAAAATGTACAAATTTCTGTAGGTAGTGTAAGGTGAATCGGGCACTGGGTTGAGAGTTAGGAAGAGTCAAGTTCAAAGCCCACATTGGATACTTACTAAATATATGGCCCTAAGCAAATCACTTAAATTCTTCCTTAGTTCCTCAGCTGTAAAATGAAATAATAATAGCACCTACCTCTCAAGGTTATTATGAGGAAAAAAATGAGATAACATTTGTAAAGAACTTAGAATAGTACCTGATACATGGTAGGCAATTTATAAGTGCTTGTTTCCTTCCTTCCTTAGTTTGCTCTGTAGCAGTTCATAAAAGTCTTTCCAGTTTCCTCTGAAACGATCAACTTCATTATTCCTTATGACTCAATAGTGTTCCATTGCATTGACATATGCACATGCCACAATTTGTCTAGACATTTCCTTCCAGGAAGATATGCCCTTAGATTCCATTTTCTTTGGAGGGGGGAAGGCAAGGCAATTGGGGTTAAGTTACTTGCCCGAGATCACACAGCTAGTAAGTATGTCAAGTATCTGAGGTCACATTTGAACTCAGATCCTCCTGCTTCTAGGGCCAGTGCTCTATTCACTGTACCACCTAGCTGCCCAAATTCCATTTATTTTTTGACCTCCTCAAAAAGAGCTACAAAAAATACTTTTGTGCATATGGTTCCTTTTCCTTTCTGTTTGATTCCTTTGAAGTATAGACCTAGCAGTTGTGTAGCTGGCACAGAGCATCTCCAGTTTAGTAACTTTTGGAGCATACTCCAAATGATTTTTTTCAGAAGAACTAGATTAACTTAAAGCTCCACCAACATTTTACTGATGTGGCTGGTTTACAATAGCCCTGCTAACATTTGTCATTTTTATTCTTTGTCATTTTTTTCCACTCTTATAAGTATGAGGGAGAATCTCAAAATGCTTTCATTTATATATTTCTGAATTATTAGTAATTTAGAACATTTTTTATCTAATTATTCATAAGTTCATCCTTTCAGAACTGCTTGTTTGTATCCTTTGACCATTTATCAATTAGAAGATGGCTGTTACTCTGAAAATTTTGAATCAGTTCCTTTTCTGTCTTGGAAATTAGTCCTTTATCTTTTTATTTGAAAACCATAAGGTTGCTTTGGGGTCAATACTCTGACCTTCTGGCAAAATCTCTTTATCCCACAGCATCATAGACAGTCCATTCTAAGGTCATAGTACTACCCTTTCACTTATACATCTCACAACATAGTTTTGGTGGTGGCTGAGCAAGTGATTCATTTTTTTTTAATTATCCTGCTTGAATAACTTACTGGCTTTCTTCTACAAGTCGAACATCATGCACTTACTATGTGGAATATCCTCTTCTTTCTCTAAGAAGCATATTGCATCTAGCGCTTCATCACTCATGTGCTTCTACAGGAAATTTCTCAATGTATTGGATGTTAACAATTCTTAAGCCTGAAAAACCCATTCTCAGGATTTCCCAGTACAAGTATACATTTATCCCTGCTATGTAGTTTTGCTGAAAGTTGCCCTCAACTCACCCTAGAGCAAGGGAATAGTGAGAAATCCCCACTTCTCCTGGACACACATTCTCAAAACAGTCACAAGAGGCAGATGAAAAGGCAGAACTCCAGAGAGAGTCACGAGGCCATGGTAAGGAACAATTATGTTGCAATTCCAGGCAGTCATCAAAAGGAGCACCAATTTCTGAAAGCTAAAAGAATGAAGATGAATGAGTCTATTCACCTTCTGAAAAAGAGATGATAAACTTAAAATACAGAAAGAGTAAAAACAGGAATGTTTAATAGGAATGTATATGTAGAAGCTGTATCAGATTTCATGCCGTCTTGGGGAGTGAGGGGATGAAAATGTAAAACTTATGAAAGTGAATGTTGAAAACTAAAAATAAATAAGTTAACTTAAAAAGCAATAAAATATATATAGAGACATACCTTTTTGGTGATGGTTGATGTGTGAATTTATTTTGTCTCACTATGTAGCTCTGCACTGAAATATTTGTTTTTTGTTGGTTTATCAAAGGGTTTGGTAGCGGGGAAGACAAATTATTAATACTACTACTAACAATTACTTGTTACTTGAAAAATGAAATAAATGACAAAATATTTGAGGGCTGTTTTAAAGGGGTTGGCCTAATTGAGTGATCTATGTGCTTCTCTATCTGTTCTTTGGCCTCTATGAGTCCTTTTCATGGTTTGTATTATCTGTGTTATGAAACAAATATTCTCCCATCTTGATATTTATTCAGTACCCTGAGTGATCATGCAGAAGCCAGGAATGTTTTTACTTATATCTGGGGAAACCTAGACATGACTTATGTATCTAGACACTCACAGGAAATTTTCCTGGAGTATTTCCACTTCAAAAACTAATTAAGGTGACCCAGGGTAGAAGCACATCTTCTTTGTGCTGAAGTACAATTCCCTTAGAAATCAGTGCCTTGGGGCAAAGTTTCATTCTCACTGTGCCAGTTAGATCTTTGCACCTTAAGAAGATTTCTGATTCTAGATCACTCTGGAACAGGCAGCTACATTACAATAAATGTGACAAGCATAGATCATCCCCGTGAAAGAAGCAGTATGGGATGCCAAAGCAGAAGGTAGCCCTGAAAATTCTTCTTAAGTTTCATAGGTTCTAAATAGCAGAACTGGGATTTGAACCTATGTCCTCAGCCTCCAAAATCATCTGACCACACTGTCCTCCATGTAATGTCTCCTGACCTTCACTTTACTTTTCTATAAAATGAAGGTGTTTACTTAACCTACTTAAATTGATATGATGAATAGAGCATCAGACCTAGAGTCAAGAGGAACTGGGTTCAAATTTTGCCTACTATACTTACTATTTGTTTGACTTCCTACCTTCTCTAAGATTTAATTTCCTCATCTGCAAACTGTAGATAATAGTGTATATAATGTCTGCCTGAAGACTTGTCATGTTCAAATGAGCTATTTTGGGCAGTTAGGTGGCAAAGTAGATAGAGAATCAGGCTTGGAATCAGAAAGATCTGAGTTCAAATCTAGCCTAAGATACTTACTAGCTATGTGACCCTGGGCAAGTCCTCTGTTCACCTTAGTTGCCTCATCTGCAAAAGGAGGATAATAAAAGCAACTACCTCCCAGGGTTATTGTGAAGAGAAAATGACATAATAATTGTAAAATACTTAGCGCAGTGCCTGGAATGTAGTAAGTGGTCTATAAACATTAGCTATTATTGTATGTAAAGAACTTTATAAACTGTAAAATCTAATATAAATACAAGTTATTATTTTTAATGTTTCCTTAAGCAATGTTTTGGGGTAATTGCGCCCAACTCAATTACATAAGAAATTGACTACTGAGAATAACTTCAGGACAATCATTCTTAACCAGCGTTAGATTGGTCTCAACATGCCAATAATGAATTGATGAAAACCCTAAAACATATGATGATAACTACCATACTCACTGGGGCCATTCAAGTGAAACATGCATTTTTTTGAAAAACATGCAAGCATTTCTGCAATTTGACTTTTATGCGTATCTGCAGAAAACGACTTTCAAAAGATTAAGCAAGAGCAATCCCATTGTATTACTGTACACGCACATACCAATAAAAGGCTTCCTGAAGGTAATATAAAACCTAGTGGAGATTGAAAAACACTCTCAGAAAGACAGATGGAGTTGTATGGGGTCACCTGCATTGTCAGGAAGAATATAAATTTATGTGCAACCCAGTGAATCAGAGAACACTTATAAAATAAATCCTGGGAATTTAAAATTTGGCAAAACAGCTGCTGTTTCAATAAATTAAGTAACAGAGGCCTGGTCAATGCTGTATTGGTTCCCTGGTGTGACTGAGGGTCAAAATGATGAGAGAGTGTAAAATGGAGTGAACACGTTCTTTGTCAGTGCTAACCAGTCGGGTAAATGCATCTTCCAGTCAAAATGCAAGTCAAGACCTTGTAAAGATCCTGGGAATTCTGATTGGAAGTAAGTTAAAGACAGTAATTCAAGTGAAAAAGGAAGAAAGAAAGAAGCATATCCTACCCCTAGAGTTTGAGAATAACCAGAAGATGCTTTTTTGGGGGAGGCAATTGTCTCAGTTAATGCTTCTGGAGCATCTAAACCCTATTTTTTCTTCAAGGCCCCCAGATTGTCTCATTCTTTCCATGAAACCTTCCCTATGACTCCCATCCTACACTCTTTGTTGCCTTCTCTCAACTCTTTAAGCACTTATTGTCTACACCAGTGGTTTTCAACCTTCCTAATGCCATGACCCTTTAACATAGTTCCTCATGTTGTGGTGACCCCCAACCATAAAATTATTTTCAGTGCTACTTCATAACTGTAATTTTGCTACTGCTATGAATCATAATGTATATCTGATATGCAGGATGTATTTTCATTGTTACAAATTGAACATAACCCACAGATTGAGAACGACTGGTCTACACCAACTAGATTTTCATTTAGGCATGTGGCAGAGTGGAAAGAACTCCGCCCTTAGAGATGAGAGAAGGAGAAGGAAAACAAAATTTCCATTACAATAGTGATTCATTTTTAATTTCTCTCTTTTGGTGACTCCTAATATCCAAGCAATCTTTTTGTCCTTTGGATTTTTGTTTTGCAATATTCAGGCCCTCATTATTTCTAGCTATACTAGAGAAGAAGACCTAGAAGTCAAAACATTTTGTTGTAAAGAAACACAAAATTACAAATGTCTCTTATATTGGAGACATTTACACATAATTCACAAAGGAAAAACATTTATAGGTATAGCCAAATATGTCATGACTTAACTCAATGAGATAATTATAGCAAACAAGATAAATTTGGCATCTTTATGTTCAACAGCTAAAGTCTCCTTCTGAATAATAAATATTCAAGATATGAATTTGACTATGTCATGAATTTTAAAATACTTGAATTACACAATAAATATACTTTAAAATGATGTTTTAAGAAACTCCACCCTCATGACTTTCCATCATGTTGGTGAATGATGGCCCCATCATCTGAAACTTACTTATGCTATTCTTATCCTTATATTACCCAGACAATTTTTAATATAAAACAGAAATTGACACCATCTCCACTACTGGCAATTCTTTATTGCCTGAGGTATAATGCAGTTTCTAACACATTTTCTTTTTTATTTGTGGTTCACACAAATAGTGTCTTAATTGAACATTCTTTACTCTGGGAATCTTTGCCACACTTCTACTATATAATTTAAAATCTGGGCCTTAAAGGTTCTTGAATTATGTTGTCTTCTCTCTCTTCCCAACTAAATATTTCCAGCAATACATATACCCTCCAGTCATTGCAAATAAAGACAATTCTATTCCTTTCTGGTGTATTGTTACTGCCTTTTTATCTTGGACAAGGAAGCAGAAAGAAATTCAGTTTGATCCAACAAATATTTATTAAGTGCCTACTGTGCTATAAGAATGACATTAAATGATAGATCCCTTACTCTAATGGGATTTACAGAGAAGTTATTCTAAAAGAGTAAACCAAATGCTTGAAGTAGACCTATTCTTTTCTCCAATCGTTAGATATGTCCATACTTCTAGTAATTAATATAATCTTTTTTATTGATTTTATTGTCATTCAATATATCTTTGATGCTTTGAGTGATCTGTGACCTCATGGATATGGATAGTCTTTCCAAATATGTTAATTTCAATCCATCCATACCTCATTAGGTCTTATTCTTATCTATGTCGTTTCATAAAGCCTGTAAATAGGGCCAACCCAACAAACATGGGGGCATTCCTCTATATCTTCTGACATTATGTACACATCAGTAATTCCTTCCCCTTGCCATATATTAGGCTCACTTTTTTTTTTTGGTCACAGATGTCGCCCATGAAAGAGATATTTTTTATTTGGCTTTATTTGGTTCCTGTTGTCTAGTTCTTTCCTGGTAATGTGTAGCTTACTCATGCTCACCCAGCATCTTTCCTTCGTCCTTTATTTAACCTGCAACTTTACCCTCTGGAGACTGTAGTAGTGATATAGAATCTGTAGAAGAATATTGGACCTTTGCTGCAGGGAGAAGTTTAACTTCATTAAATACAACAGTTTTTTTTTTCCAAAATTTCATTAAGTACCTAAATGAAAATAGTGATAGCTTTTATTATTTGGGTTTGGGTTCCATCAGTGAATATGCCCATTGTATTCCCTAGAAAGAAGTTAAGGCATAAAAAAATGAGCCTTTTTTAAAGAGATTAATTTATCAGGAATTTCAATTCTTTAAGTGAAGGAATTCCAGTGAGGAAATTGAGGACCAGAAAATTTATCAGACTTGCCCAAGGAAATACTGGTGATGACTAGAAGAATAAGAACTAGATCACTGATCTGATTCTAAATCCAGGGCACTAGATCCTTTACCGTGTGATGAATTCTTAAAAAAAAAAATTTATTGATAATACTTCTTTTTTAATTATTTGTTTGTTTTTTACTTTGTGTTCTTATTTGTATTCTGTTTATTCAAACATACATCATATAACTTCTTCTAGATTGTCAGCTTCTTGACAGGAGGGATTCTTACTTATTTTACATCCCTCTTTCACAATAAAATGAGCATTTTATAAATATTGCTAAATGTCCATGGGAGCATAAGATAGAGCTAGAAGGGACTTTAGCACTCATCTAGACCAACCCCTTAATTTTAAGGATTGGTATTCAAGTTCTTTGAGTTCATATTCAGCTCTTTTCCCAATGAACCAACCACTCCTTGTGACACAGCAGGATTAATCTCCAGCTCCTAAATAACACCTAGGAATGCTGCTATCCTATATTTGCATAGGAATTTTAGACCTAGAGGAAAAATATATATATCTAGTCATATTCCCAGTAGAAGAATCACAAGGTCACAGATTTAGATCTGAATGGGACCATCAATTACCCTCTACATTTTACAAATGAATTCTAGAGAGGCTATTGGTAGCTTGGTTGTGCAGTGGATAGAGCACTAGGCATGAAGAGTCATTTTCATAAGTTCAAATCTGTCCTCAGATGCTTACTTAACCTTCCTTGCCTCAGTTTCCTCATCTGTAAAATGATCTGGAGAAGGAAATATCCAAACACTCCCATATCTCTGCCAAGAGGACCCTAAATGGGGTCAAAAGAATCAGACAAGACTAAAAATGACTCAGCAACAGCAACAACAGAGGCTTAGTGACTGGTCTAAGCACAGGCTAGTAGATTGTTGAAACAAGATTAGAAACGAGGCTGTTTATTCATTTATTTATTCATTCATTTATTCATTCAACACCTATTTACTAAGTGATTCTTATGTGTCAGACACTGGACTAGGGACTAAAGTTAGAGGGGAAAAAAAAAAAAACCACACTAAAACAGACCCTGCCCTCAAAGAGTTTACATTTATCTGGATCAAAGAATATGGAACAAAAAAAATTCCCAAATATATACAAAGTAAATCCAAAGTAATTTACATATGGGAAATAAAAATCAAAGGGAAATCATTGGGTGAGTGATGGCACTTGAGATGGGATTTAATGAAAGCTAGGGATTTCTAAGAGGAAACAGCAAGGGAGTGCTATACTTAAATTAGGGAACCACTGTGAAAAAGGTACAGAAACCAGATGCCAGAAAAATGTGTTCATATATTCATTTTTTAAGAATAGGACAACCCCACTCAGGCACAATTAAAGAACCAGAAAGCTCAGCTTATTGGAAGTGAGACTCTTTTCCTATCAGTGCCATTCAATATACCACTGGCAGCCTATATAATACACTGTTATTGATGTCTCTCCAAACTTACATTTTAACGAGCATCTTCTATAATTCGTCTGAGTTGTTTGGATGAAGATATGGGCGAAGATAATATAAAATTTTTATGAATTAGCTTCTTTGGCATTTCCTGGGCATCTCTGCTTTCTACAATATATTGCTGGCATAAAAATAAACTTATTCTCTTTCAATTTCTTTGGGAGAAGGGTAGATGCTTCTTGCAGTTGATTCTTAATCCTTGTCACCTTTTCTACAGTGGGCAACCACTGAATCCTCAAATTAAAAAAAAAACCATGTGTTCAACATAAGTAACTATTCATAGGCTTTTGAGAAACAGATTTTAATTGTCCAAGTGAAAGAGTACATTTTGCTGATATACGAAAGTGTTTAGGACTGTGGAAAATGGAATTGAAGAGTTATAGGAGGTAAGACACAAATTTGACTTTTCCTTCAGCTTAGGCAAAAACATGCCTAACTCCTAACCAGGTCCTTACTGAATCAAACCACCCAGGAGGCATTCTAACTAATGTGGTTGAGGGGAATGGTAACAAGAGAGAAAATTGTTCTGAAATAGGATGGAAATGAGAAAAGGAATCATCAATCCCCCACCTGCAGCTATGTGTTGTGATCCCTAAGGCAATGGTCAATGTGTGGAGCAGGCTGGGGATAGATGAGGTGGGGACAGTGAAAAGGGTAGGACCTGGCTACTGCTAGCACATGATAGTAGCTTTCTTTCACTTCTTAGACTTGCCTTGGGCTTCCACAGCCTCCAGAGCTTTGCCCATGGTCTCTTCATCCCTGAGGAATTGCATAGGCTTGATGGGTTTCAGATTCTTGTTTCAACTCATGCACAATGGGAATGCCAGCAGGCAAAATCAGCTCCACAATTGCTTCTTCAGACAGACCCTCAAGATATTTGACAATCTCTCAAAGATTATTGCCATGGACTGCAATCAGAATGTGTTTTCCTTCCTTGATCTGGGGGGTAATTTCCTCACTCCAGAAAGGTAGAGCCTGGGCAGTGGTGTCTTTCAGGCTCTCACAGGAAGGCAGCTAATCCTCAGTCAGATTTGCATATTGACCATACTTGCTGAGGATGCTGTAGAAGGAGTGGTCACACTCCACTGGAGCTGGTGGGATATTGTGGGATTGTTGCTAGATCTTCACCTTGGCCTCACTATGCTTAGCAGCTGTCTCTGCTTTGTTGAAGCCTGTCAGTCCTCCATAGTGCCATTCATTGAGACGTCAAGTCCTCACTACAGGCAACCACATCTGGTCAATGGCATCTAGTACTGTCCAAAGGGTATGAATTACTCTCTTCTAGACAGAGGTGAAGCAGATATAAAATTCATAGCCAGCGTCTCGCAGCTCTTGGCCACAGTAGTTGGCCTCCTCATGCCACATGGGGCTCAGATCTACTCTGTACCAGCTGCAGAAGTGGTTCTTCAGGTTCCAAGTGCTCTCTCCATGTCCCATCAGCACCAGTTTGTAGGCAGCCATGGTGGGGCAGAGGTTCGGGGCAGCAGGTATCCAGGAGACCAGCAGATAGGGTGGCATGCACTCTGACCCTCTTCTTGTACTAGAATTTCTTGTATGCAGAGTTCATTCACACTGATGACTATAACTATCAGCTACCACTTCTAAGAAGGTGACAAGTGATCAAGATGACAAGCAAAACTCAATGCAGGAGTGATCCAATCAGAGTAAACTTGTCTCAGAGAGTTTGCAGCTCACTGATATGTTACCTTTGATGTCCTTGAAAGACCACAGAGCTCAGGATCTCTATGTAATAGTAGCAGGATACCAGATAATTCGATTAGGACCTAATAAGTCTTCACCATTCCTTTTAGATGTTGTAGAGCCTGGAGCAGACAGGTTCAATTCAGGAATTAAAGTTCTAATTCAGGAAGTCAGGCTGGAAATATTAGAAAAGAGGGATAACAATGCTAAAGAAATGTAATGGAAAAAAAGGCTGCCCAAGACACATAACCCATAGAAGAGATTTGACATTCAGTTGTTTTCAGTCATATCTGAGTCTTCTTGACCCATTTAGGGCTTTCCTGGAAAATATACTTAAGTGGTTTCCTTTTCCTTCTGTATAAGAAGAGATTAAAACACTATAATTGTAAATAGAACTGCAAGCAACATAGCTTGTCCATAGTCTCCTAAAATTCCTGAAAGAAATGAAGTGAGTTGAAAAAACTAATATTAAAAGTGAAATGGGAATTCTAGAGGAAATTTAAAAATGTAGCATTTATGTAGGACTTTAATGTTTAAAGAAAATACTTTACAAAATTATTTCATTTTATCCTCATAGGAAATCGGGTTGGTAGTTGCTATTCTTATCCCCATTAGAGATGAGGGAACTGAGGCAGAGGCTAGATAAGTGACATACTCAAGGTCATACCGTTAGTAAAGATACAACAGCAGATCAGATATAGTACAGGTCTTCCCAACTTCAAGTACAGGGCTCTAGCCAATGCCCAACCAAGCTGCTTCTAGAATGCCAAAAAAGAGTGGGAAAGAGAACAAATGACAGTATAGGAATTGACAAAATTTACCAAATTTTGTCTTAACAGAAAACTAGAATAGATTATACAGAAATCAATGACTTTATGAGAAAATAAGGAACACTGGAAAAATCAAACAAAATTAGAATATCCATTAGATAGAGAACTTTTTAAGCTCTCACTGGTCTGAATCAGGCTCAGTTCAGAGAAGCATTGCAACTTTACAAAAATTGACAATTTATTACACAATTTAAAAGGCTCACAAATTAATGAAGAAAAACTAAATACTTACTTAATTGAACAAAACAATAGATATTTTAATAAAGGGCCACTGAAGAAAGTGTTGTAATGATTATAAACTACTTATTTAATCCCAAAGAATGGGTTTTTCAACAAGTATTTCACAGAAACAATGATTTCATCAAATAAAAAGTCAAAAATGGGAAAATATATTAAAAAATTTTAGGATTCCACAAAAGTAGTTTTAGGGAAGCATTTCTGAAAATGTGGTCTCTGTATCCATGAGAGTCTTTGAGACCCTTTCGGGGTATCTGCAAGGTCAAAATCTTTCTCACAATAATACTAAAAAGTTATTTGCTTTTTAAATCTTCCTTGCTTTTCTAAACAGAAATCTGTATGAGACTTGATGTTCCTCATACATTTCAGTCAAAACAATATTTTGCAACTGATCGAGTGTGGAACCAAATATAAGAATCTGCTATTTTCTGTTAAGCCAGACATTAAAGGGATTTGCACAAATATGTATGTGTATATATATACATATATATATATGTATATATATATATATATATATATCTCACTGGTATTTTTATTTTGGAAAATATAGCTATTTTCTTTTTAAAAATTATCTAATTTCATTAAACATTTCCCAATTACATGTCAATATTTTAATAATATATGTTTTTTATTTTGAGTTCCAAATTCTCTCTCTTCCTGTTGCCCCTTCCCACTCTTTATGAAAGTAAGCAATTTGATATTGATTCTACATGTGAAGTCATGTGAAACATTTCCATATTATGGGTGTTGCAAAAGAAAACAGAAACCAAATAAAACAACAAAAATAGAGCAAAAAAAATGTTTCAATCTGTGTTCAGAGTTCATCAATTCTTTCTCGGGAGGTGGACAGCATTATTCATCCTGGGTCCTTTGGAATTATCTTAGGTTGTTGTTATGATCAGAGTAGCTGTCTTTCCCAGCTGACTATCCTTACAACATTGGTGTTAAAATGCTGTCCTGGTTTTGCTCACTTCATTTTACATCAGTTCATATGAGCCTTCCCATATTTTTCTGAAACCATACTGCTCATCATGTCTTACAGCAAAATAGTATTCCATCACAATAATATACAACCTTTCTAACCATTAATGAATTGATGTGTATCACCTCAATTTCTAGTTCTTTGTCACAACAAAAAGAGCTGCTACAAATATCTTTTTTTTGTTTTTTTGCAAATAATTCCTTTTCCCTTTTCTTGATCACTTTGGGATACAGATCTGGTATGAAAAAGGGTATGCAAAATTTTATAGATGTTTGGGTGGTATAGTTCCAAATTATTCCCCAGAATTGTTGGATTAATTCATAACCCTTTCAATATTGGTTAGCATCCCAATTCTTCCACATCCCTTCAGCATTTGTCATCTTCTTTTTGTGTCACTTTAGGTAATCTAATCAGATGATAGCTCAGAGTTGCTTTAATTTGGATTTTAGAACTTTTTTTTTATATGACTATAGATAGCTTTGATTTTTCTGAAAGATTCCTATTTATGCCCTGTGACATATTTATCAGGTGGAATATCAGAGTATCGTTTTATTGACTATTTCCTCCTGTAATTCACTTCACTTCTTCTTTTAAGTATCTCGATGTTATGCCATTTCGTGCATATATGTCTAGCATTGGTATTATTTCCATATTATTATTCCTTTGATCAAAATATAGCTTCTTTGTTATTCCCTTTTAATTAAGCCTATTTTTGTTTTGTCTGAGATTATGATTTTTACCATTTCCTTTGCAAATTTAGTGGCATAATAGTTTCTGCTCCTTCCCTCTATTTTAACTCTGTGTATATTTCTCTGTTTCAATTGTGTTTCTTGTAAACACCATATTGTTGAATTCTGGTTTTTAATCCATTCTGCTATTAGCTTACCTGTCATAGGTGAGTTCATCACATCCAGATTCACAGTTATGATTGCTAATTGTGCATTTCCTTCTATCCTGTTTTCTTCTGTTTCTTTTTGTCTCCCTCTTTCTATCCTTTTGCTCTGCTCAAGTCTGATTTGCTCCTAACCATGGCCTTCTTTTATCTGTCCTCCCTTTTACATTTTATCATACTACTTTCCCTCCTACTTCCCTTTTAGGTATGATAGATTTTTGTTACCAATTGCATATCTTACCTTCCCTGCCCTGCCCCACCCCCTGCCCTGCCTCCTCTTCTCTCTCTCTCTCATATTCCTTCTTTGATTCAATTTAGATGGGATTGAGGTTCAAACATTGCCCACTTCCCATCCTGAACATTCCCCCTTCACTTCCAAAGCTCTTTCTTACACAGTTCTTTTATGTGAGATAATGAGATAATTTTCCCATTTTTCCCATTTCCCTTTCTCCCAGGGCACCCCTATTTTTCACCCATCTGTTTTTTACATTATTCCAATATAATCAACTTATTATGGAACCCTTTTCTTTTTTGCTTTTTGGAGAAGGGAAGCTAGGTCAGTTGGGGTTAAGTGACTTGCCCAAGGTCACACAGCTAGTAAGTATTAAATGTCTGTGGCCAAATTTGAACTGAGATCCTCCTGACTCCAGGGCTAGTGTTCTATTCACCGCACCACCTAGCTGCCCCAAGAATCCTTCTAATTGCCCTAATAATGGTAAAGTTTTTAGAAGATACATGTCTCTTCTTTCCATTTAGAGATGTTAACAGTTTAACCTTATTGAGTCCCTTATGATTTGTCTTTCTTTTTTTTTAATAAATAAATTTATTTATTTATTTTCTTGTTTACATAATTCATTTCCATGAGATTTTGAGTTACAAATTTTCTCCCCATCTTTCCCCTACCCAACACCTCAAAACAGCCATCCCACTGTATAACCCCTCCCTGAATCTGCTTTCTCCTATGTCCTCCCCCTGCCCCCTCCAATTTTCTGGTGGGGCAGGATGGATTTCCCCACCACAGTGCCTGTATAACTTAATTCCCAGTTGGATATAGTTAATAATAATAATTATTATTACATACACACACACACACACACACACACACACATTTTTAACATTTGATCATAGAACCCCAAACTCCAGATTCTTTCCCTTCCTCCCTCGTCATCCATCACCACAGGAGAGACAAGCAATTAAATACAGGCTGTACATGTGTAATTATGCAGAACTTCTCGACAGTGGGAATATTATAAGAGACTGATTATATGTTCCTCCTTCCTATCTCACCCCCCTGCTTGTTCTATTCTCTACCCTGTCCCTGTCCCTTTACAGAAGTGTGTATTTCCAGCAACCCTCCCCCCAACCCTGCCCTCCCGTCCATCATCCCACCACTCATCCCCATCGCCCCTACTCTCCTGTGTGGCAAGATACCCAGTTTAGGGTTTATGACATTCCTTCCCTAAGCCAAATTCAATGAGAGTAAGGTTGACCCTTTCCCTT
>CM053584.1:339047186-339069841 GCA_028627135.1 Pseudochirops cupreus | reverse complement strand
TACATACCCTCCTATATAGACATATGTTTATGTATACATATATATACATTTATATTCCCTTCAACTGTTCTCATACTGAGAAAAGTTTTATAAGTTATAATTATTGCTTTTCCATGTTGGCATGTAAATAGTTCACCTTTCATAAGTTCCTTATGAATTCTTTTCCATGTTTACCTTCTCATGCTTCTTGTATTTGAATGTCAAATTTTCTTTCAGTTCTGGTTTTTTCATCAAGAATGCTTGGAAGTCCTCCACTTCATTGGATGACCACATTTTCCCCTGGAACGTTATATTCAATTTTGCTGGGTAGGTGATTCTTGGTTTTAATCCTAACTCCCTTGATCTCTGGAATATCATATTCCAGACCCTTTGATTCCTTAATGTAGAAGCTGCTAGATCCTGGGTTATCCTGATTGTTTTTCTACAGTATTTAAATTGTTTCTTCTTGGCAGCGTGTAGTAATTTCTCCTTGACCTGGGAACTCCAGGTACCTGGCTATAACATTCCTAGGGGTTTTCTTTTGGGGATCTTTTTCAAGAGGTGATCAGTGAATTGTTTCTATTTCTAGTTTGCCCTCTGGTTCTAAAATATCAGGGCAGTTTTCCTTGAGAATTTCTTGATGGATGCTTTCTAGGTTCTTTTTTTGATCATGGCTTTCAAGTAGCCCAATAATTTTTGAATTGTCTCTCCTGGATCTATTTTCCAGGACAGTGGTTTTTCCAAGGAAATATTTCACATTGCCTACCATTTTTTCATTTGTTTGGATCTGTTTAATAGAATCTTGATTTCTCATAAAGTCATTTGCTTCCATTTGCTCCACTCTAATTCTGAAGAAATTATTCTCTTCAGAAAGCTTTTGAGATTCTTTTTCCATCTGGCAAAGTCAACTTTTGAAGGCATTCTTCTTCTCATTGCCTTTTTGGGCCTCTTTTGCCATTTGAGTTAATCTATTTTTTAAGGTGTTATTTTCTTCAGTCAGGTTGTTGACCCTCTTTTCATGATTTCCTTGCATCATTCTCATTTCTCTTTCCAACTTTTCCTCCACTTCTGTCTTTTGATTTTTCAAAATCTGTCTTAAGCTGATCTGTCTTGTAACTAGTTTTCATTTCTCTTGGAAGCTTTTGGTGTGGGAGTTCTGACTGTGTTGTCTTCCTCCCAGTCTATGCTTTGATCCTTTTTGTCCCCAAAAAAGGTATCTAAAACGGGATTGCTGAGCTTTCTTTGCTTCCTTTGCCTGCTCATGTTGCCAGTCAGTTACTTGACCTTTGGGCTCAGTAGAACTCTGCTTTCAAAGGGGAAAGCTCTGTCCTAAATTTCTAGGGTTTTTGCAGCTGCCAGAGCTATTAGGGGGCTGTCTCTACAGCCCCCAACTGCTTTGGCTCACTGAAAACCACACCTCAGGACTACCACCCAAGACTATTATCCTGATCCAGGCAGCTCAAGGCAAGAGCACTTAGCCTCTGAATGATTGCTTGGCCCCCCTGCAATCTGCAGGCCGAGAACTCTGAAGCAGCCATGTAGAGGTGGCTGCATGGCCTCTACTTCAGACTGCTTCTAGCTCTGGAAGCAGCTGGCCATTCCCTCTCCCCCAAATTTAGCCAAGTTCCACTGACTTTTCACTTAGTCCTTTTTTCTTATGGTTGATCATTCTGGAAACCACCATAGCTGCTGGTGATCCACTCTCCTGAAAGCTCCAGTCTCAGCTTGTTCTGGACACTCTAGAGCTCCAACCGTAGGTTCATGTGGTGCTGGTTTGGGTTCCCAGTGCTCTGCGAAGAACCCTTTCCCATCAGCCTGCAGGGCTGCCTTCCACAGGAGCTTTGTTACTCTGTAATTTTGTGGGTTCTAGAGCTCTAAAATTTGTTTAGAGTAATATTTTATAGATGTTTGAGGTGGTTATGGGGGGAGCCACAGAGTTCTTCTGCTTCTAAGCCACCATCTTGACTCCACCTCATATTTATTGATTATTTCTGATTAATTATTTGTCCTTTTCAAAGGAACAAACTTCATGTGATTCCCACTTTGTCCCACCTTTTTTTCAGTGTTTTTATATTCTTTGTATCAGATACCCTAATTATTAGAGAAAGCAAATTTCTTTTTTTCTTTTTTTGCCTTTTGGAGAGGGGAAGACAGGGCAATTGGGATTAAGTGACTTGCCCAAGGTCACACAGCTAGTGAGTATTAAGTGTCTGAGGTCAGATATGAACTCAGGTCCTCCTGACTCCAGGGCCAGTGCTCTATTCACTGTTCTACCTAGCTGCTCTCATAGCAAATTTCTTGAAACAATTAACAAACTTTAGTAAAGTAGCAGGATATAAAATAAGCCCACATGAATCATCAGAATTTCTATATATTACCAACAATGGCCAGCAGCGAGAGATAGAAAAAGAAATTCCTTTTAAAATAACAGTAGACAACATAAAATATTTGAGAGTCTACCTGCCAAGACAAACCCAAGAACTATATGAACACAATTACAAAACTGTTTTCACACAAATGAAGTTGGATCTAAACAATTGGAAAAATATAAATTGCTCATGAGTAGGTTGAGCTAATATAACAAAAGTGACAATTCTATGTAAATTAATTTACTTATTTAGTGCCATACTACTGAGACTACTGAAAATCATTTCATAAAGCTAGAAAAAAAATAATAACAAAATTCATCTAGAGGAACAAAAGGTAAAGAATATAAAGGGAATTAATGAAAAAAATGGAAAGGAAGATATGCTAACTACACAAAAGAGTAAACTGTTTTATAAAGCAGTACTCATCAAAACTATTTGGTACTGACTAAGAAATAAAGTCATAGATCAGTGGAATAGGTTAGGTACACAAGACTCAGTAATAAATTACGATAATAATCTACTCTTTGATTATCTCAAAGACTCCAGCTTCTGGGGTAAGAATTCACTGTTTGACAAGAACTGCGGGGAAAACTGCAAAACAGTGTGACAGAAACTGGGCATAGAACAACATCTCACAACCTATACCTAGATGAGGTTAAAATGGGCATTTGATTTAGATGTTAGAGATGATCCCATAAGCAAATTAGCAAGGAATAGTTTACCTCTCAGATCTATGGAGGAAGGAATAATTTGTGACCAAAGAAGAGATAGAGGACATTATGAAATGCAAAATGGATAATTTTGGTTATGTTAAGTTAGAAAAAATTACACAAACAAAACCAATGCAACCAAAATTAGAAAGAAAGCAGAAAGCTGTACAACAATATTTATACCTAGTGTTTCTAATAAAGGACTCATTCCTCAAATATATAGAGAGCTAAGTCAAATTTATAGGCATTACAAGTCATTCCCTAATTGATAAATGGTTAAAGGATATGAACAGACATCTTCTCAGACTAATAAATTAAAGCTGGCTGTAATCATACAAAAAAAATTATTTAAATCATTATTAATTAGAGAAATGCACATTAAACAACTCTAAGGTACCACATCACACCTATCAGATTGGCTAAAATGACAAAACAGGAAAATAATAAATGTTAGAGAAAATGTGGGGAAATTGGAACACTAATACACTGTTTATGGAGTTGTGAAATGATCTAACCATTCTGAAGACCAATTTGGAACTACGCCCAAAGGGTTATAAAACTGTGCATCCCCTTTGATGCAGCAATACCACTACTAGATCTGTATCACAGAGAGCAAAAAGGGAAAAATGACCTATATGTACAAAAATATTTATAGCAATTATTTTGTAGTGGCAAAGAACTGGAAATTAAGGAGATATCCATCAATTAGGGAGTAGCTGAACATGTTGTGATATGTGAATATAATGGGATACTATTGTGCTATAAGAAATGATAAGCAGGTAGATTTAAGAAAAACCCAGAAAGACTTCCATGAACTGATGCTGAGTGAAGTGAGTTAAACCAGGAGAACATTGTACAAAGCAACAACAACATTGTGGGATGATCAGCTATGATAGATTTAGCTCCTCTCAGCCATACAATGGTCCAAGATAATTTCTTTTTTTCTTTTGCTTTTTTTTATGGAGGGGGGAAGGTAGGGCAATTGGGATTAAGTGACTTGATCAAGGTCACATGGCTAGTTTTGTGTTAAGTGTCTGAGGCCAGATTTGAACTCAGGTCCTCCTGACTTCAGGGCCAGTGCTCTATTCACTGTACTCCCAGCCACCCCCATCCAAGACAATTTAAAAGACTTGTGATGGAAAATGTTAACCATATCCAGAGAGAGAGAACTATGGAATCTGAATACAGATAGAAACATACTATTTTCATTTTGTTTTTTTCTTTCTTATTTTTCTTTTTTGTTTTGATTCTTCTTTTACAACATGACTAACATGGAAATATGTTTAACTTGATTGCACATGTATAACCTATAGCAGATTGCTTGCTTATCTTGGGGAAAGAGAAGGGGAGAGAGAGAGGGAGAAATCTGGGAACTCAAAACTTTACAAAAATGAATGTTGAAAACAATCTTAACATGTAATTGTAAAAAAATAAAATACTCAAGAAAAAAAGGAGATAGCAAATTTCATCTCCTTTTTTTACATTAGTGTACACCTTTTACTTTCCCTTCTTTTCCATTTTCCCCTCTTCAAATCCTCAGAACAGAATCAATAGACCTTCAGGACCTCAGTTTTTCTTTTTTTTTTTCTTATTTAACTCCTCCACTAACCTTGTAGTGAATAACTAAGATTTAAATAGATTTCAACAAAGTGCTAAGATAGAGAAGAGAAGTGAGTATATCACTAGTAAGGGCTTGGGAAAGATCTGAGGAATGGAGAAAATGGAGGTTGTGGTGAACATAGAAAACAGGGTCCAAAAGCATAGGGAACAAGAAATGATAAAACATGACAATCAAATAAATGAATTCCAGAGCTCATGAACATATCAGTCTCATACAGACCATATCAAAGAGTACAATCTCCAGGTATCAAAGTGAATTAATACTGCTGAGTCTACAAAATGACAAGGAACATAGACAAGGCAATATTCAGTACATGTCATTTTCTCTGTATATAGAAACACATTGTGTGACTTGCAAATTAGAAAAAAAAACTCAGTAAATTATAAATTCTCATTATGACCACATACATAAGAAGATTGGAGAAAACAAGCTGAAGATAAGGAACGCATGGGAAGTGAAGATAACACAATGAATTCAATTAATTTTTCTTATGAGTCTGTTATCTGTTATTCTTGTATAGCTCAACCAATTTGAAAATGCAACTTAAGTACCTACTATGAGCAAAATACTCTGGCAGGTACTAGAGGTATAATGCAACAAATGCAATGGCTCTTACCATCAGAAAGCCAACATTCTATTTGGGAAAGTGAAACTATAGAATCTTAATTAATTCTAGAATATGCTAATCTAAAATAGAATAGGAATAAAGTTTTCAAGCTGGTCTTCCATGAATCTTTTGGTTGAGGCTCAGTTTAACAAAGTGTGGATTAGGTTTGTATGACTTCTTGAAATAGCCTTTTTTTTTAAGAGAAGAGAAAAAATTGTTCTAATTTGTGGTTTAGTTACTTTCCATATGCAAGCACTCCTATAAAATCTGTCTGGAACAGTCTCAGATTTACACACAAGACAATTAAAACCCCATTCAAAGATGGAATTTATGAATGGAAATGGAAAATGGCAATTCTTTATATTAGAATTTCTTAGTCTGAGTTATCTTCAATTCTTAATTTATCTTCAGCCTTCCCATTCTAAATATACATTTAGAATACTCTCATTTTAGTTTTCAATTTTTAAAGTTAGATATAGATGATAACATTTTCTAGATTTTAACACTAATACTTAGGTTGTAATCATACTTAATTACAAATAAGAAAGATTATTTTGGATTGTGGGACAATGATTGGAGAGGGGAAGAGCAGACACTGAAAGACCATTTGGGAAGCTATTGCAATACTACAGTGGAGTAATAGTGAGAGGCCTATCCTGGAGTTTTGGCATTGGGAATAGAGGGAAGAGGATGTGTGAGAGAGGTGATATGGAGGTCAAATCCATGAGATTCAGTATTTGATTGGATTTTGAGAGGTGAGGGAGAAGGAAAAGTCAAAATTAATCCTTAGGAAATGGATTCAAGCTCAGCATATACTTATTAATCACTGATGATGTCCAAGGTACTGTACTGGGCTCTAGAAATAATGAAGATTAAAAATATTATAGTTCATGGATTTAAGGAACTTTATATTCTTGGAGGTGAGTGGTAAACAGACATTGAGACATCCATGAGATTCAGTATTTGATTGGATTTTGAGAGGTGAGGGAGAAGGAAAAGTCAAAATTAATCCTTAGGAAATGGATTCAAGCTCAACATATACTTATTAATCACTGATGATGTCCAAGGTACTGTGCTGGGCTCTAGAAATAATGAAGATTAAAAATATCATAGTTCATGGATTTAAGGAACTTTATATTCTTGGAGGTGAGTGGTAAGCAGACATTATGGGGACTAACTATAACAAAGGAAGGATCTAGGACATAGGGTTCTAGATATATTTAACGTAGAGAACACCATCATTTCTAAGAAATCATAGAAGGGTACAAAGAGAGGATGACACAGATTTGAAGTGAGCATTGAAAGAAGATAAACTTTATGAAACCCTCATTCTATAAACTTCCTGAAACATTTTAGCCAATGTTGTGAATCTCTTAAGTCCTGTAATACTGATTGTACCATTCATTTTTGCACTTAATTATCTTTTAATTTACATTGACACCCATCTCATAGTTCTATTCCCAATGAGTGTTATGTTTTCCTCAAGGACCGATACCTGAGCTACATAACTATTACACAAAGCAGTCCACCAAAATCAAGATAGTGCTTGATAAATGCTTGGAGTGAATTAAAAAACAAAATAATTATAGAGTTATAATATAAATTACTTTCACACAACTGAATACAGACCATTAAAAGTAATAATAAACTCTCATGTTCAAGACTCTTTGTCAATGGTGACACAAATACAGTGGTGAAGTTTGGGGATAGAAGTTGCTCAGGGTAATCCCTGTTTAGTTTGTTGAGTTTCTCAGGCAGATGACTCAAATTACAGAGCATGGTCCTTTATTCAAAGACTACCTGTCTTGGAGACATACACATGGCCTGCAATCTTACTGAAAAGACCCTGGGAACTCCTTTGATTAGTTACCAGGTACTAGAGTTGCCTCCAAGATGTCTGAAGGGGCAAGGGTGGGGTGTGTGTGTGTGTGTGTGTGTGTGTGTGTGTGTGTGTGTGTATGTGTGTGTGTAACTTATTAGAAGACCTGACCTTCCTGATTGTCTATAAAAGACAATGGATTATGCTTGTTAGATAGCTACATAATTAGCTTTTGTATTGGTCCTACCATGTGCCACACATTGTACTAAGTGCTTTATGAATATGATCTTATTTGATCCTCACAACAACCTTGTGAGGTAGGTACACTTTTTAGATGAGGAAACTGAGACAAACAGAGGTTAAGTGAATTGCCTGGGCTCACAAGACTAATAAATATCTGAAACTGGATTTGAAATAAGTTCTTCCTGAGTCCAGGCCCAGTCATCCACCATGCCACCTAGCGGTCTTTTTTTCACTCTTTCCTTTGGATTTCCAGATTGGATTTCAACAGAGCAGATCTTTTTTTAAAATTTTTTGAGGGGGGTAGTTTGAATGGGAGGAAAAGGCATAAATTTCTACATTATCTTCTTCTAATAGTAATAAATAGTATTAGTCATGAGAAGCACCCAGCAAGCTATATTTCCCTAGGTGCTTGAGAGGGGAGTCCACAGTCTTCAATTTTCTGACTGTCTTAGGATCATGGACTTAATTCAGGGGGGAACCTTAGAGGGCAGTGTTCAATCCCCTTATTTTATAAATGATGTATCTCAGACTCAGAAAGGACAAGTGACTTGTTTAAGATGGCACAGGTAAAAAGATATATTACTAGGTTATGAACCTAGAAGTCTTCTGACTGATTCTTTTCACTGTGCTATTTAATCTTCTGTCTTTCTGGTCCTTTAACTAAACAAGTCAGAACTGATACAAGTCA
The DNA here is from genome assembly GCA_028627135.1 of Pseudochirops cupreus. Lineage (NCBI taxonomy): Eukaryota > Metazoa > Chordata > Mammalia > Diprotodontia > Pseudocheiridae > Pseudochirops > Pseudochirops cupreus. Next base: position 339,061,805 of record CM053584.1, on the reverse strand, counting down.
GAGGTCAGTATCTGAGAACAGATTTTACACTACCCTAGATAAAGAAGGTGTCAAGGCACGGATAGAATTCTAGCATAGAAATGATAGACATGTGCTTCTCACATGTGGCCTCAGAGGAGAGATCTTGAGGATTGACTTTTTCAGCCTTGAGAGTTGCCTCATGGATTCAAATACTCACAAGACCTTTTGTTTAGGCACCCAAAATAAAGATCCCTGAAGATAGCATGCTTCTTGGAGAAATTAGTAAGGACAAAGTGATATCCACCACTTAAGGATTAGAATTATTGTACAAAAGGACAAGGAGTTCTGGATATTGCCAAATCTCTCTCTTATTGCTTGGAGTTATTTCAAGACTTCATGTGAAGGAGAAATGTTTGTTTAGCACCTACACATAACTATTTTCCAAGGTGTTTTCAGCTGATCCTGACTCAGGTCACTACTCTGTTAGTTTTGTAGAACCCTCTGAGACACTTATAGATCCTGTAATGGTTGACAAAAGGAAATTTACTTAGCTACAGTAGGATAAGGATATCAAACAAGGATAGGCATTGAAAATATCTAGAACTGATTCATATGAGTTGCCTGAGTTGTACATTATTTTCCATCAGGCAAGCATCAGAGAACCCCTGTTGCTTCTTTGTATTTGGGAGATCAAGAAGTGATAACAGCCTGAGACTTTATTCCTCTAGTCCAACTAAGTAAGTCTTTAGGACAATTTCAATACCTTTTAAGGAAAATCTAATCTCACATGTAGGGGTAGGGGAGTACAAAGATTCGAGAGTAGTCAAGAGCACTTCCTATTTCTCTATCTCTTCATCGACTCATAAATTCTTAGCATCTTACAGATCTTTGTAGGAGTGAAATAAATGTTGCTACCAATGTATCTGTGTATATGTATACACGCATTTATATATACATATGTATTCATATATAGACACACATATATCTGTGTGAATAGATAAATGTGTGTATGTATGCATGCATGCGTTTGAGAGATATAGGGCAGCTAAGTGATACAGGAGATAGTGTTGAACCTGGAGTTAGAAATAGTTATTTTCCTGAGTTCAAATCTGGTCTCAGCCACTTCCTAGCTGTATGACCCTTGGCAAATAACTTAAACCTATTTGTCTCAGTTTCCTCGTCTATAACATGAGTTAGAGAAGAAAATGGTAAACCATTCTAGTATCTTTGCTAAGAAAATCCCAAATGGTTTGATGAGGAGTTGGACACGACTGAAAAATGACTGAACAGCAACATATAAGATGGTATAAATGGACAATGAGTTACTCCTAGAAATTAATAGGCTATAATACTCCTATAAATGAATAGAGGAGGGGAGGGCAGATGTCTTTTGTTAAAAATGTAAAGTTCTTTTGAGGACTCCAAAATTTTCCCTCAAATTAGGGCTTATTTTTTTTTTAATATCAGTATTCTTTGGATGATGTTATAGGACTGAATCATGATTTACTACACTTGCCAAAACACTGGAGGATAAGTTAAAGGTTAATAGAAAGCAAGCTAGTGGGAATAACCAGGTTGCAACATATTATTAATATGAAATTATTAAGTCATATAAATAATCTCACCATAGGAAATGTGCTATTTAAATAGAGTAGGATGGAGAAATGGTAAGGGTAGCCATTGGATGCCCTGGATTCACCACTGGTATTTTCAGAATGTCAGAAGAACTCAAGAAGCCCCTAAGCACACTAGATTGATTGTGAGTGCTGTTTGTATGGCAGAGCAGGTGCAAAAGTAGCACAGAATGAACAGGTATGAATGTTTATATTCTCCATCATTGAAAGGAATACCCACTTTGATGAGATCTTAGATTCATTGGAATGCTCGATGTATTTATATCCACAATATTGTGTCCCACTAGCAGTTCCTAATTAACTGTACATTTTTGATAATATTACTGATGACAACAAATTCAGCAATCTTTAACATATTAAAAACTCAAAAAATCCTTCTTTCCTTCTCTTTTCCCCTCCCTTTCCCCATTCCCTCTTATTCTTTATGAACTCCTCTTTCCTTCTGATTCTTTTCCTTTCTAATTTCCCCCTTGCTCTTTCTTCCACTCTCTAAAGATATGAATCATTACTATCAATAATATTTTCAGAACATAAATTAATTACATAATTAATTTAACAATAAGTTATTAAATGCCTACTATGTTCCAGGTACTATGCTAGCTCCTCAAGGTACAAAGACAAAAATGAAGCAGTCCTTGCTCTCAAGGAATTTTCGTTGTATTAGAGAGAAAAAAATCAACATAGAAAATGAAACAAAAAAATAATAATTTCCAGGATGGAGGAGAATGTAAACTCAGCTCATCAGATCAAGATAGTTTTACCATAGGAGATGGTACTTGACTCAAACTTTGAATGAAACTAAAGGATTTCAGGAAGGAAATTGGTGAAAGTAAAGAAGGTGTGCCTTCAAGAAAAGACAAATTATGTAAAGGTTGCAAAGATGGGAGATGCAAAAGCACATATTGAGATTAGCAAGTAGGTCAGATATGAAGTCTTAAGGATATAATGTGAAGTCATTTATTCATTGTCACTGAGAAGATATTGGTCATTTTAAAACTTAATATTCAAAGTCTTTCCTGGGCTACTTTGCTTCCTAGGTATGTATGTCTAGCTAATCTATAAGACTTGGCTGAAAAGAGAGGACTGACAAGTGTGCAAAACCTTTGTAACTTTGAGAAATTTTAGGTTCTTATTCATTTGTATCCTTGTATAATATTGCTTATACTTTGAGTTATATTCAACGCATACTTTGGAAACTTTTAGCCATGAAATTTCAGCTGAAATTAATTTTGCTAAAATATGTGTCACATGACTGAGAGTAAAATGCAATAAGCTTGGAAAAATAAGTGGAAACCAGATAGGGAAGGGTCTTAAAAGCCAAATGGAAAAAAAAGTTTTCTTTTATTCACGAAGCAAGAAGAAACAATTGGAGCTTTTATAGCCTGTTACTGCGTAGTCTAAAAATTTGTGTTGTAATGATATCAACTTGACAGCTGAGTGAAGGATGAATTCATTAGGAAAGAGACAAGAAGATGAGACACCAACTAGGAAGGCATTGCCATAGTCTAGGGGACAGGCAATGATGAGGATGGATTAGAATTGTGGCTATGTGAATAGAGAGAATGGTACATCAATCAAGAGGGGGTTAATGGGAGGGGTACAGTCAAATGTTAAGAATTATTTCAAGGTTGTGGTCACAGGTGGGTGGCACTGCTACTAGAAGCAGAGAAATTAGGAAAACAGGAAACTGAGGAAAGAAAGAATTCTACTAACTAAAGGAACTTGGGATTTTGGGTCCTTTCTTCATCTTTTCAGTGAGGACATTGGATAAAAGTACATCTTATTTTCCTTCAAGTTCTTATTTCTATAGTTCTATGATTAATATCAAAGTTGGTCATTCCACAGAAAGAACATATTTTATATTTGAAATATGCTATTTTTTTCAGACCAACTCTCTCTTTTGAGAGAGAGGTAAGGACAAAGATGAAGTAGGATAAAGATAAAATATTTAAAATTCAAAGTGTGAGCATGCTACCCTACTATTGCTTCTCCCCCAAATTGCTTTAATCTATAGCCAAAGAAGATTGCTGATGGTCAGCTATGGTATGCTTGAAGAATGTTTTAAACCCTGGAATACCTACACTTTTTATAATTAAAGCCTGCCTAAAGTTTAATATATTTTCCAGGATAGTTCCAAAATGGGATAATTATGCATCTGAATATGTATCTAATGGAAATGGGGCAATCAGAAATCAGTTTCCTGAACTATATAAATAGAAGATTTAAAGCAGACTACAGATGTGCCAAGGTTTTGGGGGAAAGTGATGGTGATAATGAAAATCAGATTTATGATTTATGTCCCATTTATTCTTAATTACTTTGACTTTGGTTCATTACAACTGACATTCTCAGTATTTTAATAGACTTGGAAATTTTGGTGCTTATAATTTAACATAGCTCACTTTATTTTTTCTTGACCTCTTTAGCGTATTTTTAAAAAAATGTGTAAAATAAAATGATTAGAAAATGTCTTGATAGCAAAAGGCATTGAAATATAGTAAATGACCATTTCATTTCCCAACAAAAATGTAGATATTAGTATTTCCTATGAAAAAAGTTACATTCCTAAAAGTAAATTCTCCATATTGTTATCCTGAAATTAGTGAGTTATTAGGAAGTATTGTTTGAAAATGTGCTCTTGATTGATATACTCATTTGAAAAAATAGGTCCCATTTTTCCTATGAAAAACCAAATACAAATCTAACCTACAGTATTACAAAAGTTAGGCTTAAATAGTACTTTTTCACTTAATGCTTGATACTGTATCTATTGAGAAAAGTGAATAAATAAATAAATTTACTCCCTATTTCTTTTTTATCTTTTTCAAAATTTTATTTTAGCCTCAAATACCAGAACAAAAATACAGAATATAGAAAAGAAACAAAAACATGTCATAAACTTAAATATTGGAACTTAAATACAAAGTTGGAAAAAAGCATGTCATGTGAATTGCAGAACATAAGAGGATTCAAAATATGTAATAATAAATTTTCATTTCAATAAAGCCTATATGATAAATAATACTTGCTGTGTTGAGAATTGTCTACCTTTCCTTTGCTTCCTTGTGAGTTTTCTTTTGTTCTCTGCTGTGCACTTTTATCATTTTGTTCTTTTTTCCTATTTCCTCCAACATCTCTCTAGAAGGCTACAATAAATTTCAGACATGTTACTCTATAGCTATGAATATATGCATACACATATAAATACATATACTTTCCCAAGCCTATACTATTCCTGATCTTTGTTATTTTATGTATGAATGTATCTCTTGTTTCCTATCCCTTGTGCCTCCTTTACTTTACTTCTCTCCACTATCTTGCCCTCCTATAATTTGTCTACCCCCTTCCAAGGATCCCTCCCCTATCCTCCCATTCCCATAAATCTAAACACCCCTACCCTTCTATACTCCTATTTTACCTAATTTGCCCTCTCCTCTAAAGTTCCCTCTCTTGTCCTGTCCCCACTGCTTATGCCACAACCATTTTATTTCTTCTGATTTTAGAAGACTTTTATACTCTTCTAAATTTATATGTGTTGTTCCCTCTTAACCCATTCCCAATGAAAGTAGGTTACCAGAATTTTTCTACCAGCCTTCCTCCCCTAATTCCATTGTATCAATTCTTCCTTTTGATCCTTAGAGAATTATTCTTTCTAAATGGTTTTACCTTTAAAATTTATCTCATTCTCAGGTTTACCCCAATCTTTCTTATAAGCTACCCAATTATTGATAAGAACATTACATATCCATTTTACATTTTACATATATAAAAAGCAAACTGTCAGTCCTTACAGATCCCTTATAATCAGTCTTTATAATATGCCTTATATTTCTCTTGATTCTTATATGTTGAATCTTCTATTAAATTCAGGTTTTTTTTTTTAAACAAAGTCCTTAAAGTCTGAGGGTTTATCAAATGTCCTTTTAACTTTTAACTTTTCAGGTTATTATAGTTTTGACCAGAGCCCCAGTTCTTTTGCTCTTTGATATGTTGTGTTCCAAGACCTGTGCTTCTTTATGTCTCTGCTACTAGGTCTTGTGTAATTCTAATTGTGGCTCCATCATATTTAAATTGCTTTAATCCTGATGCTTTTAATATTTTTTTCTTGAGCTGGGGGTTTTGGAATTTGACTATGACATTCTGTAATAGTAATGAAATTTGAAGAGTCCTTTGTATTGGCAAGCTAACAGGTACTTAACACTTAGTTTCAAATTAAGCCTCCATTAAGAAATAGAAGGTACGAAGTCCTGTTGCTGATGAAAGAGGAAAGGGGCTGAACAGGAAGGAGCTAATACTGTATATAAGGAAAAGCCCTAGCTAGGAGAGTCAGAACTTCTTGGGTGCAAGTATCCTGGAGGCAGAGCAGCTACTGCCAGGGAGGGGGAGAGAGGGAGAGGGAGAGGGGGAGAGAGAGAGAGAGAGAGAGAGAGAGAGAGAGAGAGAGAGTGAGAGAGAGAGTGAGAGTGAGAAAGAGAGAGAAAGAGAATGAGAGTGAGAGTGAGAGTGAGAGTGAGAGAGAGAGAGAGAGAGAGAGAGAATTTCTGGAGGCTGGGCTGCCACTGCTGGACTGAGGACTGAACTGAGAATTGAGAAGAACTGAGAAGAGAAATGAGAATTGAGAATTGAGACAGAATCTCCTGGAGCAAGCTGCATGGAGGCTGGATAAAACTATTTTTTTATTATAATTACTTTTTAATTTATTTTGTTAAATACTTCCCAATTACATGTAGAAAAAAAGCAACCTTTTAAACACTCTTTTTGAAAAAAAATTGATAGTTCAAAATTCTCTCCTTCTCTCCTGGTCCTCCCTTTTTGAAAATACAAACACTTTGATAATGATTATATATGTGAAGTTATGGAAAACATATCTCCTTATTGGCTATGTTGCAAAAGAAAACAAAAAAGAAAAAACAAAAATAAAGTTAAAAAGGTATACTTTACTCTGCATTCAGAGTTCATCAGTTCTCTCTCCAGAAAAGGGATACCAACTTTTATCACAGGTCCTTTGCAAGTGTTTTGGATCATTTTTTGATCAGAATAGTTAAGTTATTCATAGTTGATTATCCTTGTAATATTGCTGTTATTGTGTACCATGTTCTTCTGGTTTTGCTCACTTCACTTTATATCAGTTCATGTGAGCTATACTTTTCATCATTTCTTATGGCACAATGATATTCCATCAAAATCATATAAGATAGTTTCTTCAATGTTTCCCTATGATGATCATCTTTCTCACTTTCTAATTCTTTGACACTACAAAAAGACATGCTATAAATATGTGTACATATATAATTTAATAATAAATATATATAAATATATATATAATATATATAAATATTTTTGTACATAAGAGACCTTCTTTTCCTTTTCTTTGATCTCTTTTGAATGCACACCTTATTGGAGTATTGCAGGGCTAAAGGATATGTACAACTCCATAGTTCTTTGGGCACAGCTCCAAAATTGTTTGTTCTTCAAAATGGTTGGGCCAACATACAATTCTACCAACAGTGCATTATTGTCCTGATTTTTTTTCACATTCCCTCCATCACCTGTGATTTTCCTTTTTCTGTTTTGTTAGTCAATTTGATAGGGATGATGTGATATCTCAGAGGTGTTTTAATTTGCATTTTCTAGTCAGTAATGATTTAGAGCATTTTTTTTAAAATAAGACTATTTATAGTTTTGATTTGTTGTTCTAAAAATGCCTGTTCATATCCTTTGACTAATTAGAAAACAGATTTTTTAAAAATAAATTTGACTCTGTTCCCTATATATTTGAGAAATGAGGCCTTTATCAGAGTAACTTGCTGCAAAATTTCCCTCAGTTTCTTGTTTTCCTTTCCTTTTAATGTTGACTGCATTAAATTTTGTTGTTCTCAAGCTTTTTAATTTCAGGTAGTCAAAATTATCCATTTTACTTCCCATAATTATAACACCAAAGCAATATTCACAGAACCCACAGTGGCTATGAGTGTGCTGGCATAGTTCTGAATCACAAAATGTAACAGGCTCTCCACATGGAAGACAGAACCCAAAACATTTATTCAAACACCAGAAAGCCGAATCTATCATAGCAACCAAGGAGTTGGTACACATTACCAATGCAGCCAGCACCAACATCCTCAAGTCTTACCTCCATCAGATCAAAACAAAACAGGCTCCCTTAAGCAAAAATGTCCCTCTCTTACTCATGCCAGCTGCTCTGCCTGAGCTCTGTCTACTCCCAGCTCTTCTTCTGCTCTGCTCCTTTCTGCTCCACCCTTCCTGTTCTACCCTTTCAGCAAGCTCCTTCCATGGTGGGCTCCATGTGATTACATTTGGCCTATTAAGAGCAGGGGAGGTCTTCAAATTCTCTTAGGTCTATTAAGGGACAGGGAAGATCTTCAAATTCCCATTCCCATGACAATATTCTTCTCTATCTTTTATTTAGTCATAATCTTTTCACTTATCCATAGATCTGATGGGTGTATTTTCCAAGCTCCCCTAATTGACCTATGACATCACCCTTTATGTTTAAATCTTATATCCATTTTGACTTTATCTTGGTATTCAGTGTGAGATATTGGTCTATGCTTAGTTTTTACTAAACTGATTTCCAATTTTCTTAAATTACTATGGTCATTTACTACTGTGTATTGTGTACTTAATCTATTCCACTGATTCACCACTTTAATTCTTAGTCAGCACCAGATTTTTTTTTTATAATTACTGTGAAATCTAGAAGCACTAGACTGCTTTCTTTCACATTTTCCCTATTGATTCCCTTGATATTCTCAACCTTTTGTTATTTCAAATGAAATTTAATTTTTTTTCTAGTTTTATAAAATAATTTGGTAGTTTGATTGGTGTGGTACTGAATAAGTAAATTAACTTAAGATGAACTATCATTTTATTATGTTGACTTGGCTTACTTATGAGCAATAAATATTTCTCCAATTTTTTACAAGTGTCTTTGTGTCAAAAGTACTTTGGAATTGTGTTTACATAATCCCTGAATTTGTCATGAGAGGTAGACTCACAAGTATTTTGTGTAGTCATTATTTTAAATTACATTTCTCTATCTATTGCTGCTGGGTTTGTTGGTGGTATATAGAAATGCTGATGATTTATGTGGGTTTATTTTATAGCCTGCATCTCTGCTGAATATTTATTTTTCAACTAGCTTTTTAGTTGATTCTCCAGGGTTTTATACATATAATATTATTTCATCTGCAAAGAGTGATAGATTTGTTTCCTTAGTGTCTATTTTTATTCCTTCATTTTATTTTTCTTGTTTTATACATGTAGCATTTCTAGTACAATATTAAATGATAGTAAGTGAAAATGGGAATCTTTAATTCACCCTTGATCTTATTGGGAAGGCTTAAAACTCACCCTCGCTAGAGATAATGCCTGCTCTTGGTTTTAGGTAGATACTATCAACCATTTTAAGAAATAGCCAAAGATTTTCTTGAAAAAGGAAAATAATTGGATCATTAATTCCTAATTTTTAGCATAAGGAAAAAGCCAGAGAGACAAATTATAACAAACAACTTTCTGTTTGATAGAAGGAAATAGTGATTGTAGGAATATTAATTTAACATGGAAATTATAGTTAAATCATTTCTAGGAGAAGGGATTTATTTCAAAAGAAGAAATGTGCTGCAAATATTGTCTGTTAAGCAGATCCTTCTGTTTAACACGTAGAGATGCTTTTCAGGTTTCCCTTGCTAAAATTTCAACAATTTCTAAGACTTTCCCAGATTCTTTCCATAGTATTGCATGACTTCTACTTTCAAAGTAAAAGATACAATTAGGCATTCTCTAAGTTAATCTTTTCAGGAGTTTCTTGGATGCTCTCCCAATTTAATTAGTTTAGAGGCATTTAAGAACACTAATTGATCTTAACCCACTGTTAATTAATTGCCTTAAGAGAAAATTAGTTGATTTCAGGAGTAGATACATAAACTGATTAAACTTTTTCAGGGTTTTCATAGAAATCTACTTTTACTGGGAAACATCCTAAGGAATTACTTAAGTTTTGCTTTGGCTAATGCACCCTTGAATATTATTGGTCCTCCAGGAAAACCTAAAGACTTATAAAAAGTGAATTAGCTATGTCACATACAAATGGATATGATTGCTTAATTAGCAGTATCGCTTCACTTGGGCTATATGTAACCAAATGTGGAGCTTAATGGTTTTGCTATTAATCAATTCTCAACGTAAACAGTTGGAAAGCTGGTGCTGCTCTGTAATATTCATTATAAATTGTCCCTGTGGGAATCATGACTTTATTTCATTAAAACTCTTGCCTGCTGTTAATTGCTCTTAGGAAAACATGCACAAATTAATTGTGTTTCAGAAGTCAGAGGTGTAAATTTAGATGTGTCTATGTTGAGTGCTTAGGATTTAACAGTGTCGACTCATTCCTTCCCAGTTTGATAAATAGTATCCAATAGCTGCCACTTCTGACCTGTCTTAAATCAATAACACTTGGGCAATAAGTTTTTCATTACTGAGGTTTAAAAGGAAAGGATTTTTTAAAACACTCAGCTTACCATGCTATCTGAGACACTGTATGAATTTAGGTCATGAGCAATTAATCTGTAAGTTTTAATGACTTCTCCTGTGTCAAATACTGCACTTTGGCAGGGATGATGGATGAGTGTTTAAAATCTTGATATAAGAATTTGTTTTCACTTGAAAATGGCATGGATAAAATACAAACAATCCTTTAGTAAAGTCTCAATAATCACCAGATGATAAAAATAATTTCTTCTATAGTTTCTGGTCTATTCTGACCAATATGTGTAATTTCAACAACCCTTCCCATACTGTATACTAATAACTACACATGTTGAAATAAAATTGGACACAGTCACATTTGCTCTCAAACAGAAAATATTAAGAGATTATAGTAAACAGGGTTGTGTTCTAGGCTAATTAGAAGTGTGTTGAATTTGTGATCATTTGATAAAAATTTCACAATAATAGCAAGTATCTGTAAAGGGCAAATCTTTATGAGTCTGGAAGTGTTAACAGCTTAACATTTTCACATTCATTGGGAAAGCATAGTACACATAGTTATTATAGTTATTTTATAATGATTTTTGATATGGAAATAACTCATAATGATTTATTTGTTAAAATGCATGGCACAATAATGTAAATGTGGGTATCCAAACACTACTTTTATTTTGACATCTCTGTGGAGGTGTAGAAATAAAATGACTTCTCACTCTTTCCTTTCTCCTTCTTACTTTTACCCTAATTTTGTAAACAAAAAGGTATCAATAATGTCATATCCATCTTTATTTCTGTGATATAGCACATATCATCTATAGAACAGGGGAAACTAGGGTACTTGCAGGATTGTGTTGCAGTCAGTTTGAATTTATTTGGGGAAAGCCAGTTAAATTTTTAACTTGTAAATTTTTAATTTGTAAACATTTACATCCCAGAAACTGGCAAACGCTACAAACAAGACTTATCATTTTTTTGATTGTATAGATTTAAGAAAATATTAGTGAAAATGTTAATAATGAAGATTAAGCTTCTACTTCCAGGAGCCAAGATGGCAGAATAAGTAGTAAACAACTATAGCCCTCCCATATTCACTTGGGTGACCCGAAGGATTGGCAGGAAAGACCCATCTCACTTGGGTAAAGAGGGATTGCGTTCCAGAACAGGAAGCATCCCAGCAAGTTACTAGAAATCCCCACCTCAGAAAACCAGCAAGAGAGCCTAAACCCCAATGTGGTGGAGTAAGCAAATGTCAACATCAGGACTCTCACATGCATAGACAGGCAAGTCAGTCAACTCCACTTCTGAAAACCACCAGGTGCTTTTACACAGCTAAAGGCAAACATCGTAGCCACATTTCAGAACTTTCAGGACATGGAAAAAATACTGCAAGTGACCAGAAAGAAACTATTCAAATAATGGCATCTTCCAATGGCCAGACCACCTACTTCAGCATAGGACAGGGGAAAGAGACGTCCTCCAGGGAGCAGACCTGCACATGCTTCAGTATAGACCTGGGGAAATGCAGAAACACCTGACTTGGCCTCAACATATGCTAGACACCACCACTAGGACCCCAATGCAGAACTAGGTAAGCTACCAAATCTCTTACTACTTTGAGCAGCACCAGCTTCCCCCCACCCTATCTCCTCAACATAGTACCAGACATGAGGGTCCCCCATTGGCCTCAGGGCAAGATCAGTGGTGTACCAGGTAAACAGCCAGGGCCTGCAGCAACTGGAACAAGAATGCTGAGACAGAACCCATTCCACCAAGGGAGCAAAGATGACATTTAAAAGAATGGAAAAATGCCCAAAAAAAAGATGAGCAGAAAAAAAAAAGGAATCTGATCCTAGAAAATAAGTATGATGACAGAAAAGGCAAAGACACAAACTCAGAAGAGAATAACAATGTCCAAATACCTATGGGCACAACCCCAAAGGGGGAAAAAACCCAGGAAGTGATTTCAAGTCCAGAAAGAACTCATACAAGAACTCAAAAAGGAGCTTAAAAATCATATAAGAGATGCAGAAAAAAAATCAAGAAAAGAAATGGGAGTGGTGAAAGAGAATTATGAAAAAAAAATCAACAGCTTGGAAAACTCCTCTAAAAAGTAGAATTGGCCAAATGGGAAAAGTGCTACAAAAATCCACTGAAGAAAACATCTACTTAAAGAGTACAATTGGCTAAATGGAAAAAAAAGTACAAAAGTTATTTGAGGAAAAAACACCTTAAAAGTTAGAATTGGGGAAGTGGAAGCAAATGACTCTATGAAACCAAGAATCAATCAAACAAAATCAAAATAATGGAAGAAAGAAAGAAAATGCAAAATATCTCATTGGAAAAGCAACTGACCTGGAAAATATATCCAAGAGAGAAAATATCAGAATCACGGCACTACCAGAAAACCATAATCAAAACAAAGACTTGGACAGCATCTTTCAAGAAACTATCAAGGAAAACTGTCCTTATGTTCTTGGAACCAAAGGGCAAAATAACATTGAAAGAATCCACTGATCACCTCAGGAAAGATATCCCCAAATAAAAACTCTAAGGAATATTATAGTCAAATTTCAGAACTACCAGGATATGGAAAAAATACAGCAAATGGCCAGAAAGAAACCATTCAAATACTGTGTAATCACAATCAGGATTATACCATGTTGCCAGCTGCAACCCTAAAGAATTGGAGGTCATGGATCATGTTATTACAGAAGGCAAAGGATCTAGGACTACAAGCAAGAATCACTTACATGGCAAAATTAAGCATAATACATCAAAGGAAAAAAATGACTATTCAATGAAGTAGAAGGATTTCAAGCTTTCATAAGGAGAAGAGCAGAACGAAATAAAAAATTTGACCTCAATATCAAGACACAAGAGAAGCATAAACAGATAGAAAAAGAAAAGAAAATATAGAGGATTCACTAGAGCTAAGCTATTTTACATCCCTACATGGGAAAATGATACTCGTAATTCTTAAAACTATCACTGGTAGTATAGCTAGAAATAATATACATAGACTGAGGGCATGGGTATAATATGAATTTGAGGGAATGACATTAATGTAAAATTAAAGGATAAAAAAGAGGAGTACAATGTGTTCAGAAGGAAGGGAGAAGTACAATGGGGTAAATTATTTCACATAAAGAGGTGCAAAAGACCTGTTACAGTGGAAGGGAAGATGGAAGAGTGAGTCATAAACATTCCTAGATGTTTACTCTCATAAGTATTGGCTCAAAGAGGGAATAATATACATAATCAGTTGCATATAGAAATCCATCTAGCTTAATCAACAGGAAAGTAGGAGGGGAAGAGATCAAGTAAGGGGGGTGGGGACTGACAGAAGGGAGGGCAGATCAGGAGTGGTGGTAGAACCAAAACACTGGTGAAGAGAGAAAGGTGAAAGGACAAATAGGAGGAAGAATAGGATGGAGGGAAATTCACAGTTAGTAATCATAACTGTGAATGAGAATAGGATGAACTTTTCCATAAAATTGAATTGGATAGAAGGATGGATCAAAAGCCAGAATCCTATAATACGTTGCTTACAAGAAACCTGCTTCAAGCAAAGAAAGACACACAGAGTAAAGGTAAGGAGCTAGAGCAGAATCTATTATGCTTCAGCTGAAGAAAAATAAAAACAGGGGTACTAATCCTGATCTCAGATAATAAAGAAATATCAGTACTAAACATATATCCACCAAGTGGTATAGCATTCAAATTCTTAAAGAAGTTAGCTGAGTTACAGGAAGAAATAGATAGCAAAAACTATACTAGTGGGGGACCACAAGTGTCCTCTCTCAGAACTTCATAAATCCAGCCAAAAATAAACAAAAAAGAAATTTAAAAAAGGTAAACAGAATATTAGAAATGTTAGATAGGATAGACCTTTGGAGAAAACTGCATGGGGACAGAATATACCTTTTCCTCAGCAGTATATGGCACAGAAACAAAAACTGAACATATATTTGGGCATAAAAACCTCAAAATCAATTGTAAAAAGGCAGAAATATTAAATGTATCCTGTTCATGTCATAAGACAACAAAATTACATTGAAAAAAGGGCAGTGAAAATATAGATTAAAAATTAATCATAAGTTAAATAATCTAATCTTAAAAAAAAGTGGGTCAAAAAGCAAGTCATAGAAAGAATCAGTAATTTCATTCAAAAGAATGACAACATTGAGACAACATCCCAAGATGGGATACAAGCAAAGCAATAATTATTTAGGAGAAAATTTATTCCTCTAAATTCGTACATAAACAAAATGGAAAAAAGAGCAAACCAATGAATTGGACATGCAACTAAAAAAACTGAAAAAGAACACATTAAAAATCTTCAATTGAAACCAAATTGGAAATCCTGCAAATCAAAAGTGAAATTAAGATTGAAAATAAAAAATAGGGGTGGAGCCAAGATGGCGGCATAGCAGCAGCAACATATCGCAGCTCTCACATAGCCACCCCAAAATACCCATAAAATAGGACTCTAAACCAATCCTGGAACTCCAAAACG
>CM053584.1:339011316-339046686 GCA_028627135.1 Pseudochirops cupreus | reverse complement strand
AAGTGGAAGAAAAATTGGGAAGAGAAATAAGAACGTTGCAGGAAAATCATGAAAAGAGAGTCAGCAGTATGACTGAAGAAATCAACACCCTAAAATATAGATTAACTCAAATGACAAAAGAGGCCCAAAAAGCCAATGAGGAGAAGAGTACCTTAAAAAGTCACCTTTGCCAGATGGAGAAAGAATCTCAAAAGTACTCTGAAGAGAATAATTCTGTCAAAATTAGAGTGGAGCAAATGGAAACATTTAAAGAACATTTAATCCCATTACAATATAAATTATTTGGGAAAATGAGTGAAGGAGGTCTCCTACGTTAACATCCTTTTATGACACAAATATGGTGCTTATACCTAAATCAGGAGGAGTCAAAATAGAGAAAGACAATTACAGAGCAATTTCTGTACAGAATATTGATGCAAAAAAAAAATAAAAAAGATATTAGCAAAGAGATTACAGCAATTTATCATAAGGATAATGCACTACAACCAGGTGGCTTTTATAGCAGGAATGCAGAGCTGGTTAGGAAAACAATATATTTGGCCTTATCAATAATAAAACCAACTGAAATCATGATTATCTCAATAGAAGCTGAAAAAGCTTTTGACAAAATATAGCACTCATTCCTATTAAAAACACTGGAGAGCATAGGAATAAAGGAAACAATCCTTAAAATGATACGCAATATCTATCTAAAACCATCAGCAATCATTATGTGTAATGGTGATAAGCTAGAAGCTTTCTCAATAAGAGCAAGGGTGAAACAAGGATGCCCAGTAACTTGTTTTTTTAAATAGATGGGGGGTTCTCTATTGGAAAATATTTTTCTTTCTTTTAAATAACTTTAAGTTTATTCATTTTTAGTTTACAACATTGAGTTCCACAAGTTTTGAGTTCCAAATTTTCTCCCCCTCCCTCTGCTCCACCCTTCCCTCTTTAAAACAGTATGTAATCCGATAAAGGTTCTACATATACCTTCACATTAAACACATTTTTACAATAGACGAGCTGTAAAGAAGAATTATGACCAATGGAATGAACCATGAGAGAGAAGAAACAAAACAAAGCAAAACAAAAAAGAGAGAGAGAGCAAATGGTTTGTTTCAATCTGCATTGAGACTCTGTAATTCTTTCTCTGGATGTGGATAGCCATCATGAGTCTTTTGGAGCTGTCTTAGAACCTTGCATTGCTCAGAAAATTCCTGTAAAGATTTGTACAAACTGATGCAAAGTGAAATGAGCATATATAGGAAAATATTGTGCACAGTATCAACAACACTGTGTGATGATTAACTATGTATAAGTCTGCCCTTCTCAGCAAAACAATGATCTGAGACAAAAACCAAGGACTTGAGAAGGAAAGTGCTATCCCTATCTAGATAAAGAACTGATGGATTTTGAATGCAGATTGAAGCATATTTTTTCACTTAATTCTTTTTCATGTCTTTTCCCTGCTTTTGATCTGTTTCTTCTTTCACAACTGTGACTAATATGGAAATATTTTTATATGCTAGCACAGATATAAAGTATATCAAACTGCCTACCATTTTCAGAAGAGGAGAGGGGAGGAAGAAAAATTTGGAACTCAAAAAGTTGTAAAAATAATTGCTAATGTTTTTCTTGATATGTAACTGGGAAAAAATAAAATACTATTAACAAAAAGTCGAGAGGGAAGTTAGATCAGAAAAAAAAACCATGGCAAGACCTATGTGAACTGATGAACTGGCAGTTCCTTGTGCACAGTAACAACAATGTTTTAATGATTATCCACTTTGATTTACTTGACTATTTTCAGCAATACAATGATGCAAGACAAATCCAAAGCATTCATGGTGAAAAAATGCTATTTACCTCCAGAGAGACAAATGATTAACGCTAAGTGTAAACTGAAGTGTAATTTGCTCACTTTCTTTTTTTTTCTTTTTGGGATATGACTACTATGGTAATAAGTTTTGCATAGTTTCACAAGTATAATTAATATCTTTTTGCTTGCCTTCTCAGTGGGTGGGGGGCCAGGGAGAAATGGGAACTCAAAATTTAAAAAAAAAAAGGAAAAAAAATAAATAATGCATCTATGTACTTTTAAATAAATTCTTGTCCAAATTTTTTTAAAATGAAGATTGGGGGGGGCAGGAGAAGATGGGAAAAGATGTTTGTTAAACATTTGCTAGCAGAGCGTTTGGCCTAGATGCAAACCAAGCGAATATCTTAAATGTTCCAACTCAAATTCACTTTAGGAGCAAATCTCTGCCTCACTGCCTATATAGTAGAACAAAGCCTTTATTTTTAGAGAACAGCCCATTCTAGGGGGAAAAAAATCAATCAATCAAGCTGGTTATTTATTGTCCTTGAGACAAACGACAACAACCTACCATATCATTTTTTTAAATTCCAAGACAACATAGCTAGTAGTTGTAGGAGGCAGGGTTTCAATTGAGTGCTTCCTGATTATGTTGCACCACTCTTTCTTCTTCTTCTTCTTCTTCTTTTTTTTTGCTTTTTGGAGTGGGAGAAGGCTGGGTAAATGGGGTTAAGTGACTTGTCCAAGATCACATAGCTAGTAAGTGTTAAGTGTCTGAGGCTGAATTTGAACTCAGGTCCTCCTGACTCTGGGGCCAATGCTCTGTTCACTGCAGTTCTTAGTCACTCCTATACACCACTCTTTATCAACTGTGCAACCTAGCTACCATGTCAATCTCTGAATGGCATCCTAGCAAAACTATTACTCATAGATATTGGGAATTCATGGTTTCAACTGCAGATTCATTCAAAAGCTTTTTTTTTTTTTTACAATTGAGTAATTTTTATAATTTTACCACTCAGATATACCTGCATATTTCTAGGGACAAAAGGCATTATTACTATTGTTATTAACATGGTAAATTTCACTGTAAAAAATTACCACAACACACTTTGAATAGTGTTCATAATATATTTTCCTAAAAATATACAAACAGTTTCAATAAATAGGACACTTACATATTGCCTTAGCAATTTTGCCTTTAGCAATAAAAATTTTTTTTGCACAATTATTTTTTTACCAGTAAAATAACAACTCCTGGAGGACAAGAGATGTTTTGTTTTTGCCTTCGTATGGCTAGCCTCTAACAGAACACATTATGCTATATAAGATATGCTAATTTGAAATGCCTTGGCCACTTGGGAGACTTTGAGGATTTTTCCCAAAGAGAAATAATTTTTTAGACAGTGTTGTCTCTACTACCTAACTTCTTGTTTTCTTTCAATGTGCTCAGCTTTGTGTGTGTGTGTGTGTGTGTGTGTGTGCGTGTGCACATTATTTTATACTTGGCAAATGTGAGGAGAACATTTTCTCCAGAAGGAAAAAAAAATAGGAGAATATAAGGCAGAAGGGGCATTACCTAGGTAGGGCAATTCTCTTCCACCTGGTATAAGGTACTTAGAATCAAAAGGTTTTTTTTAGCCAGCCAGAGAGGGAAGACACAAAGAAAGAACACTGTGTTCTTCTAGGTGGCATTGCTTTGCTCTCCTCTCTAACGTTCAAACTGATCCCTTTTAAATTTCCCCTCTCCTCGGTTTTCTCTGTTATCACCCAGCCTGAAACTTGGTGGAGCACGGGCATCATATTTTAATATCCCTAAGGTCTCAATTTGCCACTAGGAATATATATATGTTGTCTCTCTTGTTACATGGTTGACCAACTTCTTTTCTTCATGTCCTCCTTTATCTATTTTATATTCCTTCTCATCATTAGTAAAATATTATAACTTAATTAGATTATTAACATTATTCTACTTTCTAAATTGTTTTGAAAAGACTTGTGTTTCTTTTTGTAGGGAGGTCCTTGTGAGGAACTATTGCAGATCAGAGCAGGTCTACAACTTAAAATTTCAGTGACTTTCCCATGGCCGATCCCATCTCTAGCCGGGATCGGAGCCAGCAACTGAACCTTGGTTGTAAGGGCTAGAAGGCCTTCTCTCTATCTATTTCCTGATACTGCCTTTTGCAG
This sequence comes from Pseudochirops cupreus, assembly GCA_028627135.1. Lineage (NCBI taxonomy): Eukaryota > Metazoa > Chordata > Mammalia > Diprotodontia > Pseudocheiridae > Pseudochirops > Pseudochirops cupreus. The sequence goes on along the minus strand of CM053584.1, from coordinate 339,042,701 downwards.
AACACAACTTGATCATTAGAGTAAAACATTCTAATGTGTTCCGTTAAAGTTCATTAAGTTGAATGTCAGTAACTTATAATTTTCAATTACATGACCTTGGATTCCTCTTAGCTTAAACAAGTGTTCCCTACATGGCATGATTAGAAGAGCACAGAAAACACTGGCCCTGCCACACTTACTTGTCATAGTGTCCATCTTAAACCTATACAAGTTATAAATAAGTTTCAATGTAAGACAGTATCAAATCTAACACTCCTAGATTATTTCTACAACAAAATCTGTTAAACTGTGGACCGGGTTTTTCTTTCCTTTGCTATAAAAATTGATGAATGGGCCCAGACTATATATACATACATATATATATATACACATATATACATATATATATACATATATACATACATATACATACATATATATGTATGTATCATATACATACGTATATACATACATATGTATATGTACGTATATATGTATATATCTATATGTATGTATGTATGTATAAAGAAAAAATATGTATATGTACACACACACATACACACACACATATTTTCTTTTTTTCTTTAAAAACATGCCTAAAAACCACATGCTTATTGTCTTTTTATCATTTAAGAAGTATGGCAATTGTTTACTTAGAAAACATTTTTCATTGTGAGGACATGAATAGACTATACATTGTGTTAGTTGCTGACTGCCTTCTAGTTAAACTCAAAGAAAGTAGGTATGTAGTATGTTTTGAAAGGTTCTTGTTTTGCTGTGCCCTCTGGTAGAATCACCCCTAATTTCTTTCTCTCTCTTCCCTCTCTCCCTCCCTCCTTCCCTTCTATTCTTCCTTCCTTTTTTTACTTTCTTTCTGTTTCTCTTTCCTTTTTCTATTTTTTCCTTAATACTCTTTCTTTTCACTTATATCTGAGCCTTCTTTAATAATACAGACATATTACATCTAAAAATTATTTTTTTTTAGGAAAGAAACACTGGCCAGGCAAATGTGGCATAGTAGAAAAAACAAGTTATTAATGACTTTGTTAAGCTGTTTTCTGCCATGTCATAAAAATAATAAAAAAAAATCTGAACAGTATCTGACACATTTCTTTTACACCTGAATTTTATTTCCTTTGGAGCTAAACTATTAAAACAATTGCCTTCCTCCCAGAATGTCTTCAGTGAGCCATTGTTGCCATCTCTGTGTTTTCATTAAAATGTTACTTAATCCAGAAGAAATGAACCATTACAACTATGGTCTAGGGAATGTATAGGGAATGTTTGTTCCTGCAAATATCCAATGTTCTGTTCCAGAGGGGACAGAATGAAACGGTACAATGTAAAAACCACACAATCTACTCTCAGAAGGCAGAGAGAATTTAATAGAATGAAATTTATTCATGTTCTATTCTAGCTAGCATGATTCGCTTTAATTGACCTGTTGGGATTTTAATAAGCTCTTAGACGAAAAGTAAGTTTGTTTTTAAATGAGAAATAACATTTCATAATAAGGTACTTGGCTGCAGTAATTTCCCTTGTTCCATAATATGTTCTACACAGTTAAAGTCATTATTACACAGATATGCTATCTGTATTGTTATTGCCAGACTCCAAATTTTTCTTTCTAGATTGACAGTGTCTGTCCTTGGAGATTCCTAATTTAAATTGCTTTCAACATATATCCCTGTGAGAGTAAAAAAATTGTTTCATTCTTTGTAGTTGTATCTCTACTGTCTAACACATTTGTTAATTGATGGATTGATTGAATATTTCTCATAGGATTATATATTCAAAGCTGGAAGAGATATTTGAGATCATGTAGGCCAAACTTTTCATTTTAAAGATGAGGAAAATGAGATTAATTGATTTTTTCATCATTGAACATGATTCAAACACAGGTCATTGAACTGAAAATCCAGCACTCTTCACATTATTCTCAACTGCTTCTAGTCTAAGTATATTTAGGTAAATGGAATATATGTGAAAAAATATATTAACTTTAAAAATTTTTCCTTATTGTGAATTATACATCCATTAATGGCCTCACAAATTAATTTTTGACAGCTTTCATTAAAACTGAAGTATTAAAAAATAATATTGAATTCTAATAAATAAAATGTATATTATGCCACCTTGTCATTTTATTGCTAAAAAAAAAACCCCAAAAACATAAACAGACACATATAGATTTAGATAGACCTATATGTGTTTTAGCATTTTGTTTTGTTTTTTTCTTGTCCAGAATGTTCCACAGTAATCTGTTGGATGTTAACAATGGAAAATGGAAACCTTGATTAAATGTTTAGGATGATTTACACATCTAAAAATAGTAATGAAAACAAAACAGTAACAACAACTTTTCCCTTTCTTACCTGTTCATTCTTCTTACACTTTATTGCCCTCTCTCTCCCTTCCTTTCTTCACACCCTTGTACTCTGTGATATAAATCCATTGACCTTGGCATCATTGTATCTCCTACACAATACTCAATCCCTGCATACCATGACTTCATTGTCTATAAATACTCTCCTTCACCAAAGACTCCTTGCTTCCCTGGCTTCTTTTAGTCCTTGACTCCAGGTGCAAAAGAATTTAAATTATGCCACATTATCATAAGGTGGATTTTGTATAAAAAATTAATAATATATTTTTTTCCAATTACAAGTGACATTTTTTCATTTTTTGAAAAATATAACTGTACAATAATTTTTTTCTGGTATATTTCCCCCTCATAATCAGTACCCTTTAACAATTTTGAAGACTTTTTCCTTTTTAAAAATTAATTTAATGTTTAAATACAATTTCTTGTTTTATCACTAACTCCTCTGCAAGTAAGAATATTAAGATTAATATAGTATACATCATTGAAATACTGCTGCCTTGCTGATAAATGTTCATTTTTTTTCTTTTTAAATTAAAGAGATCTAGCATGTTTGTCATGTTCTGAGATCCTTTTTTCCCTATAATTCCAAAGGGGAAATTCTGACTGTCTACTTGGAATTCCCAAACAATCATCCCTTAGTGCCTAATTTCTTTTGGAGGGAACCTTACACTTTTTGTGGCTTATTTAACCTTGTTCGCTATTTTTCTTCAATTTAGCTTACTTATCCTATCATTAGGTAACTTTGAAATTCCAAAAGAAGTGCCTTTAAAGTTACAGAAATCCATTAAGAAAAAAAAATTGGGGTGCCTTTCTGAATAAGAATCCTGGTGAAATTTGTTTTTATCTCTAAATGTATTGCCTATAGTGAAGGGTCCTCTACAGAAATTTACAAGGGACACTTAGAAAATTTGTCAGATCCCATTTGGGGATATATAAGATCCCTTATAGACTAAGAGAAAAACGGAAAATTTTTCATGTACAGCAAATGGCTTCTTATCCAACAGTGAGGGGATGACTTTCAGTTAATCGTGAGTCCATAATCCCTGTGGGAAAAACCTGTGTGTTTTAAAATTGCAGAGCTTCAGAACACAAATCGTCCAACATGTTTTCCTATCTCTGAAAATGGGAAACAAAATGACCACAGACTATAAAGGTTCTCTTTGACATGATGAGGGGGGCAAAGAAATCTACAATGAACAAAATTATTTATTGCACTTGTAAGAAAAACACAAGGCACCAGTAGCAATTAGCCTGCTTGTTGAAAAGCAACTCAATATTTTTTTTTTGCTGTCAAATTCAAATATTTATTTTACTAAATATTTCCCAGTTTTGTTTTCATTTGTTTCAGGTACTAGGGAGGGTTTGGGGGGCATCATGAGCATAGAAAATGAATGTTGCAGACACTCGGAAGAGGAAGACTTCACTTCCCATTGCTCCAGTCAGGAAAGCTTTTTTGGAGGAGGGTGTTTAGAGGTGATTGCTGAAGAATAATAGCAAAAAATAACCGTATTTGGCAGGGCAGATAGTGGTGGAAAAGTTCATCATTGCAGGGGAGGAGGAATAGGAGGAGGAAAGCCAAGAGGTGGGAAAAAGTATGGGATTTGGGGAAAAGGAAATAGAACAGTTTGGCTTGAGTCTAGAATCAGGAGATTAATGAGGGATGAGGTTAAGAACGAGCAGATAGCAAGTACTTTGTAGTAATGACTGTGTTGACTTCAATTTTGAAGTGTAGCAGCCATGTTAATTATCAACTCTTTGGACTTATTGAAGCCAACACAGTACTTGCTGCTATGTTTTTTCTTCAATGATAAATAAAATACTTACAGGAAAAAAAAAAGAACGAGCTGATAGGTAGTGCAGTGAATAGAGTGATGGACTTAGAGCCAGAGAGACTTACCTTCCTGAGTTAAAATCTGCCCTCAAACACTTACTAGCTGTGTGATCTTGGACAAGTCATTTAACCCTGTTTGCCTCAGTTTCCTCATCTGCAAAATGAATTGGAAAAGGAAATGGCAAACCACTCTAAGATCTTTGCCAGGAAAACCCCAGATGGGGTCACAAAGTGTTGGACAAGACTGAAATGATTGAACAATAACAGCTATGAACAAGATACTGTACTAGAACCTGTGAAGCAAAGATAGAAAATGACATAGCTTTTAGGATTTTATGATCTGTTAGGATATGACACATGTCAGAACCTATGCAAAGGTGCCCTTTCCCTTTGTCTTTCTTTCCTCACCCCTTCTATCAGCTTCTAAGCCCCCCAGAACCTGTCTGAAGTGCTTAACTGCTCACACCTAAAGCAACTCACTATTAACCATTTTGGTTTCAGTTTATGAAAATATTCTCTGGGGAAATGTTGTTGTTATGGAAATCTCTACTTTAGTTAATAAGATACTATTAAAATGTGTTTCAAAGTCATGTATTTTATTATAATAATATTCATGAGCAGAAATTTGATCAGTGTGTAAAACAAGGGACATTTAATGTGGGTTTCATTGATGGTTTGCTCACTCCCCAACTTTGCCTTTTAACAAATGTTCATATTTTTTATAGCACTCATCTCTCCAAGTAGTGATAGTTTATTGGTAAAGTGCAATACATCTTTTCTATTTTCAGGATGCTTTTTCATGCATCAAGTCATCAAAGACTTGATATAAGAAATATCCTAGTAGATAGTCCAAGATTATTGGTGAAAAGCAAACATTTTAGACCAGAAGTTAGAGTCATATGATATAGAGAATATGAGATTGTACAGGTGATGTAGGGAAAGAGCCAGCATGAGTACTTAGTAGTGCTCAGACAGAAAAAAAAAGCTATGAGTAAAACAAGTTATTCACAGAATTTTTGCCAAAAATAATAATAAAATAACTATTGGTGCTATTATTATAATGTCTTCCAGTCTTTCTACAAATCTTCCTTAGGGTATGGTAGCATTTTGCAAATAGAAAATTCAGAGATTTTGCTACAGTGGAGGCATAGTTGGAACTGAATCCATGTTTTCTGATTCTTGATCCAGGGCTCTGATCCCCTTACACTGCACTTCCCCTGACTCACTCTACAATTCAGTGACATTAGCCTCCTTGATTTTCTTTGAATAAGATATTCTGTCTCCCTACTCCAGGCATTTTCTTTCTTTTTAAATATGTGTGTGTAATTTATTTTGTTAAATATTTCTTTATCTTTAAAATTTCAGCATCTATATTTTTTAAATTGGGTTTCAAATTCTCTCTCTCCCACTTCTCCCTGATGCCTTGAGAAAACTAGCAATACGACATACATGTGAAGTCATGTGAAACATGTTTCCCTATCAGTCATGTTGCAAAAGAAAAAAAACAACACAAGCAACAAAAATAAGATGAAAAAATATGCTTCAATCTGCACTCAGAATTCATCAATTCTTTCTCTAAAGGTGGAAATCACTTTCAATCATGTGTCCTTTGAAATTGTCTTGGATCGTTGTCTTGATCGGAGTATCTAACTCTCTCACAATTGATCATCTTTACAATTGTGGGGTTACTGTATACAATGTTCTGATTGTGCCTTCTTCACTTTGCTTCAGTTCATATGAACTTTCTTACATTTTCTGACACTATCCTCTCCATCACTTCTTTGAACACAATTAATATTCCATCAAAATCATAGCCCACAGCTTCTAGAACCATTCCCCAAATGATGAGCATGCTCTCAATTTCCAATTCTTTGCCTCCACAGAAAGAGCTGCTTTAAATATTTTTGTACAAATATTTTTGTACAAAATTTTGTACAAATATTTTTGTACAAATTTTCCCTTTTCTCTGATTTTCTCTGATATTTTTTTGGGAACAGACCTAGTAGTAGGATTGCTGGGGAAGAGAGTGTGCAAAGGTTTATATCCCTTTGGGGATAGTCCGAAATTGTTCTCTAGGATGGTTGGACCAGTTCACAACTCCACCAACATTGCATCAGTATCCCTATTTTTCTATATCTTTTCCAGCATTTGTCATTTCCAGGCATTTTCATTAGCTGTCCCCAATGCATGTAATGTTCTCCCTCCTCATCTCTGTCTCCTCTTTCTCTGGTATCCTTCATGTTCTAGCTAACCTTTTACAAGAAGCCATTCCCAATGTATTTTAATTCTAGTGTCTCTTCTCTATTGATTATTTCTTATTTTTCTTGAATTTAGCTTCTTTTTAGATGGTTGTCAGATATGGTTTTCCCATTAGATTGTGAGCTCCTCAAGGGAAAGGACTGTCTTTTGTCTTTATTTGAATGCTCAGTGCTTAGCCCAATACTTGGCACATAGAAGGTTCATTATAAAATGTTATTGACTGACTGCCTAAATCTCTCTTGAAGCTAGCTCTAGCCCTCTAATTTGTGACTTCACCAGGTGCTGACATTAAAAAGATGAAAATATTCTTTGGTTGCCTTCTTTTCTCTAAGGTTATTTACCTCCCTAAGTGATGTCTAGGCCTCTTAACTCTGTCTGGCTGTCTATTCACTATATTATGCTGCCTCTTCATATCTGAGATATGAAGACAATTTTATATTTGCCCTAGAGAAATTTAAATTCATCTTGCCAACATTAAAAAAAAATCATTGCTTTTGGCAAAAAACTCCCTGTTCAGTTGCATCTTCTTTTTCTTTTTTGCTTTAATCACTTTAGGGGGCTTAGTTGAGTGCTAGTGCCATTCCAAATGTTCAGCCCTATCATCTCTTCATATCACCATTACCATTTTCCTTTCCTACTTTAGCATAAGATTTACAGCTGAAGCCCTTAGATAATTACAATTGGCTAAATTCTTAGACTCTGTACCTTATCTATTCCCTCCATTGCCCTTCCCTACCCCCAAAATTGGTACCTTTACTATCAGCCCATCCTGTTTCTGTCCACATTAAATTTCCCTTTTTGACCTCTTTCTTTTATGTGATCTAATTATAATCCCTAATTCTGCTCTGCCTAGTCTTGGATCCTTTTGGTCTATGCTGTCCTAAAGCTATTTTCTACCCACTACTGAGAGAAAGATAGCTAATTTTTCCTGCTAAACAACACATCTACAATTCAGATATATCATGCTTCCTGAATACAGTCCAAATATCTAAGTTCCTCACAGCCAAAGGCTTATATTTTAGCAGACCTTTCAATTGTATCAAGTATTCTCTGGCCTCACTCCCCCAGTGCACGGGTACATCTTCCCCTCAGGACTCTAGAAGTATGCAGGAAGGGGAGGAGTGTCTTTTTCTAAGTCTATTGACTTAAGCCTTCCTTGTAGATTTGTTTCCTCACACTGGCAACCACCAGCCATCAGGAACGAACACATCCATTGCATTTAGTCATCGAAACTAAGTTAGCTTTTACAAAAGCATATTTTCTTCGAGTAGGAACAGAAGTACAAACATTTCCACCAGCACCTTGAAGACATCTCTCCCTATACTAAAAAAGCATGAGCTAAGACTTAACAAAATTACACCATGGTATCCATCCCCTAAAGCTTTTGTCCAAAAGTGCCACAACTGTGAGATGAGTCTTTTTCTCATGTACTTCTGAGCTATCTTAAAGTTCACTCCTTGCTTATTCATGCAGTGCTACTGGACTAACCATGAAATCCTGAATGGCCTCTACTCTCAGCCTCTTGGAATCCTGGCTAGTCACACTTTTGGTTAGAATACTCTGCTGACCTTTCAAAACTCACAAGACCATAGCTTCTAATCCGTTTCACCTCTAATGAAGGATTGTTGATTTTTGTTGTTGTTCATCCTCTGTTCTTGGAGAAAACAGTCAGGATGCCTTGCCTGTGAATTGGGTTTAAGTGAAGCACAGTTGTACAAAGTCATCAGCCTCACTCCTCCAGTCATCTGAGTCCAGTGGCAAGACATATGTCAGGATGACTGGTGATGATCCCAGATACACTGGGAGACCTTGGACTTTTTAAGGTAAGGTCTTTTGGAGGTGTCAGTTTGTCTGAAGCAACACTCATTCTTTAACTTCAACCCTAATTAAAGGCTAGGTAAGAATTGAGGCAGAAGATGGCATTGTTTGTCTTCACAAATGAATTAATCTGGGAGGGGAAAGACCCTCAGAGTTCTGGTCAGAACAGAAACAACTGTTATTTAAATTCACTTTGAGCCATTAAAACTCAAAAAATGAGCAAATGCAAAATGAGGTTGGACTGGGACGTATTATTGACCAGTCAGTAAGATTCAGAGTGATTTGGGTTTAAAGGCATAGTCAAGTAGCTCTGTTTGAATCTCTCTGGCGTTGCTTGTAACAACCAGGCACACTGATTACTCTCTCTTAGACTCTTAAAAAAAAAAAACCTTCACTAAAACCCTCCACCCTCAAAAAAAAATTGCACAAATAAAATATTATTAATAGTTGATTAGCATTTTAAAAGAAAATAGTAAAATAATTTTTAAACACAATACAAATTCTTACATGTTATTTTGCAATAGAAAGTTATCAATCACTGGTTTGCCAACACCTGAAATATCTTATTTTATTTTAAAGAAAAAAAAATCATTAATGAGAGGTAATGTGTCAGAATGGATCAAGAACCTAAACCAGGAAGTTTTGGGGTTCCAATCTTGCCTCTGATATACTGGCCATATGACCATGGTCAAGTTATTAAACCTCTCAGTGTTCTAGGTAGATCTCTAAAACTATGAGTTGCAACAAAGTTGATGATCTGTATGAAATTTTCTTCTTCCTGGAATTGCCTAAACCAAGGGAAACAGGTTCAATGCCCATCTCTCTTATATACGATTTAGTCTTTAAATATATCCAGACTTGTATACAATCTACCATTTAAAGAAGTGCTACTTCAAGTTTTCTTTGGCTGAGAATTTTGACTACCTGTATTTAGCTTATCATAGAGAAGCCATTCATTTCCCTCCTTAGGGCTTCCAGTTAATTCTGAATATTCTATGTTCTGTCTTTCCTCCAGAATCTTGTTTGCACGATTGAGAACCTGCTTTCTGCTTCCTTTGAGTACAAGTCCAAAAAAAAAAAAGGCATTTGTCAGGGTTCGCCGCCCTGCCGGAAGGGGCAGCCTTACTTACCTTTTCAAAGGAGAAGAAGCTGGTGTTTTCTCTTGAAAAGAAAAGTCATGCTGGAGGGTACATGTTAAGAGGGTTTATTGATGTCACACCCGGGAAGCCTTACAGCAGGCCTCTAAGGCCCCTAATCCCTCGTGGGTCCTTTTATCTGCCCCAGATTCACACACCACGTGACACAGCCCAGCTGAGCCGAATTGTGAGAGGGGAGGTAAATTGTGAGAGGGGAAGTGTAATTACAAGGGCATGAAGACCCCAGGGCATGGAGACACCAGTCGGGAACCTCAGGTATCCCACGTAAGAAAGTCTTGAGCAATGCAATATCCCCTGGCCAGGGAAGGTACAATATGCTCTGACTTCCATGTGACCCAACTAACTTCCGTGCCTCACTCCTCCCTGTGTCTCAACATCACCACTTGCAATCTGGCACCTATTTTGTGACCCTTACAGGCATTGTCATCCATTTACATACATATAGATGTGTCTTGATGATTTCTCTATAATTTTTTTTCACTTAGAATTTTTAATTGCCCTCTTTCCCTCTCCCTAAGTCCTTGGCCTTCAGAGCATTCAATTAGTTTCCTTGATGAAGTCTACAGCCCTTGGCAATTTCAAACATACATCTAATTATGAAGTCCGGAGTCCCCTAGCTCCAAAATATATATTTTAAAGCCCTTATAAATAGAAACACTTTGAAACAATGGTTTGTTCTTATTCTAAAGAAAAATTCCAATGAATTTACCTTTGTAAATTAATCTAGAACAGAAAGGACTTTGAAATGATCTAGTCTAACAACATAATTTTACAAATAAATATCCTGAGATCCAGAGATGAAATGATTTGTCCAAGGTCACACAGGAAGAAGAACCAGGATTCAATAATCTTCTCCTCTTATTCCAAAGCTAATGTTCTTTCCATAGCATCATCATGCAAAACCACTAACTGGATTTCTTTTCATTCAAAGATAATTAAGTGAGATATTTTCCTTTGACTTAAGATATCATCATAAATTAAAAACAGCTTTCCAGTGTGAAGTAGAAGAATTTAAAATTATAACGTGAGATGCAAAAAGGTATCATTACCTAAAAGCCACTAGTGAAAATTATAAAGTAAAAATGTCTTAATTAAGTAAAACTGTGTTAATTAATCATTTAGTTTGAGGAATTGAGGTTGACTGAGAAATAGTTCACAAATACACTGACAGTTTTTCAGGACCATTAACATTAGCTCATCCTGTTAGTCATTATATGATAACATGGTATTGAATTTTCTAGGAATTCCCACAGAGGTCTAAACATGACAATAAACAGAAAAACCTAGGAAATGTGTGCTTATATTTCAGATAGTTTTGGACTAATGTCTCAATAAGGAACGTAGGCTTGCAACTCTGTATATCATCATCTTCGTCGTCATGATCATCTTAATTGACGTGTATTTAGCACAACACACATATTATCTCCTTTTATCCTCACAAAAATCCTTAGAGTTAATAATAGGACCTATAATGATTTTCATTTTTTTCAGATGAGGAAATTGAAATAAGTAGTGTTTAAGAGAATTGTCCAGGGTCACATAACCAGGATTTCCTTTTCAAAGGTTGGATTTAAGGGTGGCTAGGTGGTACAGTGAATACAGCACTGGCCCTAGAGTCAGGGGGACCTGAGTTCAAATCAGGCCTCAGACTCTTAACACTTACTAGCTGTGTGACCTTGGGCAAGTCACTTAACCCCAATTGCTCTCCCTTCCTCCCTGCAAAAAGCAAAAATAAAATAAAATAAAAGGCTGGATTTAAACTCAGGTTATCCTGATTCCAAGGCCAACACTTTATTCATTGTACCACCTAGTTGCCTATATATGTTGATGGCTTAGAAGTAAAAGTAAATTTATATTTTTTTTATATTTTAAATCTAAATAAATTCATATTGCAAAGATTATTCTGCCATTTGAATAAATGAAAAAATGATGCATTAAATCAATATAGAAAGAAATAAGTGCTGCTTATATATTCTGCAGAATTTTAAATATGGTAAGAATGTCTATTACTAATTAATTCAAACTTGGGATGACTTCCTGTGCTTCTCCACTTGGAGTGTATGAGAGTAAAGCTTTCCAATATTTCTACCAGTTTTGTTTTTCTTTAAAGCTCAGAGTGTCAGACATTAGCAAGAAATATATCATTTTTGAAGCTAGTGCCTTTGTGATTAAATTTATCCTTGACCTTCTGAAGTAACAGCAAGAACATACAGCTTTGGAATCTATACTACTCTTCCTTTGGTTTCCTTATGGTTCCTTTAAGATGAAAAACAAAGAAACTTCTTCCCGAAATGGCATCTATTCATAGAACCCTATTCCCAGTATTACTCATTTCCCTCCCCACAATCTTACCTCTGGCTCCTCAACTTACTTAAGTCTTCCCCAAACAGGAGGTAAACCATTTCCCAAAGAATAATTTCCTAATATGATTGGTGTTATTTGAGATTACTTCTTTTCACACAGCCTGCATAGACTTTGAACATTTTAAAGCATAGTACATGATAAAATAAAGAAATGTAAAATTACAGATTCATAATTTCCTTACAAATCAGCAAATCCTATAAGCAAGGAGTCATTTTTTAACATAGAGGAGAAATAAGAAGTTATGATAAACTAGAGTGTTCACAAAATGGTAACCAGAATGATGAAAGGATTCAGTCTCAAACCATACAAGGGCTGAGTGAAGGAAATAGTCTGAAGAAAAGAAATTGAGATGTAGGTGGAGAAAGGATGATACTTGGCTTCAAAGGGTAAATGTTTAGCTTCAGGAATCTAATAGGCTGTCATCTAGACAAGGGACTATGTTTGTTTCCTATGGCCTCAGATGATAGAACTAGAAATAATGAGCAGAGTTAGCAACTAGGCAAATTTGGGTTTGATGTAATGGAAAACTTCCTAACCATCAGGTCTGCACAAAAGTATGATTGGTTGCCTCATGAGGTAGTGAGTTCCAAATGAATGAATGAAGGAATGTAAATGTATTTATCAGTCATTTAATACATGTAAAGCATTGAATGAATGGATATGGAGATATACCTAAAGTAAGGCAACCCCTGCTCTGAAACATAGGATGTTTCAATTTCAAGGCAAATGGAAAATTCTTATGGTCCTTAGGGTAGTGCAGCAAAGGTAATAGTAATGTGATTTCTTTAGTGTAATTTCCATTCATAAAACAATGAAAGTTTCTGACATTGACCTACTTGACAGAACTGAAGACCTTGGTGGTGAGAATTCTTTTTTTCTAGATCTTTAGAAACTGTGGGTTCTGAGAGAGTGGGGACCATAATGCCTATAGAGGAAGTTGCTAAGTCACATCTCAAAAGAGGGCAGGTCCCTGGACTATGAACTCAAGATCCAGTCTAGAAGTAGGGCCCACGGGCGGGCCTTACTTATCCATCAGTGGCAGTAGGTCAATGAATGATGTTGGTAGGTTAGGAGAAAGAGTTGACCCCTTTAATGATATATTACTAACTCTTTACTGTGCGACAATTCTTACTTCCATTCAAGGATTCTTTTAAAATGGTAGATGGGAATTCAAATCATTTAAATACTCACTTTTCATTTGTGAGTAATAATTAATTTAAGGATCCTTAGGGGGCAAATAGTATATTCAGGTTCTGGAACTTGGATGATCCAATTCTTTTATTAAGGTTAAAAGCAGAGAAATAGTAGGGAAATTTTACATACAAAGAATGAAAGATGTCAGTGAGCTATGGAATTGATTTATTTCCCCCAATCTTTTCTCCCTAAATTAGAACAATTACCTTCTGTCTCTATTTCTCTTTATTAATGAATAACAGCAAATTCAGATTGAAACCTTATATATACACAGGCACTGAGAAGATGAAGTATTTGGCACTGGAGTAGTGAAATGACCATTTGGATTTGGAGTAAAAATTTAGAAATATAATGGATAGCCCTGCCACATGTCATCCATGGTATTGTGATCACTTAGTCCGCAACATGCCTAACACATAATTTTCTGGACTTTCCTTGAGAAGACATCCAAGGATAAATAAGTGGGGTTGTGGCAGTATTTTTTCTAAAACTGGTTTTCCAGAAGAAAAAAAATAAAGTTTATGTGCAACACACTTTTAAGTTTAATCTGCTTTATTAACATCTTCTGAATCACTTTCTATTCTAAACAATCAACAAAACAAGAAATCCAGTTGTGATTTGTAGCATGTTCTAATTTCTGAGGTACAAATGCTCACACTGAAAGTTTAAAAATTCATTCTCTCCAGAATGTGCAAACTGCCTCTAGCATATTGCTACCATCAATCCATGACCATTTTTTCTTGTATTTTGGTTAAATTTTTTTCTCAATTTACATCAAAGAAAATTTTTAACATTCATTTTTCGTAAATTTGTGTTCCAAATTATCTTCTTCTCTTCTTCCCTTTACCCCTCCCTGATAAGGCAAAAAATTTAATATAGATCAAATATGTTCAATCAGCAAAATGTTTCCACATTAGCCATATTGCAAAAGGAAAAAATAGACCAAAAACAAAGAATAATAAAGAAAGTAGTTTTTTTTTAAAGTATGTTTCAATCTGGGTGGTAAGGTGGGGCAGTAAATAGAGTGCCGGCCCTGGAATCAGGAGGGCCTAAGTTCAAATCAAGCCTCAGACACTTAACACAAAAACTAGCCTTGTGACCTTGGGCAAGTCACTTAATGCCAATTGCCCTACCTTCCCTCCCATAGAAAGCAAAAAAAAAAAAGTATATTTTAATCTTCATTCAGATTATATGAGTTCTTTCTCTGGAAGTGGGTATAATTTTTCATCTTAAGTCCCTCAGAATTATCTTAAATTATTGTATTGCTGAGAATAGCTAAGTCATTCACAGTAGATCATAATACAGTATTGTGATTACTATGCACAATATTCTGTTGGTTCTGGTCATTTCACTTTGCATCAGTTCACTTAAGTCTTCTCAGATTTTTCAGAAAGCATCTTGCTTGTCATTACGTATAGCACAATACTGTTCCACCGTCATCAATTTGTTCAGCTATTGCTCAATTGATGAACATCCTTTCTATTTCCAATTCTTTGGCACCATAGAATAAACTGTTGTAAATATTTTTGTTTATATAGATTCTTTTTATCTATCTGTCTGTCTATCTATCTATCTATCTATCTATCTATCCATCTCTTTCTCTTTAAAATTTCTTTGGCACTATAGACCAAGTAGTGATATTGCTGTGTCAAAAGGTATGCACAGTTTTATAGAACTTTACACTGTTTCTTAGGCATTTCCAAATTGTTTTAGGGAATAATGATTTGTAATAGAGTTTAAGATTTGGAACTGCAAGGCCACCTTTTTTTTCTCTCTCTAAGTATACCATTATATTATTTGCAAAGAATGATAGTTTTGCTTCTTTGTTGCCTATTTAATTTCTTCAATTTCTCTTTCTTGTCTTATTGCTATAACTAGCATTTCTGGAACAAAACAGAAAAATAGTGGTGATGATGGGCATCCTTACTTCATCCTTGATTTTGCTGAACAGACTTCTAGCTCATCCCCATTACAGATAATGCTTGCTGTTGGTTTCAGGTAGATACTATTCATCATTTTAAGGAAAGCTCCATTTATTCCTATGCTTTCCATTGCTTTTAATAAAAATGAATATTGAGGCAGAGCCAAGATGGTAGAACATAAGCAGGCACTTTTCTGAGCTCCTCCATAAATTCCATTACTAACCTCTAATAAGTGAATCTCAATGGATTTTACAGTGATGAAATCCGTTGGGAGATGGAGCATGGCAGATTCCTAGTCCAGGAATGTGCCCATATAGGATGGGTTAGGGGGAGCATGGAGCATGCAGGGGCTACACCAATGTAGACCTGAGAGCAAAGCACAGCAGAGTGCGAGTGAGCCCCAGACAGTGGATTCACCCACCTCGAAGGGTGATTCACAAACTTCTCACTACAGGATGGAGGATCAGTTGGAGCTGGGTAAGAGAAAGTGCAGGGACCATGCAGTAACTTCTCCTGGGGCTATCAGCCCACAGCCTAGATGTTCAAAAATTACCTACATGAACATCCAGGAGCCAAGATGGCACAGTAAACCTTAGCTGCTCTAATCCCAATCCCTGACTCTGAAAATCCAGAGATTAATGCCCCAACCAGGGGTATTTCAACAAGCCCCACCTGAGCTGAGCAGCAGGCCACCCCAAAGCCCGGGGGGGGGGGGGTGGAGCCATCAAGCACTAATACCACAAGCACAGGTGTGCCTTAGCACAACCAGGGGAATGTGCAGACACCAGCAATGATGGCCACCAGCTGCTGAACTTGCCTGAGCTGTAGCCCAGGGGCACAGATCCAGAAACCTGAAGTGGCCAGACCACCCCACCCCACAGGTTACTCTGTGAGGCTCAGGGTAACTCAGGGGAAACACTGAGAGTCCTGGCCTTGGACTGAGACTATACACCCAGAGGCTACAGTGCACAAAGTCAACAACCAAGCCCCTAGCTCCTAGCTTGAGAAGCAGGGGTCAGAGCCCTCTGTATCCCAGAAGCAGAAATCCACTCTAAAAGTCAGGAAATAGGCAATCACTATGCACAAGAAGGAAGCTGAGATATCAAAAGCAAGAATGATCCAATCCTATTATAGCGAACAAGAACAAACAAATTCAGAGGACAACGTGGACTCTATACTCACATCTGAGACCACAGAGGGGAAGATGATCTGGTCTCAAGCCCAAAAAGCATTCTTGGAGGAGCTCAAGAAAGTTTTTGAAAGCCAAATTAAGAGAGATGGGAGATAAATTGACAAAATAAAAAAAAAATCTCAGTGAAGAAAACAAATCCTTAAAAAGTAAAATTTGTGAACTGGGATAGGAGGTTCAAAATCTAACTGGAGAAAATACCTCCCTAAGAAGGAACTTCAAAAACTAAGCAAGGAAAATAATTTACTAAAAATTAGAATCAGTCAAATAGAGGCAAATGACTCTATGACACATCAAGAATCAGTAAAACAGGGGGTGGCTAGGTGGCGCAGTGAATAGAGCACTGGCCCTGGAGTCAGGAAGTCCTGAGTTCAAATGTAGCCTCAGACATTTAACACACTTATTAGCCATGTGACCTTGGGCAAGTCACTTAACCCCAATTGCCCTGCCCTCTCCCTTCCAAAAAAAGCAAAAAGAAAAGAATCAGTAAAACTAAACATAAAGATTGAAAAATTAGAAGAAAAAACTCTCGTTGGAAAAACAACTGACCTGGAGAACAGATCCAGGAGAGATAACCTCAAAATTATTGGTCTACCAGAAAGCCATGATGAAAAAAATCAGCCTAGAAAATGTCCTCCAAGAGATCATCAGAGAAAACTGCCCGGAGGTCCTAGAATCAGAGGATAAAATAGTTATCAAAAGAGTTTGCTGTACCTTTCCTGAAAGAGATCCCAAATCAAAAACTCCAAGAAATATAGTAGCCATATTCCAGAATTATAAGGTCAAGGAGAAAATACTGCAAGTAGCCAGAAAGAAACAATTCAAATATCATGGAACAGCAGTCAGGATCACACAGGACCTAGCAGCTTCTATGTTAAAAGATTGGAAAGATTGGAATTTGATATTTTGTAAGGCAAAAGAGCTTGGACTGCAACCAAGGATCAACTACCCAGCAACACTGAGCATAATCTTTCAGGCAAGGTGATGGTCATTTAATGAAATGAGGGACCTCCAAACTTTTCTGATGAAAAAACCAGAACTCAATGGAAAATTTGATCTCCAAATACAAGACTCAAGAGAGACATAAAAAAGTAAACAAGGAAAACACACACACACACACACACACACACACACACACCCTGTGATTCATCAAGAGCAAACTGTTTACATGCCTATGTGGGAAGCTGATACCTGTCAATATTGAGATTTATATAATTATTGTGAAATTTAAAAGGGATATACATAGATAGAGGGTGTGGGTATAAATGAACTAATCTGATGATTAAAAAAAACCTTATTAAGGGGTACAAAGGAATTGTAATGGGAGAAAAGGAAAGAAGTTAGCAGAAAAGGGTAAATTATTCCATACAATAGAGGCATAAAAATATACAATAGTAGAGGGAAAGAAGGGAGGGAGATGAACATCATATGAACTTTATTGTCATTGGTTCTGGTTCAAGGAGGGATCAACATAATCAGATAAGTTTAGGATTCTAACATGAAAAGACACAAAAACTCATTATAGTAGAGGGAAAGGAGGGAGGGAGAGGAGCATTTTATGAAATTTACTCCCATTGATTTGGGATCAAGGAGGGAATAACATAATCTGTTAAGTGTAAAAACCTATTGTGCCCTAAAGGCAGTAGGAGGGGTAAGGGAGAAAAAGGGAAGTGATTAGAAGGGAGGGAAATAGTAGTAAGGGGAAAGGGTAGGTAAAGGGAGGGAGGGAATACTGAGGGAGGTGGTGGTCAAAAGGAAAACACTTTAGGAGAGGAAGGGAAAAGGAAGAAATAAAAGCATAAACAGGGGAGGGAATAGGATGGAGGGAAAGACACAGAGAGTAATCATAACTCTGAATGTGAATGGGATGAACTCTCCCACAAAACAGAAGCAGATAGCAGAATGGATTAAAAACCATAATCCTACCATATGTTGTCTACAAGAAACACATTTGAAACAAGGGTATATGCACAGGATAAATGTAAAGGGCTGGAGTAGAATGTGTTATGCTTCAGCTGAAGTAAAAAAAAAAATCAGGGGAAGCAATCCTTATCTCAGATAAAGCAAAAGCCAAAATAGAAAGGAAGGAAATTATATCCTGCTAAAAGGCACCATTGAGAATGAAGCAATATCATTACTTAATACATATGTACCAAGTGCTAGAGCATCCAGATAACTAGACAAGAAGTTAAGGGAGTCAGAGAAAGAAATAGATAACAAAACTATATTAGTGGGGGACCTTGATGTCCCCCTATCTGAAATTGATAAATCTAACCTCAAAATAAACAAAAAAGTTAAGGAGGCGAATAGAATTTTAGAGAAGGTAGATAGGATAGATGGCTGGAGAAAATGGAATGGAGATTAAAAGGAATATACCTTATTCTCTGTGGTACATGGCACATACACAAAAATTAACCATATACTAGGGCATAAAAACTTAATAATTCGGTGCAGAAAGGCAGACATATGAAATGCATCCTTCTCAGATCATGATGCAATAAAAATTATATGCAATAAAGGGCCATGGAAGAATTGACTAAAAACTAATTGGAAACTAAATAATTTAATCCTAAAGAATATGTGGGTCAAACAGGAAATTATAGAAACAATCAGTAACTTCATTCAAGAGAATGACAATAATGAGACAACAAACCAACACTTGTAGGATACAGCAAAAGCAGTTTTTAGAAGAAGTTTTAAATCCCTGAATGCATATATGAATAAAATAGAAAAAATGGAGGTAAAAAAATTGGGCATGCAACTGAAAAAGCTAGGAAAAGAACAAATTGAAAACCCCCAATTAAATACTAAATTAGAAACAGTGAAAACCAAAGAAGAGATCAATCAAATTGAAATTAAGAAAAGTATTGAATTAATAAATAAAGCTAAGAGCTGGTTTTATGAAAAAACCAATAAAATTTATAAATCTTTAGTCAATATTATAAAAAAAGAAAGAAGAAAACCAAATTAAAAGTATCAAAAATGAAAAGAGTGATTCTACCTGCAATGAAGAGGAAATTAAAACAATAATTAGGAATTATTTTGTGCATAAATTTGACAGTCTTAGTGACATGGATGAATATTTATAAAAATATAAATTGCCCAGATTAACTGAAGAGGAAGTAAATCACTTAAATAACCCCATCTCAGAAAAAGAAATTGAACAAGCCATCAATGAACTCCCTAGGAAAAAACCACCAGGGCCAGATGGATTTACTAGCAAATTCTATCAAATATTTTAAAGAACAATTGATTCTAAAACTTCACAAATTATTTGGGAAAATTGGAGAAGAAAACTCTTTTTATGACACAAATATGTTACTGCTACCTAAATCAGGAAGAGATAAAACAGATAAAGAAAATTTTAGACCAATTTCTCTCATGAATATAGAGGCAAAAATTTTAAATAAATATTAATAAAAAGACTACAGCAACTTATCATAATAATTCACTTTGATCAGGTCAGATTTTTTTCCAGGAATGCAAAGGTGGTTCAATATCAGGAAAACTATGAGTATAATTGATCACATCAACAATAAAACTAGCAGAAACCATATGATTATCTCAATAGATGCAGAAAAGGCTTTCAGCAAAATACACCACCAATTCCTATTAAAAACACTGGAGAGTAAATGAAAAGACAGAATTTTCCTTAAAATAATAAGCAACATCTGTCTAAAACCATCAGCAAGTATTATGTGTAATGGGAATAAGCTAGAAGCATTTTCAAAAAGATCAGGGATGAAACAAGGATGTCTACTATCTCCCCTCTTACTCAACTTGGTACTAGAAATTTTAGCAGTAGCAATAAGAAGAAAAAGAAATTGAAGGAATCAAATTAGGCAAAGAAGAGACTAAACTATCACTCATTGCAGATGATCTGATGATATACTTAGAGAATACTAGAGAATCAAGTAAAAAAACTACTTGAGGTAAATAATAAATTTGGCAAAGGTTCAGGATATAAAATAAACCCAAATAAATCTTTGACATTCTTATATATTTCTAATGAAGTCCAACAGCAAGAAATAGAAAGAAAATTCCATTTAAAGTTACTGTAGACAACATAAAATATTGGAGAATCTACCTGTCAAAAACCCAGGACGTATATGAACACAATTACAAAACACTCTTCACACAAATAAAGTCAGATCTAACTAATTGGAAAAACATCATTTGCTTATGGCTGGGTCGAGCTAATATAATAAAAATGATGATTTTACCTAAATTAAATTACATTTTTAGTGCCTTACCAATCAATCTACCCGAACATTTTTTATAGAGCTAGAAAAAATAGTAACAAAATTTATTTGGAAGAACAAAAGGTACAGAATATCAAGGGAATTCATGAAAAGAAATGCTAGGGAAGGTGGCCTAGCCATACCAGATTTTATTCTGTATCATAAAGCAGTAGTCATCAAAACTACTTGGTACTGGCTGAGGAACAGAGTAGTGGATCAGTGGAATAGACGGGGTATAGGAGACACAGCAGTCAAGGACTATAGTAATCTACTGTTTGATAAACCCAAAGATCCCAGTTTTGGGGATAAGAACTCACTATCTGATAAAAACTGCTGGGAAAACTAGAATATAGTATGGCAGAAACTGGGCATAGAACAATATCTAACATTGTATACCAAAATCAAGTCAAAATGGGTGCATGATACTGTAAGCAATATGGGAGAGCAAGGAATAGTTTACCTGTCAGATTTATAGAGAAGGGAAGATTTTATGACCAAACACAAGGTAGAAATGGATAATTTTGATTACATTAAATTGAAAAGTTTCTGTACAAATAAAGCCAATGTAACCAAGATTAAGAGGGAAGCGGGAAACTGGGAAAGAATTTTTACAACCAGTGTCTCTGATAAAGTCCTCATTTCTAAAACATTTAGAGAATTGAGTTAAATCTATAAGAATACAAATCATTTTCCAGTTGATAAATGGTCAAAGCATATGAACAGGCAGTTTTCAGAGGAAGAAATTTAGGGTATCTATAAGCATATGAAAAAATGCTCTAAATCACTCTTGATTAGAGAAATGCAAATCAAAGCAATTCTGAGGTACTACATCTCACCAGTCAAATTGGCTAAGATGACAGAACAGGAAAATGATAAATGCTGGAGAGGATGTGGAAAATTGGAGTGCCAATGCATTATTGGTGGAGTTGTGAACAGATCCAACCATTCTGGAGAGCAATCGGGAGCTATGCCCAAAGGGCTATAAAAAAGTGCATACCTTTTGACCCAGCAATACCACTTACAGGGTTTTATCCCAAAGAGATCATAGAAGTGGGAGGAAGACCCATATGTACAAAAATATTTATAGTAGTTTTTTTTTTGTGATGACAAAGAATTGGAAATCAAGGGGATGCCCATCAATTGGGGAATGGCTAAACAAGTTGTGGTATATGAATGTAATGAAATACTATTGTGCTATAAGAAACGAGGAGTAGACAGACTTCATAATAACTTGGAGAGACTTATATAAACTGATGTTGAGTGAGAAGAGCAGAACCAGGAGAAATTTGTACACAATCACAGATGCAATGTATGTGTGATGACTAACCTTGATAGACTGGACGCCTCTCAGCAATGTAAGGTTATAAAACAACTCTAAAAGACTCATGATGGAAAGAGACATCCACATGCAGAGAAAGAGCTACAGAGTGTGAATACAGAATGAAGCAAATTACTTGCTCTTTCTTTTTCTTGTTTTGTTGTGTTTCCTCTTTCCCATTGTTCATTCCATTGGTTATGATCCTCCTTTACAACCTGACTAATGTTTAATGTGAAGGTATTTGTAGATCCTATATTTTACCGCATGCTGCCATGGTGGGGCGAGGGGCGGGGGGAAGGGAAAAGGAGGGGGAGAAAATTTGAAACTCAAGCGATTGTGGAACTGAATGCTGTAAACTAAAAGTAAATAAACAAATTAATTTTAAAAAAAGATTTCAAGAAAAAAATGAATGTTTTACTTTATTCAAAGGTTTTTTTTGGTTGTTACTATTGTTCATCTGTTGATGTTACCATATGACTTTTGTCCTTTTTATTATTCATATGGTCAATTATGCTAATATTTTTTATTAATATTGAACCAGCTGGCATTCCTTGTATAAGTTTCTCCTAGGCATAGCATATGATCTTTTTGATAAATTTGCTTTAATTTTATTTCTATTATTTATTTTAAAAATTATGCATCATTATTCCTTAAGGAAATTGGTCAATAGTTTCCTTTCTCTGTTTCTGTTCTTCCTGGTTTAGGTAACAGCACCATATGTCTTAAAGAAGTGGTTCTCAACCTTCCTAATACCCCAACTCTTTAATACTGTATGTGGGCGTATGTGCATGTGGGCGGACCTGCCTGGAGATGGATAGAGGAGTGCTGTCTTGGTTCCCAAGACCATGGGAAATAAGTGTATTAAGGGAATTAAGCAGGACTTCTTCATTGCATATTTCCCCAAATATTTTATATAGTACCAGAATTAATTGTTCTTTAAATATTTGGTATCAATCCCTTGTCAATTCATCTGGTACAGGGGACTTTTATTTTAGGGAGTTCTTTGATGATTTATTTGATTTCTTTTCTGAAATAGAGTTATTTAAGTACTCTATTTCTTCTGTTAATTTTGGAATTTGTTTTTTTCTATTTTTTAAATACTCATTCATTTAACTTACATTGTTAGACTTATTGGCATGCAATTGGACAAAATAGCTCTTAATAATGGCTTTGTTATCTTTATTGCTGGTGAATTCACCCTTTTTATTTTTAATAATGGCAATTTGGTTTTCTTTCTTTTTTTAAAATAAAATTAACTAATGGTTTATACACTTTATTTTTCCCCTTATAAAACCAGCTCATAGTTTTATTTATTAGTTCAATGATGTTCTCTGATTTCACTTTTTTACAATTTCTTCTTTGACTTTTAGGATTGCCATTTCAATGTTTAATTAAGGATTGTTATTTTTTTCTTTTCCTAGTTTGTTTTAGTTGCATGTCCAATTCATTAATCTCTCCTTTCTCTATTTTATTAACATAAGTATTTAGAGTTACAAACCCTAAGTACTACATTTGCTGTACCTCACATATTTTGGAATGTTGTTTTATTGTTGCTATTCTCTTTAATGAACTAATTGATTGTTTCTATGGTTTGTTCTTTGAACCACTCATTCTTTAGAATTAAATTATTTAGTTTCAAATGAATTTTTAATCTTTGTTTCCATTGCCCTTTATTGAATATCATTTTAATTGCACTATGGTATCAAAAGGACACATTTAATATTTCTGCTTTTCTGCACTTGGTTGTGAAGTTTTTATTCCCTATTGGGAAATGTTCATGTTCAATTTTTTTGAAGGAGCCACGTACAGCTGAAAAACAGTCATATTCCTTTCTATTTCTTTTCAGTTTTATCCAGATGTCTATCATATCTAACTTTTCTGAAATTCTATTCATTGCTTTAACTCCTTTCTTATTTATTATGTGGTTAGATTTACCCTGTTTGGAGAAGGAGAAATTTGAGGTTCCTCACTAATATAATTTTACTTTTTCCTCCTGTAACTAATTTAACTTTTTCTTTGAGAATTTAAATGCTATGCTATTTGGTTCATCCATGTTTTATATTTTTATTACTTCATTGTCCATGATACCTTTTATGAAAAACATAATTTCCTTGCTTATTTTTAAAATTAAGTCTATTTTTGCTTTTGCTTTATCTGAGATAATGATTGCTACACATGGTCTTTTTTTTTTAAACTCAGATGAAGCATAATCGGTTTGGCTCCAGCCACTTATTTTTATACTGTGTGTCTCTGTGTTTCAAATGTATTTCTTGTAAATAATATATTGTTAGAGTCTAGATTTTAAACCATTCTGCTGTCCGTTTCAATTTTTTGAGTGACTTCATCCCATTCACATTCATAATATTATGAATGGTATATTTCCCTCTCTCCTATTTTCCCCTGGTTATCCTTATTTCTCTCTTTTTACCCTATTCCTCCTCAAAAGTTTGTTTTGCTTCTGTCCACTACTTCCCTTAATCAACCCTCCCTCATATCAGCCTCTTTTCCTTTTTCTTATCCCCTTTCTTGTTGCCAAATATAGTGCCAATGCGGTTTTCACAGTGCCCATGGTGGTTATGAATATGCTGGTGTTGTTGTGAATCAAAAAATGTAACAGATCCTTCACATGGAAGACAGAATCAAAACATTTATTCAAATACTAGAAAGCCATATCCGAAAACCAGAAAGCCAAATCCTTCATAGGAACCAAGAAGTTGGTACACATAACCCATTTAGTGAACATCAACATTCCCAAGCCTTCCCTCCCTCAGGCCTTCAAAACAAAACAGATCACCTTAATAAAAATGCTCCTCTCTCACCTGCTTCCAGTAGTTCTGGCTCTCTCTCCTTCTCCTTCTTGCTCCATCCTTCCTGTTTCACCCTTTCAGCAAGTTCCTCCCCCCATGGGCTCCATGTGATTACATTTGGCCTATTAAGGGGCAGGGAAGATGTTCAAATTCCCATCACCATTAAATCTCTATGTTAAGATAGAGTTTTATACCCAAATGATTGTGCATGTTATTCACTCTTTCAACTGATTCTGATGAGAATAAAGTTAAAGCATTGCTCACTCACCCCCTTCTTCACATCCATTGTAAAAGTTCTTGCTTTTGTGTCTCTTATTTGAGATAATTTTCCCAATCTCCCCTCCCTTCCCACTTTTTCTAGTGTGTCTTTCTTATCCTTTAATTTTTTTTTAAGAATTATCCCATCATAGTCCTCTTACACACATGCCTTCTATGCATACTCTTAACTGCCCTAATAATGATCTAGTTCTTAGAAGTTAAAATTGCAAGAAACACACTTGTGGGAATCACTGAACTTCCCAGGTAGGATCACGGAGTTACCCTGGAATGTGTTTCTGATGCCCTCTGCTTCCTTGGTGGTCCTTTGGAAGATCCACATTATGTACCCTTAAAATAGCAAACCCCTTTTCACTGAAAGAACTCAGAAACAGAGTGTTCATAGAAAGGTGTTTATTATGCTTCAGGCAGGAAGCAGGTGTGGTGCTCACTAGGGACACACCCACACCAATGCAAAAGCATGAGTGAGGTTATACAGTTCTGTCCTTCCTAGTAGACTCAGGATTAGTCAAATTCCTCAAATTCCTCACTTTATTTCCCTGCATTCCCTCTCTATATGCAGATTATATGTAGATTACGTAAGGGTGGTAGTGAGAATACTTAAGACCTGACCTCTTGTAAGGTCAGAGCTCTGTGCCACACCCCCACCTTTCTAGCTCCCTCTGGCCATTGTTTTAGTTCCAGGAAGGCCAGGGTTTTAGTCAAATAAGATAATCTTGTTTCCCCACAGCTATTGATTATTTTCCAATAATTTTTGTGGGAACAAAACAAGATACCATTATATCTGCTCTTACAAACTGATCATCTTTCCATCGTTTTTCAGTTGATTTAGTCATATTCAATTCTGTGACCCTGTAGACCTCTGTCAATGTGGTGTTCTTGGCAAAGATTTGGGAGTGGTTGGCCATTTTTTCCACTAGCGGCAAGCACAGGTTACTTGTCTTACCCAATGTCACACTCTAGGAAGTTTTTGTGATTGCATTTGAACCCAGATCTTCCTGACTGCAAACCCAGCACTGTATCCACTGTACCACCCAGCTTTCCCCATCTTACCATTATAGGAATGTGATCTCCTTATGTTTATTCTTTCATATTTACATTTTTAAGCTTCTTTTGAGTCTGACATTTGAAAGCCTAATTTTCTATTCAGCTCTGTTCTATCCATTAGCAGTGATTGAAAGTTCCTTTTTTTTTTTTCATTAAACATCGATTTATTCCCCAGATTATACTCAGTTTCTCTGAATAGGTAATTCTTTGTTGTAATCTTAGTTCCTTTGCCTTCCAGAATATCATATTAAAACCTCAGATCCTAAAACGTGGAAGGTGCTAAATCTTGTTTGATCTTTACTGTGGCTCCATGATATTTGAATTGTTTCTGGTTGCTGCAATATTTTCTTCTTGACATGGGAGCTCTTTGAATTTAGCTATAAAATCTTTGTAGTTTTCATTTTGGGATCTTCAAGAGGTGATCAGTAGATTCTTTACATTTATATTTTATGCTCTGGTTCTAGTGCATCAGCATAGTTTTCATTGATACTTTCTTAAAATATGATACGCAGGCTCTCTCTCTCTTTCATTTCCCATGACCATTTCTTGATGTTGCTAATTCCACTCTTGGACAGCATTCATTCTTAGGTAGTTTTCTATGGTATCAATCTTAAATGTGCCTTTCCGTCAATGTCTTCTACCCACTGCTCCTGGTTCTATCCAATGGGACCAAATTAAAACAAAAACTCATTTATCCTCAATATGAAAGCCCTTTAAAAACTTGATGGCAATTATCACGTCCCCCTCTCTTCTGCTTCTAAATAAGTGCTGTTTCTTCAGTTGACTCTCACATGACTGATGTCAAGTTTCTTCTCACATTATTTTTTTTTAAGCTGGAAGATCTGTCATTGAAGATAACCCAAAGAAAGATAAGTGATGCCTAAAGTATTATTATTTGATCTCTTCCCCGGAGCAATGTTGGTATAGTTTCCCAATTCAAATGTCAAATCAAGTTTTTGTATTTATTGGGTGATGCCTAGGTGAAGAGGTTAGGGTTGCTCTGGAGACCCCCAAAATACCAACATACCGAATCCTGCTGAAAGAATTCAACTCAAGTCTTCTCTCAGCCAAAGGAAAGTAAAGTTTATTGAAAGTTTGCCGTATGGGGTACACTCTAAAGGAGTTTAGGTATCGGTGATGCTTGCATTGGGCAAGCAGGACAGAGTAAGTCTGTGCTAGGTCATTCTATGGCACTCTCACACCACATGGAGGGAAGATGGGGATCTTATATACAGAAAGGTTGTGGGAATCTAGGAGTGGTAGTTTGGGGAGGGTCTTCAGGAGGAGTCAGATGAGGTCAGACTCCAGGCGAGAAGTTGTTGGAGGCTACCTGGAGAGGACAGACAATGGTGGGCTAGGCCACTTCAAGGGTGGAACAGGAGGATCAAGGGAGGGAAATTGCTGGACAAGAGGGCTAGCTAAAGACTTGGGCAAAGCCACAATGAAAGTCCTATGGCCTCAGGCAAATGCCTTGCATGGGGAGATTCAAGGAGAGCTCAAGGGGACTCCCAGAGCCTGTATCTCATCACTAGGCACTAAACTACTCCAAACAATTACCACACAAGTCAAATTAACAAAAAATTTCCTATGCTCACTTCCCTCCACCCAAAGTATTTGTATATTCATCAATTTTAGAATCAATTAGATTTCATATTGCTTTCTGAAGTCACATAATTAGTTTTCTTTTTTTTTTTAACAAATATCCCAAGAATGATAGTAATGAGGAAATAGTTGATTGAGCCAATAGTAGTAAATTATCCATGTTCCTGTCAATGGATGCAGTCAAGTGAGTCTAGGACTTCTCAGTTCCAGTTCATGGGGAACATTTTCCAATCATGCTATTCACCGGATTATAACTGATATTGCTAGATAGATATCCTTTCTTAAAGAAGCAACATCAAAAGGTTGTAATGCTGGCCATGTTAGGCTCTCCAACTTTAAAATAGATTTAAACTCAACAGTCACTAATAATGGTAAGAGAGTGTCAAAGCAAGAAGTTAAAAAAAAAATAAAAACAATTTAGTCAATCAATTGTCCCTTGTCTTTTTGCTTCATTTCTTTGGCAGCTGGGTGGCATAGTGGATAGAGCTCTGACTGATTTCTTGCTCTTACTATTTAATCTTGGATAAGTCACTTGATCTCTGTTAGCCTCAGTTTTATCTTCTGTAAAATGGAGAAGATAATAGTTTTTACTTCCTAGAGTTGTTCTGTGGATGAATAAGAGAATGTTTATAAACTTTAAAGGACTATATAAATGCTGGCTATTATTTTAACAACCCATAATTTAACTAATATGGAGATTTTGTTTACCACTGTAAGCTATATTCCCTTTCTGACATATGAGGTAAATCCATAATCAACAAGTATTTTCCCTTATAACTGACCAAAGGGATCCACCCAACATGGTCTTTAAACTCCTAGAAGTTCATTTCTGCAAAAATATCCAACTTCATACTTTATTTTTCTTTACCAAAAATAAGATAGAAAAAAGGACTGAATTTGTGATCTTATGGATATAGCCCTAGATTTTACAGTTGGGACATTCCTCTTCTAATGCAGATCAGCACCTTAGCTGCACCTTAGAGAACTGCCTAGAGTCAGCCTGGGGAGGAGGAGGAGAAGGAGGAGGAAGAGGACAGGCATGGATGGTGGAGGCCTCAGTGGTGGGTGTCGACAACCCCCCTCTTCCCTCCCCCCGCCCCAGCACTGCTCCTTCTGTCACTGCTGCAAGGGCGAGGTCAGCCTCAAGCTGCCAGAGTATATTTGCCCCAGATGTGAATCAGGCTTTATTGAAGAAGTGACTGACAATTCCAGTTTTTTAGATAGGGGTGGCAGCGGCCTAGAAGACAGCACACTGATGCATTTTGCAGGGCTCTGGGACCTTTTGGACCACATGATGTTTTTCCCAGACTTTAGACCCTTTCTGAGTAGCAATTTACTGGATCAAGACATTAGAGACAATGAACGGGGCCATCAAACTCATGCAGATCTTTGGGGACCCAGCAGGCCCCCCAGACTGCCAGTGACCAAGCGATACCAATCCCATGGAAGTTCTTTACCTAACAGGTCTGCAGCTATTGAAGGAATAATACAACAGATCTTTGCAGGATTCTTTGCAAATTCAGCAATTCCTGGCTCCCCGCATCTTTTTTCATGGAGTGGGATGCTGCACTCCAACCGTGGGGACTATGCCTGGGGTCAGGTGGGGCTTGATGCCATTGTCACCCAGCTCTTAGGACAGTTGGAAAACACTGGGCCTCCCCCAGCTGATAAAGAAAAGGTCACCTCTTTTCCAACAGTGACAGTAACTGAGAAGCAAGTTGATAGGAGTCTAGAGTGTCCAGTGTGCAAAGAAGAGTACACAGTTGGAGAGCAAGTCCGGCAGTTACCTTGCAACCACTTCTTTCACAGCAGCTATATTGTGCCATGGTTGGAACTGCATGACATGTGTCCTGTTTGCAGAAAGAGTTTAAATGGTGAAGACTCAACTCGCCAAACACCAAACCTTGAGGCTTCTTTGAGCAGTGGCTATAACAGTGACAGCTAGCCTGTGGTAGGTAGACTTACTACAAATGTAAATTGTATAAAAAATAGTATGTGGATATAGGCACCTCACCAGAAATCCCAACCTATAATATTAATGCAACGAGTGCTGTCCAAATTTAAAGTTAGCCTTTACGGATGGAATTGTATCTACAGCCAACTGCCTCTCTTATTGCTGAATTCAGAGTGATGATTTGATTTTATATTTGTGAAACTTAATTATGTGTTTCTTTCAGAATGAAATAAATTCCTCAAAGGTCTAGTTAGGGTTCTGCTCTTTGTCACGCTGCCTTGTAATAGAGGCTCTGTTTTCTCCCCCACCAGTGTATTTTAAAGTAAGTAAATGCAGTGGAACCAAAACTCCATGGTCTTTTTGGCATAAAGTATTTTTCTTGAGTGGATGAAAGTGGCTCCTCCTGACTGGATTAGTGAAGTCAGGTGAATGAAGCCAGAGCTTTGACTTGAGCTTCCAAGAGCAAACTGAAGGACAGTTAAAGTGGGAAGGAAAACGTGGCTTATTGGCCTCTCTCTTTGGGTTTGCTCATTTTCCTTTTTGAAATACTTCACGAGGAAGCAGTTCCCCTTGAGAAAACAATATGATATATTCTTATAGTCTAGCTGGGACCCTCCCCTTTCCCCTTTCTGGGAAAGGGTTAAAACAGGATGAAAGCTAAAGGGACAGGGGACTGTGACTCTTAAGTTTAGGGTCTATAATTGCCCTCAACTCATAGTAGGTTCCTTGTTTCCTGCCTATTGTTCTGGGGACCTCCTGAAGACATCTCTTTGGGAAATGAATGGGGTTGTTTTGTAAACTGCTTGAATGCCTAGTTCGTTGGTACTTGATAATTCATTGGTCTTCAGGAATTTAGATTTTTATGTTGTCTCTTTTTAAAATTTTTTTTTTAAACACATTTCACTTGTAAACCCTTGCTGTTCTGCCTGGCTCTTGCTGCTATTGGAGTCATACCATTCATGGCCAGGCCCAAGGGCACTCGACTGAAAGGAGGTATCTGACTTAGGGTTCTACTCTGTTAACCAATGAGCATCCTTATACACATGTACACAGCTCTGTGGAGCGCTCATTTTCTAAAGCTGAATAAATGAAGAAGGTCGAGAATTGCCTACAGCACTGAGTGGTTATGTAATTTGCCTACAATCCATCACAAAGCCTGTATATTTCAGAAGAATTATTTGAGCCAAACTCTTCTTATTTTTGAGGACTGTTTCTCAGCACTACAGCACAATACTGCTCTACTGAAAATATGTCAACAGAAATAGCTATAGATCAAAAGGGAAAGTTTCCAATTTCTTGACATTGTCATAGTCACATG
The DNA here is from genome assembly GCA_028627135.1 of Pseudochirops cupreus. Lineage (NCBI taxonomy): Eukaryota > Metazoa > Chordata > Mammalia > Diprotodontia > Pseudocheiridae > Pseudochirops > Pseudochirops cupreus. Next base: position 339,012,039 of record CM053584.1, on the reverse strand, counting down.
GGGTTGAGTGGGTAGTTAGTTATAAGTTCTGTCCTAAAGTAGTTTTTTCTTTTTTTTAATTAAATTTTACATTTATTTTTAGTTTACATTGTTCATTTCCACAAGATTTTGAGTTAAAAATTTTCTCACTGTCTTTTCCCTACTGACCGCCCCGAAACAGTGATCCTACTGTATACTCCCCTCCCCCAATCTGCTCTGTCTTATATACCCCCAGATTCCCCTTTGACTATCTGGCATGGCAAGATGGATCTCCATACCCCAGGGCCTCTATATCTTATTTCATAGTTGTATGTAAAAAAATAATGAAAATAATAATTTTTTTAAACATTTGATTTTTACAAATTTGAATTCCAGATTCTTTTCCTTACTCCCTCATATCCCTCCGTTATTGGGAAGATAAGCAGTTCAGTATAGGTTGTGCATGTGTAGTTATGCAAAACATTTCCATAGTGGCTATATTGTGAAAGACTGACTGTATTTCCCTCCATCCTATCCTGCCCCCTACTTGTTCTATTTTCTACTTTGAAATATTTGGAATATCATATTCTAAGCCCTGTCTCTTTTCAAAAGTGTGTGCTTCTAACTACCCTGCCCCACAAACTGCCCTTCTCTCCATTATCCCCCCCTCTCATTTGCTTCCCCCCCTACTCTCTTGTAAGGCAAGACATCCAATTTAGTGTGTATGTCATTCCCTCCCTAAGCCAAATTCAATGAGAGTAAGGT
>CM053584.1:338990198-339010816 GCA_028627135.1 Pseudochirops cupreus | reverse complement strand
ATGCTTCTTCAGACAAGCCCTCTCAGCCTTCCAGGCAGGCCCTCTCAGCCTTCCAGGCAGGCCCTCTCAGCCTTCCAGGCAAGCCCTCACCAGATTCTGGTCTCAGGAAAACTCCATCTCAGTTCTCAGTCAGTTCTCAGCTTCCAGATGCTGGGAGAGAAACTCTTTCTCTCTCTCTCCTTCAGCAGGAGCAGGGTTCCAATTCTGTCTCTCTGTGTCTCTCTGCCTCAGCTGGCTTCAGTCTCCAGGATTCTTCCTTCAAGGGGAGCAAAATTCCAATTCTGTCTGTCTGTCTCTGGAATTCTTGCTTATGTACACAACTCAACCAATCCCATTCTTCCACATCAACAGGGGAGTTCATGCCTTCTCAACAATGGGACAGAGTTTGCACCTTCCACACTTTGCACTTAGCACTACTAAGTGCTAAGTATCCTGCTAAACTAATTACTAGGTCAGGCAAGCAACTTAGTTGCAGCAGATAATTACCTTAAATAAGAGATAGACAAGTGTCACAAATATTAAACAACCAGGACCACCTCCTTTTTTGATCTCAATTAAGGAAGCCCAAGAATGTGATTCCAAGGATTTGGAGTAACATCACCTTCCCAACCAACCTTCTTCTAACCTATTTCCTCAAATATACAAAAGAAGAATATTTGTGGAGATACCATTATTCAGTTGTATTTAATGATGGATGCTACAGCCCTACTTTCTACTGAGGACCACCAAAATGAAACTTTATTTTATGCCTAAGTCACTGGTACAATCAAATGATTCAACACTAGTAATAGGTATGGTTTTAGTAATGGAAATGACATTAAGAAGATGAATTACCATGTACTTTGCTTCTGTGTCCTAAGGATCATTGGAATTTTCTATCTAATTTATAGCTAAAGCCTCTTATATATGTAGTCTCCCTTTATTATAACATCAGTTCCATGAAAGCAACTGTTGTCTGGATTTTTTATTTGCATTTCCAGAATTTGTCACACTTCTCATATTTTATTTTCTCACGCTAAGGTGCTTTTTAAGGTACTTTTCTCATCCATTTATCTATTCATTTATTCATGGCAGCCTTTTGTTCTTGTCTATTTTCCCCCCAATTTTCCAATATTCAGGTTTTTTTTTTTTCAGATTTTTAAGTGGGTAATATTGGTGTGGGCAGGGATGCCTAGACTGTGGTTATAGGGGCACTGTTATTTTCCTTTTCTATCATATTAGTCAATCTAATAGGTGTAGGGTGGTGCCACAGAGCTTTTAAATTTGTATTTCTCTAATAAGTAATGGTTTAGAACTTTTTTTTTAATATGCCTATAGATAGCTTTGATTACTAGGAAGACTGTCTAGTCATATCTTTTGAACATTTTTCAATTGAGAAATGACTTTTATGTCTATTAATTTGATTTCATTCTCTATATATTTGAGAAATGAGGTTTTCATCAGAAAAAAACCATACTGTAATTTTTTCACATTTATGATTACTGTGTATTCACTTCATCCCATTTTTCACTGTGTTTATCCTATTAACTCTCTCCTTTCTCCTACTCATCCTCAAAAATGTTTTGCTTCTGACTACTGTCTTTCCCAATCCACCCTCTCTTCTATCAGTCTTATCTTCTTTTATATTCTTCCCCTCCTACTTTTCTGTAGGGCAAGATAGTTTTCTATACCCAATGGAATGAATATGTTAATCCATCTTTGAGCCAATTCTGATGAGAGTAAGGTTCAAGTACTTCCCCATGTCTCCAATCTTCTCCATTGTAAAAGATCCTTTTTGCTCCTTTTATGTGAACTAATTTAGCCCATTTTACCTCTCCCTTTCTTCTTCTTCCAAAGCATTCCTCTTTTTCCCTCCTAAATTTAATTTTTTGGGGTATCATCACATATTTATCTCACATCCATGCTGTAATAGTAATGGAGATTTGAAGATCTTCCCTGCCCCTTGTATTGGCAAACAGATACTTGACAGCTTGTTTCAAGTTCATGACTTTATCAAGTCTTAAGATTCAAAACTTGTGAATTCCACAGTGGGAGACAATTGCTGATGTAACAGGAAGGGATGCAACAGGGAAGAACTAATAACTTATATAAGGAAAATCCCAAGCTAGAGAGCCAGAATTGCTGAGAGAGAACTGCTAGGATCCTGAGAACTTCTGAATTGCTATGAATTGAGAACAGAATGGAAAACAGAACTTGCGGTGGAAGAACAGAGAATTGAGAACTGAGAACTGAACTGAGAACTGAGAACTGAACTGAGAACTGAGAAGAACTGAGAAATGAGAAGAGAAGAGAACTGGGAGGAAGCATGGCTGTGGTGCTGATACTTTGTCTGTCTGTTTTAATGCTACTTTGTTAGATTCATCTGTGATAGAGGACATTGTTGTTGTTACAGAACCCTGGGACCTTACTGCTGGTTCAAAAGCCTTGAAAGAGAATTTTCTTGTTGTATGTTTACAGAAATCCTGGAGGAAGGTCTTACTGACATTTTCCTTTATATCTAAATCATGTACCCATTTTGACCTTATCTTGGTATATAGGGTGTAAGATATTGTTTTATGTCTAATTTCTGCCATACTATTTTCCAGTTTTCCTAGAAGCTTTTTTTTATTCAAATAGTGAGTTCCTATCTCAGAGGCTGGAAAATTTGAGCTCATCAAACATCACATTACTATAATTATTGACTGCTGTGTCTTGTGTCCTTTGCATTCCGTAGTTTCTTCAACTGAGCTTCTTAGGACCTGGTTTGCAGCTCTGTCAAGAGCTGAGATACTCTTCTGAAGCTTTTTAATGACCTTTAAAAAAATTTGACATCAATAACTGAGTACAAGTCTCCAGATGTCATCTCCTCAGGGCAGAATTAAGTGCTATAGTCATTCCTTTCATTTGGGATACAAGGCTAATCTTGAATTACTTGCAAAAGAAGACACACTAAGTTTCCTTTAGATTCCCAGATAGTACTTGTAAGCTCTTTGCCCACAATTGATGTTTATGTTTATTGATTTGTTGGCTTTTAATGCACTAAAAAAGAAAAGAAAAAAGCAGAAAAAATGAAATGAGAAAAATGTTTTATAGTTTATCCATTCTCAATATCAAGTAACATTAGATAGGGTCTCAGAAGTATGTTTCTTTTTTTTTTCCTACCATTAAATTCCTCCTGTGCCAGACAGTGGCAAATAAGGAGAGATTCAACTCATTTAAAAATAAATCTCTTTACAGTATTACATCATTAAAGAAACAGAAAAAAATATTCTTCTTTTTACAGTGATGACTCAGATTTCTAAAGCTGTTTTAGATATTCAGTTCCTGGCTAAACATCATGAAATGTGGTTACTCATCATTAGCTTTTATCTCAAAGACCTTCTGGCCATTTAAAAATGGACAATGGAAAAATCTATTTCTCTCTGGTGGGAGACATTCTTCCTTCCCAGTAATAGGTTCCTTCAGGAGTTTTGCACAGCTATATTTTCTTCTGGCTCACAAATCCATTTATACTAGGCCTTTCTTGTATCTAGAAGATTTGTTTCCATTTTCCTTTCATTCTTTCCCATGTGCCTTATTATCTACGAATGTTTTAAACCCTCCTGGTCTACATTCACATTTTAACATTCAGTGCAACTCCTCCTTATTTCCCATTGGGAATGGAGAGCACTAAGTTTTGCTTATCTTATAATGATTAGGACACGAAGAATAGCAATCTTTTTCACCTACACATTTATTTGTTCTTAATGGTTGTCATCTTGGAGCACCACAATCTCTGAAGAATTAAAAGTATGGGTGAACCATAAGACAATAAAGAATAATATTGAAGGTGAATAGGTTGCAAAATATTTCTAATAGTGACCCACTCACAAGAAATTGTCTCTTCAAAGAAGCAAAATGGATAAGATCTCACAAATCTCTATGAAAAGTCACCGAAGGAAGAATGGGACTCTCTCAAGAATGGAGTTCTAGAATTACAGTGAAAAAACAACTATGAAGTAAAACACATGGAGGAGTTTCCCCAAAAGATTGATGTTAGGCCACAGATAACTCACTGCTCCAAATTACATTTAAAAATACATATAGAAAATAGCCCAGAGAATAGAGTGCTAGACCAGAAATTAAGAAGACATGAGTTCAAATTCTACCTCAGATGATTCTTAAAAATCTGATCTGGTCAATTCACTTGACTTATACCTGTCTCAGTTTCTTTATCTATAAAAAAGGGATAATAACTGCACCTGTACCACAGCGTTATAATGAGCATGAAATGAAATATTTGTAAAGCACTTTGCAAATCTTAAAGCATTATACACTATGATGATGTTGATACTGATATTAATAATGATGAGGGATAAAAATTATGGAATTGTCTTAGAATAGTTTCAGGAATGCGAAAGCTCAGAATAACTCAAGCTGGCAAGAAATGCTAAAAAAAAAAGAATACCAACCCCCAAAAAGGGTTTTTATCTATACTAGGGAGAAGAGGTGAGTCAAAGAAAGAAAGATGATACTGCTTGAATTGGTTAAGATAATGATAACTGATGAGAAAGCAAAATCAGCTGCTCAGATTTTATCTTCCTTTGGTTTTTCCCCACCAGGGAGAATTATCATTGAACCAGGGAAGGTAGAACAAAAAATATTCCTAGGGAGTTGATACTCAAAATATGTGAGGAGGTAATAAGAAAGCATTTAACTGCCTTTGATGAGCTAATTAAGTCATTAGGCCAAGGAGAATTTCATGCTTAGGTACTAAAAGAACTGACAGAAATGATTGCTAAGCAATGTTTAAAAGAAGAAAGACAACAGAAGAAATACCACAGGGTTTCAGAGAAGTAAAGTTAGTGGAGTCTATGAGTTATACGTTAGTGAACTTGATTTAGATTGCTGGCAATATTTTAAGATATATTGTTTAAACATATCTGGAGAAAGAAGTGATAATAGATAAAGATTCATGAAAAATAGGACTTATCAGAACAACCTAATTTCTTTCTTAGCCAAGTATTCCTACTTGTAGATTGGAGGAATACTGTAAATGTAATTTATCAAATTCTGATTGATTGAACTTATAAGACACACTCCCATGTATTGTTTGAGATAAAGACTCTTTAGTATATTCCTGGCTTCCTTTGAAGATCTTCAGCTAGGAAGAGTAAGATAGATGGATTTGGAGCAGGTAACCATAAGGTTGTAATGTTGTATGATGAGGGAAATCAGAATGGTAAGCTAAAATGCTATAATACTATTCTCAAAATATAAAATAATATAGAGCAATGATTCATAAACTTTTTTATGTCCTAGGCACTTTTGGCAGTCTGGTGAAGCCTATAAATGCCTTCTCAAAATAACATTTTAAAATTGCAAAAGATACCAATTGTATGTAAATGTAATCATCAAAACTTATTTTAAAAATGTTCATAGATTTCAGGTTAAGGGTCCCTGGCCCTGAAAGGTCTCTAACAAATTGGACGGAGGCTCAATAGGAGATAAATGGAAGGAAACAGACAGACTTACACAGTATGTGAAAATTCTGATGGGTTATACCTGCTCTAACAAAGGGAATTCTGACACTGATAAAATCACACATTCATGGAGATATCTTAGTAAAAGTATTAATGCTCTAATCTTTAAATGGAAGACTCTAAGATCATTCAATTGAAACCTCAGAGGGGGAAAACTGTTAAAACAAGGATATAAAGACCTATGATCAATGTAATTCCTAGGATGCCCTATGTAAGGGTGAGGAACCTGCTGCCTCCAGGCTGCATGTGCTTTTCCAGGTCCTTGGGTGAGGCCTTTTGACAGAGTCCAAGTTTTACAAAACAAATCCTTTTATTAAGGGGATTTGTTCTCTGTGAAGTCAAAGGGCTGCACTTGAGGACCTAGAGGGCTACATTTGACCTCAAGATCACAGGTTCCCCACTCCTGGTATCAAGGTAATTCGTGCTAGAGATCCACTGCTACAGAGAAAAGGTATTTCCAGTGACTCTTGTCTTTTCATTATATAACCAAAGTGTTTAAATTTTAGCTTTATTTAGTATTTGACCTTTTAGTGAATAATCTGATTAAGTATTGACTGATTTGATCTTTTTGCTGTCCAAGAAATTCTCTGAAGGCTCCTCTAGCACCACAATTCAAAAGCCTCAATTCTGAGGCAATCAGTTTTCCCTATATTCCAATTTCCTCAGTTGCACATTGCTACCAGAAAACCATGTCTTTGAGTGTATGGACCTTTGTCAGCAAGGTGATGTCTCTACTCTTTAGTATACTGTCCAGAATTGCCTCAGCTTTCCTTCCAGGGAATAAGCATCTTTTAATTTCATAGCTGCTCTTGCCATGCTTAGTCATCTTTGAGCCCAAGAATATAAAATCTGACACTGCTTCTATTTCTTCTTCCTCTGTTTGCAAGGAAGTGATGGGACCAGTTGCCAAGATCATAGTTTTTTAAATGTTAAGATTTAAGCCAACTTTTATACTCTCCTCTTTAACCCTCATAAAGAGGCTTAATTCTTCACTTTCTGCCATCAGAATAGTATCATCACATATCTGAGATTGTAGATATTTCTCCCAGCAAACTTAATTCCAGCTTTTTTTCATCCAGCCTAGCATTTTGCATGGTATATTCTACGTATAAGTTAAATAAAGTGATGATACACATCCTTGCCATACTCCTTTTCCAATCTTAAATCAATAAGTTGTTCCATGTTCTGTTCCAACTGCTGCTTTTTGACCTGCATACATATTCCAGAGTAAACAAGTAAGGTGATCTGGTACTCCTGTCTCTTTGAAGATGACACATTTTGTTGTGATCCATATGGAACAATAATGAAGTATACATAAATGTAAAGCTGAGCACAAGCAGCTTTCCAGAGGACTGCTACTGTGAATGGTTTAAGGTTATGATTACATAGTATAGTGAACTCTCTACTTATTCAATAATAAATTAAAGCAAAACATTCACAGAAATCAAAGTACAGCATTCACAACGTTATGACATAACAACTTATCACTAAAACGGCTGCATAGTTTTTACCAACGTGGCCCACATAATTTTAAACAAAGTACAATCATTTCATAACTCAATCATTTAGTAAGTCCTTAATTCAATTTCATTTAGGAGGCTTTCCTCCTTAAGGGACACAAAGTACAAAGGTCAAAGTTCTCCACCCCTAGGCCACAGTAAATCATGATCTTCCCAATCAATGCATAGTATCCAAGTAAAGTCTTCTTTCATCTTGACTTGATGTTGGCTCTCAGCTTCCATGGTTCCTCTTCTAAGGTCCCAACTCCTGCCCGAATCTGCCCAACTGCCACCTGGATTCAAGGGCAGGGAGCTCTCAGTTCCTTGTCTAGCTCCTAGTCCAGTTCTTCATCCAGTTCCTGGTCCAGTTTCCATTCCATATTGAAGTTCACAGTGTCCAGTCCACCTTAAGTCCTTCACAGTTCCTGTTTCTGGGAAGACAAATCTTAAGAGAGCCAAAACAGCATACATCAACATTGCCGGCACCATCATTAATTCACTATCTGCCTGTGTAATCAACACAAACCCACCAACAAGATCTGAGAACTCAACACAAATCATCAGTATAGAAATCAACAGAGACCCATAAACAAGGTCCAAGAGGTCAATACAAATCATCAACATAGAAATCAACAAAGACCCAAAAACAAGGTCCGAGAGATTAATACAAATCATCAGTAAAGTCCCAGGGCCTCCAAGACCCTCTTCCAGGACTTCTGTAAACAAAAAACCCAGAAAATCCTCTTTCAGGGTTTCCAGTAAGGTCCCAGGGCTTCTGTAGAAAGTATCACAAAGAAACATCAACACAGACAGAAGAGACAAACAGAAAGCCAAGATACCACAAGTTTTCACCTTCTCCACCACAAGAGCTCCCTTCTCAGTTCTGCTCTCTCCAACCTGGGCCTCTCCCTATATATGGTCATTAGCTCTTCCCCTTCCTGTTGAGATCACAAGTTCTAGGATTCACAAATTGTGGGATTCACAATTTCTGCTTCTCAATCATTGGCAAGGCTCAGAAGAAACTTGGACTGAAGCAATTTATACAATAACAACAGCATAGTAAAAGCAATCAGTTTGAATTCTATAAGAACTAAGATAAATATAAGGACCATTCATGGCTGATGATGAAAATTGTAGTGAAGGATTTAAGTTACAGAATGAGACACTTTTTGCATGTAGCCATTGAGGAAATTTTGTTTTGCCTGGTTATATATATTTATTATATCGACTTTGTTTTCTTTTTCTTTTCTCACTGGTGCTGGGAGAGTTAGAAGAGCAAATAGTTTTCTGTTAATTTTAAAAATAGAGTGTTTAGGAGTGCTATAGATAGGAAAAGATGAATGCATTTTAAATTGAGGTCACTACATTATTAGTGCTACTTAAGTGATTTGCTTTATTACAAAAGACCTCTTGTGTAGTATGTGTTAAGAAATGATCTAAGATCATAGAGCTAGCAAACATCAAAGTTAGTAATTGAACCTAGATATTCCCAACTGAAAATACAGGATTGTGTAGACAATAGAAGGAAAAGAACTTAAAGGATTACCCAAGGAAGAATATCCTTATCATATAAGGGAAAGATAAATGGATTGGGAATCTGGAGATCTATGACTTATCCCTGAAACTGTTGATATTAACTTACTAGCCAGATCTTTGAACAATTTTGATGTTTATTTTTTTTATTTGTACATGAAGCATTTGGATTAGGTTTTATCTTCATCTTTTTTTTTAAGATTCTATGATTTCATGGCAATATATTCAAAACCTTCAGAATCCCATAGAATATATGTATGTGACAGTTCAGAGATGCATACTGATATACAGATTCTCACTGTACATGAAGAGACATGTTCTGTTAAAAAGCAGCCTGGCTGAGGATTCACAAAATCATGTTAGCTGGCTCTTCTATCTGGGCTTTCTTTTTAAACTGCCATGCCCATGATATATTAACTTTGGCTCATTTTAGGGCCTTTACTTTTATTTACACCTATTTACAAGATGCAATCTTCCATATCTCATATTCTGACTTTAAACAAGACAGCTGTCTTACAGAGGAGAGGCAGAAGTGGTTTCTGTAGTGATGAAACCATGTCAAACCTCTCATGACTGGGGTGATGGGGGAGGACATAGGAGAGAGCAGATTGGGGGGAGGGGCTATATAGTGGGATTGCTGTTTTGGGGTGATGGGTAGGGGAAAGATGGGGAGAAAATTTGTAACTCAAAATCTCATGGAAATGAGTGATGTAAACAAGAAAATAAATAAATTAATTTTAAAAAAAACCTCTCATGACTGCATCTTTGCATACTATTCTCCTTAGTTCAGGCGCATGCTAGAATCAATTGGCACAAAGATTATGCTTCAATTAAAAAATACGAAAAGTCATTGCTTTTAAAATAAAATGTTAAAAAAAAACCGTACAAAATTCCCTAGGCAGATACAATGAAATATCAACTAATTAGACATTTTAAAAGAGATAGCATACATAAATATGAACAAATGGAAGACATCTTCAAACTAGTAATATTACGGCCCCAAATAAAATAAAGCTCTCATTATTCTTACTCTTGTAGCAATAGCATCTTATAAATGAAAGTATTCCTTTTAATAAGTGAAGCATGAAGTGCCTCTCTAACATTGGAATCAAATATCAAAAATTCATTGAAATGTTAAATATTTATTGCACCAAAATATTTGAGCTTCATATGATGCAAACACTTTCACACTAACATCATTTATAGAAAGTCACTGTAGCTGAGAACCTGAAAAATAGGGGAAAGTATATAAAATATGATCAGATGTCATTGTGAGGGAAGAAGAAAAAGAAAAAGAATGGCAAAATAATTTGAGGTTGATTTTTACTTCTATATTATTCCTGTAGATAATAGCTAATTGTGATTCAAAGTTATTCATAACAACAATAAACTGTTTAATTATTTTTCTTAGGATTATGTCTGTTATAAAGCTTTATGCATAAGGGTGTTAAAGTCAAATATATTGAAGAGTACTGACATAACTAGTGGATTAAGCCATTTCCAACTGACTTTGATAGATCATGGAACATGGAAAACAGGACCTAGAATCCAAAGAAATGAAAGAAGCATAATTCTATACATAAAAAGTAACTCTTTTTTGCAGTGGCAAAAAAGTAACCTGGAAACTAAAGGAATGAGCATAATTTGGGGATTCGATAAACATGTTTTGGCATGTGGATATATTGTACTACTATTTTGCTGCAAGAAATGATGAAAATAACAGTTTCAGAGAAACCTGGGGAAACATGTGAAGTGATACAAAAGTGACACGAACAGAAGCAGGAGAAAAATTTAAACTATAACATCTAGATTTATAAAATTAACACTGTGAAAACAACAAAATCCAAAGACCTTAGAAGTCAGGTTGATGCAATGGTCAGTTGAGATTCCAGAGGACTGATGATGAAGAATGCTACCTACCTCCTGACAGAAAGGTAATAGAGTAATATACATAATGAGGCACATTTTTGGATGTAGCCAATTTGAGTATTTGTTGTGCTTAATGATGCTTATTTGTTGTAAGGGTTTTTTGTCTTTTTATTTTTTGGTGAGGGTGGGGAGTGACAGGGGGAAAAATACTTGAAAGTTAAAAAAAAGAAAGACTGGACAGTCTTGGTAACCCAATTTTTGTATTCTCTGTAAAAACATGCACACGTGTCTATATCTGCATATACATGCATGTGTATGTACATGTATGCATATGTGTGTATGTGTGTGTCTTTATATATGTAGTAAACATCAAAGATTCTAAAAACAAATAAGGTATGGGGGTTTGTGTGCTCTACTTCAGAAAAAAATCATGCAAAACAGTAAAAAGAAAAAGGTGGGTGTTCAGTTATCTGGGCAATGTTCATATACATATGTACATTCATTTATGTATATATATGTATATATGTATATACATATATGTATATGTGTATGTATGTGTATATATAAACACATATAAAATAAATGAAAGCTGGTAATGTAGGTGTGGAAAGGGATAAATGTTTATTGAGTTGGAAAAAGGGGAGAACTATCTTTAAACAACTATAGACTTAACTTTCATTCATTCAGCAAACATTTATTTAGTACCTAGAATGTGCTGGGAAATCTGTTATTCATTGGTAAGAAAAACACCAAATTAAAACAATCCCTGCCCTCTTTTATCTTATAGTCAATCAAAGGAGACAGCATGAAAGTAGGCAAACAAAAAATACGTTTGAAATTCCTTACAGAGAGGAAGGAACTAGCAATGGATGGATTAAGATAGAACTGGTACAGATGTTGACATTTCAATGAAGGTGTTTTGAGGAGGAGATGAGGAAAACGTACATGACAAGCACAGAGGAATAGCCTGTGTAAAGGCAAAAAACGGGGCATGATTTTTTTTTAATGGGAACAGTAGTTTGTCTTCAAAGAGAATTAATTGCAATAAGCTTAACAAAGTTTGTCCAGAGCCTATTATGAAAGGTTTTGAATTTCAAACTGAGGATTTTGTTTTTGATACTACAGATAATTGGGACTCACCGTAGCTTCTTGACTAGAGAAGCAGTTTCTTTAGAGGTGTGCTTTAGCAATGCCATTTTTGGCAGCTATGAGGCAGATGGATTAGAGAAGAGAGAAAATGGAGTCAGAGAGTAGTAGGCTATTATTACCCTAATCTTTTCCTGAAAACCTCTAATGAGGGGCAAACCCATTAGTTCCTGAGGTATCATTTTCACTTTCAGATAGCTCTTTTAGGAATTTTTATTCCCTCAAGCCTAAGTCTGTCTTTAAATTCTACCCTTTGCTCTGAGCTCTACTATTTTCAGAACAAAGAGAAAAGGTCTAATTCGATTTTTACACTGGTTTTTCAGATACATAATTCACTACTTTTAAAATTTCCTCTTTTTAAAGCTAAAAATCATCAGTCTCCTCATGAAATCCTTATGTGACATTATCTCAAGACCATTCATCGTACTAGTTACCCTACTCTGGATGCACTCTACCTTATCCATGACTTTCATTAAAAAGTAGCTCACAGAACTGAATGCAACACTCCCAATTAGGAGGCAGACTTTAAGAGCAGGACCGTCACCCTAGCTGTGTACACTCTCTCTCTCTTCTTCAAGCACAAGATTGCATAACTATTTCGATTGCCATACAATACTGATTTCTATTGAACATTTAGTCAACCACATAATCCTGGTCCTTTAAGGCAAATTGTTCTAGATGCATCTCTCATATTGCTCTTGGGACATGCCTTTTTCATTCACATCTAAGATTTTATATTTATCTCTATTAAAATTAATCATATTAGCCCAGTATACCAGTCTGTTTAGGTCTTTTTGGATCATTATTCTGTCAGTTACAATTTTATTGCTGATATTCTTGATCCCCTCAGCTCTAAGTGATTTCTCTCTTTTGGAATCTCTCATATCAACCTGTCAGATTTCTCCTATTAATTTGTCATATGGTAAATTATTTTACAGTTACTTAGGAACTTATTTTGTTCCTTAATAAATTCCTGCCTCACTGGAGTAGGACTTTGTCTTGTTTCCTAGCTCTAACTTTAGAATCTAGCACAATGCCTTGTACATAATGGGTATAGTTAATGTAAAACACAATATTTTGGACAGTCAGGACAAAGTTGATATTCTTTAAATTCAGAAATTTCTAGGCTATTTAAGATAAAATACTTGAATCCATATTTGAACAATATAGAAAGGCCTATTCCTTTTATAATACCAGATGGCTTAATTGATACTTTTCTCTCCTCTCTAATCCATCATTCAAACAGCTGCCACAGTGATGTTAATAAAGCACAAGTCTGATCATGCTACTCTCTTGCCCAATAAATTCCACTGGCTCCCTATTTCCTCCAGAATTAAATACAAACTCCTTTGGATGGCAACTTAATATACTGTATAACTTGGCTCTAACCTACCTTTGCAGTTTTATTATACAAAAATTCCCTTTCACTAACTCTATGATCCAGACAAATTGATGGTTCTCAAGTTGACCCCATACTGCTAATGCTCTCCCTCAGCCTCTTAGAATCCCAAATATCCTTTAAATATCGACTCCCATACCATCTTCTAAAATAATTTTTCCCCTGGATCTCCCTTCCCTGCTATTATTAACTATTCTGTCATATCCCTCAAAAATACTATGTATTCATTTTTGACATAAATGTCTCGGCAGCTATTGTGTCCCTCAATTGAAAGTAAGCCCTTTCAGAGAAATGATTTTCATCTTTGTCTTTGTATCACTAATGTCTGGCTTAATGCATGGCAAATAGAACAAACTTAAAAAATATTTTTAAAACAAAAGATTAATTGGCAAGGGAAAATGAGAAATGAACATGTTTGGGAGCTTTAAGCTCCTTGAGAAGATGGACTCTTTCTTTGTTTTGGTCTTTCTTTGCATCCTTAGCACTAACCACAGTGCCCGGCACATGGCAGGACCTTCATAAATACTCATTGACTGACTGATAGTCATGGAATAACACTACAATTTCCAACAATTAAAGTTGAGGACCACCAGAAGTATAATGTAGAGAAACATGGTCAGTGTAAGCAGCCTATATGAGCACCAAGGAATTGCACAAAAGTCATGGTGCAAAGGGCATTATCAAAGTTGTATTTGCAGATTTAGAAGTGGATTTGTCGTGTATTGAGAGATAACCAATGGGATTTCCATGTAAGTCACTGGTATGTTGTATTATTTTTTAAAAAAGAGAAGAAAACACTCAGGAAAACTTGAGGCAGATTTATGGGATGTGATTGAAAAGAATCACAGAAGATGAGAAAGAAGATATGAGTGGCTCATGATCTGCATCATTGTAAAGATTATTTCCATTGACAGGATCAAAGATCAACTGGTATATCAAAGTACAAAAAAAAATTTCAATATTTTATTTGATTGGGGAAAATGCTCTCCCTAAGTCATTTCTACCTATTGACTTTCATGACTTCATATAAATCCCAGCTCAAATCCCATCTTTTACAATCCTTCTTGATTCTGATGACCTCCTCTGTTAATTATTCCCTACTTATCTTCTTTATAACTTGCCTGTATATATTTGTTCATATTTTCTTCTCCCCATTGAATTATAAGTTCTTTGCTGGCAAAGACTCTCTTTTGCCTCTTTTTGTATTACCAGTGCTTTGCACATTGCTTGGCATGTAGCGGATACTTACTAAATATTTAATGACTGAAAAGATTTGAAGCATGTATTAATGGTTTTCCAAAGGCATAAGCCAAATAAGAAAATCTAGGATGTGAAATGGATTAAGAGCAGGCTATGTTGTAGCAGGAACGTCCAAATATGCATGTGCCTACATATTCTTATGTACACATGAAGTATACATATACACATATAGTTCTTTTTTCAAGTTTTTTTTTTCTTTTTGGAGGGAGGAAGACAGGGCAATTGGGGTTAAGTGATTTGCCTAAGATCACATGGCTAGTTAAGGGTTGTCTGAGGACAGATTTGAACTCAGGTCCTCCTGACTTCAGGGCTGGTGCTCTATTCACTGTGCCACCTAGCTGCCCCCTACATATATATTTCTTTTCTTTTTTACTTTTTTTCTTTTTTCTTTTTTTTTTTTGGAGGGGCAATTGGGATTAAGTGACTTGCCCAAGGTCACATGGCTAGTTTTGTGTTAAGTGTCTGAGGCCATATTTGGACTCAGGTCCTCCTGACTCCAGGGCTGGTGCTCTGTTCACTGTGCCACCTAACCGCCCCCCTACATATATATTTCTAATGAAATGTAAAACATACCTTAATTTCCTTGCACATCATTATGACCATCCATTTCTGCTTTTTCTTCCAGTCTTTTTCTTTCATTCCCATATCTTACCATTCACTGAACATTTTAAGAGAGCCAGTTAACTTAAAGGCCCCATTTAAATGTCTAGATATGAATTTCTTAAACTGAGGTCTAGTATAATCATTTCTTTACTTCAGCTCAACTGAGAAAACTTCTATCTATTGTATTTTTTCTTCTAAGTCTCAAAGGATAGTCAGCATTACAAAAAGAAAAATTAGGAATTCAGGGTATTTCTGAACTTATAAAGAAACAGCCAAACTGCCCAGTACATTTCTTTTCTCTTCTCCTCCTCTAGCTTTATGGAAATGTGTTTCAAGGAGCACTGCCTGAAGCCTTGAGAAAAACTGATCTTCATTTGCATTTGTACCTTTTTTTTTTCCTTGCTGAAGATGCCTGGGAAAAGAAGAAAAAAATGTTAGCCCTTTGACATCAGTTCTTCCTGTAAACCATGTCCCCATCCTGATAATAAAGAAATAGTCTGTGTATGTATCTAATTGGTTGTTATGGCAAAAGCTGTAACAGTAGCCCATTTAAGGGTCTGGATATCTACTGATTGCTGTCTATAAAAGATATTTTAATATGTATGCTAGGCTGGACATGGTAGCACACTCTTACATTATTTGTTCCTGGTCGTGGTAGAGGCAAAGCAATCACTGAGCTATGGTAGAGTTAAAGCCCACTGGGCATTTGCAGAGCCAGGAACTTACATGGTAAGACCACAAGGAGGAGGAGATCGACAGTTAGTCTGTTGGCTCAGGTCAGAAATAGAGCACATTGAAGCTTCCATGCAGATCAGCAATGAGGCTGGGTCCATCAATGAGTATTCCCTCAACTTTAAGAGTAGATGAGATTGAGTTTCTTAAATAAGTGAGTAAATAAATACATAGATAGAAAGATGAATGAATAAGTAGATAAACGCATGCATATATATATACCTACATACACAAATAATACATAGATAAAAAGAATGGAACAGGGTCAAAATGAACCTTATATTAATAGTATACTTTTTTATTTTTACTTTACAGCTTATATAAAGGTGAATTCCAAATGAATTCATGAACTATGTGCAAAAGGTCATATCACAAACAAACTAGAGAAAAGGGGATAAAAAAATATCTTATCAGATCTATGGAGAGAGAAAGAATTCAAAATTAAACAAGGGCTAGAGAGGAACAGAAAGGATAAAATGGATAGTTGTGATTACATAAAATTAAAAAAGCTTTTGCCTAAAATACACTTTCAAATAAATCTTCTATTAATTATTCATATTTTATTTCCTATTACATTTTATTTCAATCATATCATTAAAATTATTGTTTAAAGACATCCATGTCAAATATGTGCTTTATAAATCACCTGAACCATTCAATCTCTCTCTTAGGATTTATACATATTTCAGCTTTCTGCAAATTCTTTATACCAACTTTCCATAATATTTTTAAAACATCAAGATCTGTGTTATATATCATATTGGAGCTTTAATTATAAGGGGAAAAAGGCAAAGTTTTTTATTTACATTAATCCACTTGAAAACCTTGGATTACTATGAAATTTGATCAAATAGAACCTTCTTATATATAACCAAACAAATTTATTATAATTGAAAATGAAATTAGCCACTGGTTTTTAACTTTTATTGTAAAATGGTTTATTTAATATGATCACATAAATATGAAAAGAAGTCTTAAACATTTAAGAACTTTATTTCTCTTAGTCAAAATCTCAGTGCTCAAAAGTAAATGTGATCTCATCATGTGAATATATACTAATCACTGATGTCTCCAAAATGGATTAAAATTATTTTTGTCATGAACATAAAATAAAAAGCCAACGTATTCAATTTTTAAAATATCGATTTTTCCCCATGCCATAAAAAGTAAAAGAGAAATGTCCAGTGTAATGTAGTATATTGGATAGGATATTAGACTTGGAGTCAGAGCACTCAGAGTTTAAATCCCACCTTATCCATTAACCAGCTGTGTGATCCTGGGCAAGTTATTAACCTCTTGGTACCATGATTTATTCATCTATAAAATAAGAGGATTGAACTCAATGACCTCAAAAATCCCTTCCCAATCTAAATTTATGAATTTGGTATCATCAAGATATATCTGATTAGTTTGGTTACATTCATTGTATTGTATACAACTAATAGAATGTCTTTGCTTTGTTGAAAGGAGCGTGATTCGATCTATGAATGATGACCACACTTACACACACACACACACACACACACACACACAGAAACATACACACAGAAATACACACACACACACACACACACACACACACACACACACACACCACAAAATGTTATCCTTTCCCTAAAGGATTTGAAGATCAAAATAATAAACACATGAATACACTCACATTGAAAACTCCTGAATTCGTAAGTTTGTCTTTGGCTTTTGTTCTTGAGGAGGACCAATGACATCATGAGGGGTATGTCTTGACTTGCATGTGAATTGGATTTAAGTGAGACAGAGCCACATAAAGTTGTCAGACTCACAAGAATCTAGCAGCAAGATAAAAGTAAAGATGAAGAAAAATGGCCTAGGATACAATGGTGACCTTGACCTTCCTAAATTAAGGACTTTAGTAGGTTTCAGTTTATCTGAGCCAATGTCCACTCAGTGACTAAGGACTAGGTAAGAATTTGGGTCCTTATTACCTCCAGGATCAAATATAAAATTTTCTGTTTCACTTTGAAAACCCCTTAACACCCAGCCCCTTCCTACATTTCCAATCTTGTTACACCCAATTTCTTTCCACATATTTTGCAAGCAGTGATACTGATTTACTTGTGTTCCATGACACTCCATCTGCCTACTTTGTCTGAGATTTTTCTTTTGTTGTCTCCCATGCCTGAAAATACTTTCTCTCTATCTCTGCTTCTTGGCTTCTCTGGCTTCGTTCAAGATGCACTTTAAATCTCACCTTATGCAAGACGCTTTTGCTAGTACTTCTTATTTTAAATCATTTTATACTGTGAATAGTCTTCAATTTATGGCATATATATATATTGTTTGTACAGGGTTACTTGTATTTGTCTCCCCTACTAGAGTGTAAGTTTCTTGAAAACAAGAACGGTTTTCACACCCATCCGCCATTTTTTTTAGTAATGTGCTCAGCGCACTTATACTTAATTGGTGCTTAACACATATTTGTTGACTAGACTCCTATGATTCATTTCCATAATACAGTAGAATCACCTGAGTGATTAAAGATTTAAATCTTTGGAATGAAATCAGTGGGAAACTTTCTTATAATAACTCTATGAAGTATATAGCATAAGATCTGTTACTACACATTTACAGATGAGAAAATTGAATCATCATTGATTCTTCAAGATTCTTCTTCACCCCTGTACCCACTATATCTAGTCTGTATTTAATTCCTCTGAATTCTAACTCGGTAATTCCTCTCACAACTCTCCTTTTCTCTTCAATTACATAAACTCCTAAATCGTTCATACACTTATCATCATTCATCAGGACTCTTATAATAATGACCTCAATGGCCACTCCAATTTGAGCTGCCTAAGTAATCTCCCCAATGATCTTAGCATATTACTCTCTTGTTCAAAAGCCTATTGCCAATACTTCATTTAAATATCCACTTGTTTTTCATAGGAACATATGTCTAGCCATATCTCCCATACACATACATATTAAACTGATTTTTGTCATTGAATTGAGTTATATTTTTTAAATTATTTTTGTGTTATATCACATTAATTTGAATGTATGCTCTTACCCAGTAAGTCTTCCTTGTTACAAAGATAAATCAACAGTGATGGTAATAACAGTTTAGCAGAGCCAAATTACACAGCAATCACATCTGATAATTTTTGCAGTGTTCCATATTAATAGTGCCCTACTTTTCCATGCTCCAAAAGTGAAAAAAATTCCATTTTCCATCTTTACTCCAATGCCAGTCTTGGTAATTACAATTATATAGCACTCTTCCATTTATTTAATTGCTGACAGTCTTGGAGTATATTCCTAGCAGTGTGATCTCTGGGACAAAGGATAGACATTTCACTCATTTCTTAGCATAAATCCAAATTGTCTTCCAGAATGTTTGGCTCTTTTCAAAACTCCATCAATGGTATAATATATTAATGTTACCATCTTATCATAGATTCTTTAATTGGAAAAAAAAAATGGTGTACCTAACAAAAGTCCTTCCCATCATTGGCCTATAGGCTCCCACCAATCAGTTTTGTCATTTTAATCTGCTGCTACTAAATCCATAAATTATCCATAAATAAATGTATAACTAACTCCAGTTGTTAAATAGGTAAACATAATTTATTTTAATATTCCTTGTGATGGCAACCTAGTTTTTCTAGAACTAAACTAATAGCCAGGGATACTGCTTTTTTTTTTTAAAAAATATTTTTAGTCTTCCGATTCCATTCTTTAAGTAGCTATTGTGATAATCCTACAGGTGCATTAAGGAATCCATCTTTTCCTCATTTGAAAGGGCTTCCTTAATGTTCCTTGACATACTTTAGTCATGGATTATCTTATCTGGTCATCTAATAACTTGCATCTTCCTCTCCTTTGCGTATCTTTTTTCTCACATCAACTACAAAATTATCATCAGGGTCAAGTTTACCATTATGTTCTCCTCCTCCTCATCCTCCTCCTCCTCCTCCTCCTTCTTTTCCTCCTGCACCTCCTCCTCCACTACCACCATCTCCTACTTTTCTTTCTCTTTCTTTTACCAGATAAACACATGGTTCAATGTTTCTTCTTCTTCTCACCTCTCAATACCAATTTTTTTTGACTTGAATGGAAATTCATTTGTTGGAAACTTCCAATGGAAATTTCCATTTGTTGAATGGAAAATTTTTCCTTGACTTTTTTTTTTCGTTCCTTATTTTGATCAACTTTTAGTCTGCTCTGAACTGTATTCTCACATTCATAGACTATACCCATGTTCATAAATATCTTTATTGTTCCTTTAATGTCAGCTATTAGAGGTAGTATTTCTGAGGTTATAAATTTGAATTCCTTCTTCTACACCATTTCTATGCTATTACATTTATATTCTCATCTATACGGCCTCAACTCTTTTCATTTGTAATTTTTTTGGTGTTATCTTTTTCTATGTTTCATTCTTAGAAATATCACTGCATGAAGGAATCCATATAATTTTATATGGGAGATGTTCTGTATCCATAGTCATGAAATCTGGCTGACTCCTACCCTTATCAAAACTCCTTATCATGGGCGGAGCCAAGATGGTGGCTTGGAACAGCAACATATTTTAGCTCTCACATAGCCACCCCAAAATACCCATAAAATATGACTCTAAACTAATTCTAGAACTCCAAAAGGCACACAAATATGCTTTCCACTAAAGTGAGCTTGGCTATGAGGAACCATATCAGCACTGCAAACCAAAACCAGCCTGGCCTGAAGCCATGGCTATGCCCGAGGGGTGGCTGGACGAGAGGAGCCAAGCCTCAGCTGGAGCTTTGGGTGAACGGATTGGCGGCAGCTGTGGCATTGTCCAGAATTAGGTCAGTGGGATTGCGGGGTCGTGGGAGAAAAGCTGCCCAGCCAAACTGCCTCCGGGGCTAGGAAGCAGAAAGTGGAGGTCCTGCACCCGCCTCCATATTGCTGCTTCAGAGCTCTTGGCCTGCAGACTGCAGGGGGACTGAGCAATCATTCAGAGGCCAAGTGCTCTCGTGTTGAGTGGCCTGGATCCGGATCACGGTCTTGGGCTTTGGTCCTGTGGTTCTTTTTTCTTCAGTGAGCTGGAAGTGGGGGAAG
>CM053584.1:338972519-338989698 GCA_028627135.1 Pseudochirops cupreus | reverse complement strand
TTATATTTTTTAAGAATAGCAGTCACATGAATGAACCTTTATTAAACACCCAACCTTGAAATTGTAAGCTTCTAGAACAAGACAAGTATATATACATGTGCTATCTGCTTATGCCCATGCACAGTCAGTTACTAATCATTTATTATTGTATGGAGTGTTTGGGAGCACTAGTGCCTCTGGTGTGAAAATGTAATAGTAATGAAATCTGAAGTTCCTTTTGTATTACTAAGCTGAGGGGTACTTAGTACCTAGTTCCAATTAAGCCTCTGTTAAAGAAACAGAAGGTATGAACACCTGTTGCTGATGTAAGAGGAAGGGACTGAACAGGGAGGGGAAATACTGTATATAAGGAAAAATTGCAGAGAGGGAGAGTCAGAGTTTCTTGGAGCAAGCCATGTGTAGGGTGGATGAAGTGATTTTGAACAGAGCTTATGGTACTGAAGGAGGGGCAGCTGGAGCTGCCAGAGGAGACATGACTGTGCTGTCAATACTTTGTTTGTGGCTTTGTTAAGCCTTGACTTTCTGGGAACAGAGACTGTGAAGGATTTAAGGTGGACTGGATGCTGTGAGCTTCATCATGAAACAGGAAGTGCATGGAGAGCTAGACAAGGACCAGGGAGCTCTCTGCCTTTGAACCCAGGTGTCAGTTTGGTGAATCCAGGTAGGATCTGGGACCAAGGAAGGTGATCCAGGGAATCTGAGAACTTGCCCCAAGTCAAGATGAAAGGACCTCTTTGTGAATACTGAGTAGTGATTGACCCTGATGTGAGGTTTTGCTCTGGGACTCACCTTGGGAAGAGTTATATGATTTGGCCAGATGGGACTCTGGGCTGCCATTGAGCCCCTCAGTTTTGAAAACCCAGATGTTGGTGCTTCCCTCTCCAGTAACTAACTAGATATGGATGTAATGGTCAGGCAGCTGGAAGCCCTGTCTGCTGAATTGTGTTATTTTCTGTTGAGTAGTGACTGATAGAATTGTAATTTATTTGTGATTTGATTGTACTTTGTGATTGAATTAAGGACTCTGTGATTGACTAAATGAATGTACTCTCCAGGGGTGGAGTACTTTGAATTTTGTAATGATTGATGCAATGATGATTGAACAATTGAGTTACTAAGTGATTGATTGACTAAATGATCGTACCTTGTTCAAAACTATGTGACCACTGTGGTAAAAACTATGCGGCCATTTTCTGTGATAAGTTGTTGGTAATGCTGTATTTTGATTTTCTGTGATAAGTTGTAACATTGTGAATGCTGTACCTTGATTTTCTGTGAGTGTTTTGCTCCAATTTGTTATTGAATAAATAGAGTGTTTACTATACTATGTAATCAGAACCTTGAAATGCTGTTCACAGCAGCATTCTTTTGAAAAGCTGCT
This sequence comes from Pseudochirops cupreus, assembly GCA_028627135.1. NCBI lineage: Eukaryota > Metazoa > Chordata > Mammalia > Diprotodontia > Pseudocheiridae > Pseudochirops > Pseudochirops cupreus. The sequence goes on along the minus strand of CM053584.1, from coordinate 338,988,317 downwards.
TGTGCTTGGCTTTTCAGAATACTTACCTAGCCCTTTTTAGGGCTGCTCACCCAGCTTTGATGTCCAACTAATTCACCCAACTCTAGCCTCTAAGAAGTTATAGCATATAAAGTGATCGCACCTTTGTAAAATATCTTGGCAGATGGAGTAAACCAGGTTGAGGACAAACCTATTGGTTAGGTAGAGATATGTCTACCCCAAACATGTGAAGAGTTTGCCTGGCAGAATGGGTGAATGAAAATAATTTGTTCCAATGAACATGACATCAGCTGAGGCAGGCATTGTAGAGCCCTTACAGCTTGGTCAGACAATGAAAACACCAGAATCATCTATGATATCCTTGCCACTGTCTGTCATTCTGACTTTTGTCTTGCCACTGGATTTCAATGACTCAGGAAGAGAGATTGAGGATGATGACTTTGTACAACTGTACCTCACTTAAATCCAATTCATGCAGAAGTCAATAAACATAACTCACAATGCCATTGGTCTTCAAAAATGGAGAACAATCTGTAACAACAAACATTTATTAAGCACCTACTATCTGCCAGGCATTGTACTGAGCTCTGGCAATATAAAAAAGAGGCAAAGACAGTCCCTGCCTTGTAGGAGCTCAAAATCTAATAAGGGTGTCAAGAAACAAACAAGTACAAACCAAACAAATATGTGCAACCATAAGACACCCTCCGGATTCTTATAATCAAACAATTCAACATTACATATTAAACAAATAAAAAAAAACAGGGCTCAGTATTCCACAAAAACTTCTACTAAGTGCAAAAAAGGCATTTATGGTGGCAGTTCTATGAGTTTACCCTTTTCTAACTTCAGAAGAATTGAAAAGCCAGAAAGAGATGTTGCTCAGGCTTTATTTATAATTGTTATCGGAATACAAAGGACAATGAGCCAACTTAATAACTCTTCTTTGAAGAGTATTCATGTGTGAATTTGATGATCCAAAAGCTAATTTACTGCAAAGACAATGTGATAGCTAAACAAAAAGGAAGGCAGTATGCAATGAGTGGGAATATTCCTAACCACAGATTTGCATTTAATTCTCTATTAACCAAATGTACAAGCACTTTATTTTTCTACAGAGGAAGCAGAATAATAGATCATAAGTGTTTATGAATATGTCCAATCATATTCTTAGTGCTTCATTCTAACTTCTAGAAAGAGAAGAAGTGTATTACAGATCCAGATAAAGAACTTTTTAAAAAAAATGCAGATTAACTTAGTGGACAAAGCTTTAGGAATAATCATCACACACATACACATATGCACAGAAACCAAATTGTTTCTGAGCCACAGAGAGACAAGTATTGTCAGTGCCAAAATTGATCACAGTAACACAAACCTCCAACTGCCCTCCACTACTGATGACTTTCATTTCTTCTTTTCCAATTGTTTCTGGAAGAAGAAAATTCGAGAGAAGTCGCAGCTTTTTTTTTGGTTACTTTTAAAGTTCTGAATGGTCTCCCTCTCTCCCTCCTTTCTTACCCTCACACTAGAGAATACCAGGATTTGACACTTTAAAAATAAAAGTAACCATTTACCTTTTTTTAATACTGATTTGAGATTTATTGTGATAAATAATCTAAATGTTGGGGTTTTTTTGTAGCACTAGTGGGTAATAGGCTTATTGGAGAGCATTCCTGAGTTCATTTGGTTTTGATTTTTGTTTATCTACTCTCTTCACTGATCTACATTTCCATTTTTTAACCAATCCTAAGTTGTTTCAACGGATTTTCATCCTGATAGAATATAAATTTCTTTAGGGCAGGAATTATTCCTTTTTGCTTTTGTTTTTTGGTCTAAGTATTCCTAGCACCTAGCACCATATTTAGCACATGGTAGTTTTCCCATGTCAGTGAGTTGGCTCAGCACGTAGAGCACTGGGTCTGGCATCAGAAAGACCTGAGTTCAAATCCAACCTAAGACATTTAGTAGCTGTCTGACCCTGTGCAAGTCACTTAACCTCTGTTTGCTTTGAGCCACTGGAGAAAGAAATGGTAAAATACTCCAGCATCTTTGTCATGAGAATCCCATAGATAGTATTGGCTTGCTCTGGTCCACAAGGTCACAAAGAGCCAGACATGACTGAACAACAACAATAGCTCTCTGGTAGCTTGTAACTATAGCATTCACTTATAACTAGGAAATAGCTTTTCATTATTGTGTGAAAACTTTGAAAACAATTTGCATAAAGATAGACTTTAAAAATCAAGTGAATATTTTGAAGCAAAGGGAAGCATTGATAATATTCTGAAACCTTGCTAAGTAAGGTTTTTTTTTTTAAGAGATATGAGGAATTCTATTTTCAGGAAACTGTCACCCAATAAGCCAATAATAACCCATCAGACATATTTTATGAGGTACAGTGCTTGCCTTGACTTCTTACCACACCTTAAAATGAGGGGTGATCTTCCTGACAAATTTTGGAGGGACATTTTAGACAACATAGATGATTAACAAGAACAGAAAGCGTAGAGAAATATGTGATCTTATAAATCTTTATAGAGTAAAGGCTCTAGGGATTGAACTTTTTTCTTCTGTAAATGGCTATGTAACTCATCTATACTCTGAACGTATTTGTATATGCTTGTGTTTATGACCACAAAAACTTTCAGAGGATCACAGATACAAAACTGAAAGATGACATTCGCAGAAGACATCTAGTCTGATCCTAAGATTTAATGGACAAGGAAACTGATGGCCAAGCAGCTGAAGTAGTTACTCAAGGTCACAAGTTACTAAATTGCTTCAGAGGGATCATTTGAAAGTTAGTTCTCAAAGCCAGTGATTTTTTAATAATACACTGTGGCTTCAAATCATCAGAACAACTAAAAGAGTACCTGTAGAGAACTATGTTATATCCAACTGTATTTCGGGGAGATTAGGCATGAATCAAAATTTCTTCCTTCCAACCAATAAATCGGTGAACATTGAGCTTACTGCAATGGGTCATCCTTCACTCACGAAAGGGGAATATGTGTGTGTGTGTGTGTGTGTGTGTGTGTGTGTGTGTGTGTGTGTGTGTAGAACCAATATTCCCCTTGGGCCAACATCAAAGGAAATTGATTCCAAATATAATGGCCATGTGATGGATGGAACCTAACTTGAACCCTTAATAGATATCATTCTTAAAGCCATTATCTTAGAAAACTTTAAAAGCACTGATCAAGTTAAAAGAAAAACAAAACACCTGCCCAAACACATATACACACACACTTAGTTTCCCAACCTCAGAGCTTTGTGAACTCTGTTCCATTAGTGGGGAAGCTGAAATAAGGACTTTAATCTCTCAGGGTCACAAATGTATACTCAAATAATGGTGTCACTTTCTGTCAGCAAATTAAAGATTATTTTTTTTGGCCAGCTCTATAGCTAAATCCATTTTCAGCCTTCTGAGGTGAAATACAGCAAACTTACGGCCGGAGTTCACACCAATTTTTTTTTCTACGGTTGCTCAATCATGAACTGTGAATTTCCTCTTCACCATGTCTTGAAGGGAAAAAAAAGACTCTAGTGAATCATTTCAATTGGGACAGTAATTTTCTATAATACAAAAAAGCTGAGGGCTGGGAAAAATCCCAGATTTTATGTGTGAGCAAAATATCTCAGCTCTTCAAAGTAGACCAGTGAAGACATTTTCTTTTCATCTTGTTTTTCAGACTCTCACCTTCTGTTTGGAGAAATTTCAACCCATATTTTCTTTTCCTTCTTCCTGAAATCACCAAAGGCTATGTAAAAATGTTAAGAATTAGCCAGAATAATGACTTTAATACCACTATTAGACTTTGTTTTAATTCTAGGGATACAGGTACACAGAAGGTAATTACTCAAAGATTCACTGTTTTGCAAAGGGATGCCGAGGAATTAATTGAAATAGAAGAGGACTTTGTGCAAATCTTTTCTTTTATAGAACTTCATATTTGGAGGGTTGACATATGTTAAAAATATTTAATAAGAATTACATACAAGAAAACATGAATTTATTCAAAATCTAGCAAATTAAGTGTACTTTTCAAAAGGTACCAGGGAGAGAGAGACTCTTGAAAAAGGTTTTTGTTTTTTTGGGTTTTTTGCCTGTGGAAGACAGAGTAAATCAAAGGAAAAATATGTTAGGCAGGAAAATGACTTTTAAAAATATTATCTTTATTAGCAGTTAAAACACTCTGACATTTTATTCTATATTGATTTATACTGCTTTTCACATGAAATTCCTCCCAATTTGCATAGTCAAGTGTTCATCACATAGTGACGGGGTGCACAGCACTGAACAATTTTTTTTTGAGAAACAGTGTAGTTCTTTTTCATCTGGAAACCTTTCTTCCTCTGTACTGGCAGTAAGTATAAACAACTATTGCTTATTATTTAGCTTAAGTGTGATGGCTCTATGTGTTAACTGACAATGACCCTTGTTTTTATGAGCATGTACAGAGTACCACTGATGCAAATTTCTCACATGGAGTAGGATAGACAGCCTGTTGCCAGGAGCACATATAATGGGACTGCCTTGGAGAGACTGGTACACACTTGACCATTTTGTAGTTAGTTCAGTTCAGCTAACCAGGTAGCAGATAGGAGCTCTTTGGCTGCATCTGAGTAACAGGAATAGGTTGGGGGTGGGACTTACTTCTAAATGGCATTATTTTATCCTTTCACTCTGGTTTGACTTCTTCTGGATGTTTTTTTTCTTCCTTCCTGAAAGAAGAATAACAATGCTGTGAAAAAAAAAGCCTTAAACTCTTCACATCTTAGTAGATGTATAGCTTGTGAATACAGGCTATAAGCTTTGTCTTGTCATCTGCTGTTCAATTTTAGGCAAAGGATATTGGAAATGACCAATATTTTATGAGTCAATTCTTTCAGAAGATTGAGCTGCCAGTTTCTGGGTATCTGTGGTTTATATTGTAGCCAGCCCTGATTTGAGAATTCAAAGAACAACTTTTGAGACCTATTACAAGAGTATAGAAGGCAAGGACTTAATCATTTGTGAACCTCCATTTTGAAATGAATATGGAGACCAATGCTATGTAGAAACTGTATTTTCTGAGCCCTAGTGCCTGAAATGTGTTCCCTCCTCACTCCCATCTTTCAGATCTGCTACTGTCCTTCAAGGTTTATTTAGCTCAGACTCTACCTTCTGTAGGAGCACTTTCCTTGTCCCATCCTTCTTCCACTTTCCACTGCTGATGTCAACTTTCTACTCGGTATCTTTCTTGCTTGTACCTATTTTAATGCATGTTGTCTCACCTACCCATAAGTTATTTGAGAAAAAGGAATTTTCTTTTTTTAACCTTAAAAAAAATTCCAGGGCTTAGGACAGAGCCCTTTGTAACTTGGCTTCTAGCAACCTTTCTAATATACTTTATCTAGCCTCCACATACCATACCATTCAAGGAAATCTGCCTTCTTGCCTTTTCTCACACATGGCACTCCATCTCCTGCATTCATGTCTCTGCATGGGCTGTGTAGCATTCATTGAAAACTATTCTTCCTCACCATCACCTCTTTGGTTTCTTTGAAGACTCAGATCAAATTTTCACTTTCCTCTGTGGAGGCTTTTCATGCCCTCTGTCCCTCTCTCCCTCCCCTTCACGCTACCTCTCCCCCATCTATCTCCAACCAATCAAGTGTCTTCTCTTCTAGATTACCTTCCATTTTCATACTATATGTGTACAACATATGCATATGTGTATGTATATGATACATATACACATGTATATTTGTAAAGATATGTTGTTGAACAAATATAACTATCATTTATAGCTATATAAATATAGATATCACACACATATATCCATATGTAGACATCTATATCTATATACATATCACACGTACATTTGTTTGACAGCCTCCCTAGAAATACTTCTCCTCTTCTTTTTCCCCTCACAGCTTCTTATATCTTTACAAATTTAACCTGTGTCCTACTCCACCTTTCCAAAATCCTCAAATGTCCTTCATAAGTCTATCTCCCACTTAAATTAAGTCCTATGACTTTGTTACTCTTTGTAGTTTTTGCTAACATTTCAGGCATAATGTTATTTTCTCCCTGAGATCTAAACATGCCTACCTAAAATATCCCTACCTCTCTTGCAATTATAAACTTTTTGTCATTATATACTTTTTGCATATTTGTATTCTCAGTACAAGATTATGTGCTCTATGAAGGTAGGGAATGCATCTTTTTAAAACTTTGTACCCTTGGCCTCAACATCAACAAAATTGCTGCTCTGGTATCTCATCCCTATATTGGGCATCCTGGAAGTTCTCAAAATTCTCAAAGGCCAGCCAAGTACTACTTTGTCAAATTCTATAAAGTTTGGGAGGTTTTAAGTGTGGACCTAGAGGTTGACTATACTTACTGTCCTAGGACTGGTCTAAGAAAGAACAAAGAGATTCATTAACAGTACTGTGCCCATTAGATGATTTATTTGTGTGCAAGGCAACCCTTAAAACAAAGAAAATACCAAATGGTGCTCTTTCCTCTACCATTTTGGACTCTAATAATTGATTTCTCACCTTATCTTTTTAGGAACCAAGTGATTATCTAACTTTTCTGCTCCCATTCCAAATCATGCCATTCTCCCCATTTTCTTATTTTTAGATTCCCTTTATGTTTTTCCTTCCTCTGTTAAAATGTATATTCTTTGAGAACAAGAAGCTTTTTGCTTGCTTATAGTGACAATTCAACATTGGTTGTCACAAAAGTGCTTAATAAACATTAGTGCTTTATTTCTTAACTAATATTCTATTTCTGCACTAAAAGTTGTATCATGGTAGCAAAAAAATGCTAAGATTCATATAGGTTTTAGATCTTCTAGAAATAATAATTTACCTATCAGTATTCTTATTCTGAGATGCCTGTCTAATGATCAACAATTTGACTTGCTACTAGAGGAAATGAACCATGTCAACATTACTATTTTTTCTATAAGGGAAACAATATGATAAAATGATGTAGTTAAATGGTGGGGGAATGGTTCACATTTTCTCTTTTGTGAAACATAAAAAAGATTGCATGGTTAGTTTCTTCAGCCATTTAAAGACAACGGAAAGCTATTATTTCCTACAACACTTGGTCATCTTGTATTGCAGTGCTCATGATGGGCATAAGTAAAAAGACTTTTAGGCAAATAATAGCAATATATGCTGTCTTAGGTGAAAAGGTAAAGAAGTTCTTCTAAAGAAGTTATGAGGTCTTAATCAGACAGGTAGAGATGTGCTAGAGTCTGCAGTAACTGGTTCTTGAGAGTTGATAATTAAATTTCCAGTTCAATAAATTACAACTTGGAAATTGGCAAAGGCTACAAATCTGTGTTTGATTTATTGTTTTATAGATGAAAATCTTAATGGAGATCAAGCTAAAATTATATTGTGCATACTTTTTTCTTTGAAAATTGTTAAATTTACTTACAAAGATCCCTTAAGACAGGGAACGACTAGTTGCTGGGATTGGAGTAATTTTTCAATTTAGCTATAAATGTTTGAAGTCAGAATATTGATTTGTTAAAGATTATAATCACCAAAAATTATGGAAAACTAATTAAAAATAGTAGAGAAGATATCTATTTATAATAGCTCTTATATAGTTCTTTTAATTGAACTAGTGATCTCTTGAAATGGGAAATATGGAATAAATGAAAAATATACTTTGCTATAATCTATTACTATTTCATATTGTAGTTTCAGGAATATAAAGCAATTTCCACAATGCAAAGACAAACAACCCAAATCCCTTATTTTCTATATGAAGAAGTACAAAAGGTATTAAGAAAAAGAAGGGAAGCGGAGGTGGCCTAGACCAACTATACATATTTAGGAACTATATCCTAAAGGCAAGGCTATTTTGAAGGCAAGGTGGGGCACATTTTCAACCTATCTGAAAGAGAGAAAAATACTGATTTTTTTTTTAACATTGGGGAGAGTGGAAAAATACAGACCGTAACACAAGGGGAAAAGGGAGAGACTTGGGAGAACATGAATAACACTTAACACACATTCTTTGCTTTCTCATCTCTATAAAATCTTAATGAGAACAATCTGCACATGAATTGAGGTTATCTTTGGCAAAAAAAACATGAGTAAGGAACTGGTAGCTCTTTGTGAACAATTTTCTGCAACAAGCCAAATCTTTACATTCGCATAATTAACTGAAATGTGACTTAGGAAGAATTTAGTTCAAATCTTGCCTTGGACACTTATTAGCTATGTGACCATGAACAAGTCAGTTACCTTCTGTTTGCCTCAATTTCCTTATATACAGAATGAGGATAATATTACCACATACTCACAGTTTTGCTGTCAAGATAAAATGAGATAATATTTGTGAAGCATTTTTTAAATGTTAAAGTTTAATATAAATACTGCTCCTACTACTCCTACTCCTACTACTCCTACTATTACTACTACTACTACTATTACTATTACTACTCCTACTACTATTACTACCACTCCTCCTCCTCCTCCTACTATTGCTACTACTACTCCTACTACTACTATTATTTCTCCTCCTCCTCTTTCTCCTCCTCTTCCTCCTACCACTACCACTACCACTACCACCACCACCACCACTACTACTACTACTACTACTACCACTACCACCACCACCACTACTACTACTACTACTACTACTACTAATACCACTACTACTACTACCACTACCACTCCTCCTCCTCCTCCTCTTATTACTACTACTACCACTACTACTACTACCACCACTATTACTCCTACTACTACTCCTACTACTACTATTATTCCTCCTCCTCCTCCTCTTTCTCCTCCTCTTCCTCCTACCACTACCACTACCACTACCACTACTACTACTACTACTACTACTACTACCACTACCACTCCTCCTCTTCCTCCTATTACTACTACTACCACTACTACTACTACCACCACTATTACTACTACTACTACCACTACTACTAAAATTAGAGGGTTAAACTCAATGGTCTCTAAGAATCTTTGTAGCACTAAATTTATGATCCATAGTTATGATCACATGCAGAGAACACAAGATTCTTATGTGCTGATTGTTGATTATAAAATTTCATAATTTAGCAAAGTTAAATGCAGCTTTAAGGGATTAACCCCTTTCCATGCAAAGATTTTCTGTCATACCTGTTTTCATATTACAAGACTTGAACTACACAAAAATGGAGGTAATGTTGTTAAATGATAGCATGCTTTTCAATATCATGAGAGATTTTAAATAGGTGACTATAGCCTGGCCAAAGCTGCTGAACATTGTCACCAATTGTATCTGCAGAAGAACTGAAATTAAAAAAAAGAGAGAGAGAAATTTCCCATAGAACAAGAAGTTCTATAGGTACTTTTATTTGCAGATTATATTTTGATGATTACATTAAACTCTGGAATACTAGAGAGCCTTCTTATTGATATCTGTAACTAAAAAGGATCACTCTGATTATTACACTAGAAAAATCAAATAAATGAAGAAACTTAATGTCCAGGCTTTGACAGAGAGTTCACAGAATCATAGAAACTGAATTGTGAAGGGCCACAGAGGATTTAGAGTCCAACTATCATTTTATAGATGAGATTGGCAACAATGTAGGCAACAAACATTTAATGTTATTAGAACTATTATCTCATATTATTAATATTATATTATGTTATTAAGTGATAAACTCTTCCCAATTCTTTATTTAAGGAAGGCATCCAAAGCAGACGTCTCATCATTTCCCACCCTACTGCACCATTCTGCACTTTATCAAATTTCTTTGAAATTTCATCATCCTGCAAGATCATATCAACCTTGAATACATTTTTTCAGTATCCCTTGTCTCTTGGCTCCCTCCTTCCTTCCCTCCTTCCCTCCTAGAAACTGTCCCCTATCCCCTGGATTTTATCATGCCTACTCTGTAGACTCCCTCTGTACTCCCTACCCGCTTTTCTGGTTTTTTTTTCTCCTATTAGAGCTCTTTGAGAACAAAGACTTTCTTTTTTTACCTTTTTATCCTTGAAACTTAAGACCCCACCTGGCACACACAATGATGGGGTTTAAAATGTGAGGTTTAGGGGTGCTTGGGACCCCAAATCCTGACACACTGGGTCCTACCTAAATGAATTCGACCCAAGCCTTCCTTCAGACAAAGAAAAATAAAATTCACTAAAGATTCACCATTTTGAGTAGACTCTTAAGGAGCCTAAGCATTTGTGAGGTTTGTATTGACAAACAGGCCACTTTTGATCTGAGCTAGATTGAATCTGAGCACCTTCATGGATGTAAGATGGGTCTTATATATAGGAAGAATGTGGGAGGGACCTAGGGGTGGTCAGGTAGTCTAGAGTGACTGGAGGAGGGGTTTAGGGAGGATCCTGAGGAGGAGTTTAAGGAGGATATGGATGGAACCAGCATGACTAGAGGTCAGATTCTCAGTGTGTGCGCCCCAAAACTTACCCAAATAATAGGCAAAGGCTTCTCAAGGTAGGAAGCAGAAAAGAATGGTTTATTACAATCTTGAGAAAGTGCAACCCTCCCTCTGACAAATAGTCAGGGTGGAGAAGCAATTTACAAAAGGAAATGGTGAAGTTATAAAGCCCTAATGTGGAATTCTCCCCCACCCCACTTCTGACCTTTTTCTTCCATTGGCTGGAAGTGAGGTGCACAATCTAAGTGCAATCTACCTCGAGTACTGGAACAAGGAAAGAATAGACCACCCAATGTACATCTGAGAAAGCACTTCTGTCCTTATTTGGCATATCTTATGTGTCACTGAGGAGAGGGGTGACTCCCTACTGCTCTGAGTTTTAAGTTCTTGTAAATCATGTAATTTCCAGTGAAAGGGAACTTGGGCCTGTTTCCTACAATAAGCCTTACTAGATTTTAGAATATAGTCTGAGAATTTTTTACCTCTCTCACTCACCGGGAACCAAGAGAATGAAATTTTTAAGGGATCCAGGGTGGGAAGCAGCCAGAGGCAATTTGAAGATAACAGAAATTGGAGGGTTAGGTTAGGTTAGTCAAAAGCTATCTTTTTTCCTTTGGATTGCCTGACTATATTTCTGGAAGAAATACCAAACCTTAAACACAATTCACTTTGGAGCTCTATGATTGGACAAGAGGTCCCTGCCCTCCTAGCGCAGAGTGAATACTAAATACTAAATAGTAACTATTTCTTTTTTGGTCTGGAAGTTAGAAGGTCCTCCCCTCCCAATTTGATTTTTTCTTCTTTCTTGATTAAAGGGGCCACACCCTTGATTAACTTCTTAAAGAAGTCTATTCACTGAATGGGTCTTACCTCATTCATAGTAAGAACCTGAAAATACCTTACTCTGCAAGGGCCAGGGTCTCACTATGCATCCTGGGCCATCTCCAGTCATCCTGATGAATATCTGGTCCCTGGACCCAGATAGCTTTGGAGGTGAAAGTGAGGCTAGTGACCTTGCACAGCCCTCCCTCCCTCTAATCCAACTCATCTGCAAGTCATGTTATCATTCTTTGATGTCATGTCCTCTTCAAGAATGAAGTTACAAACAGGGTGGCTAGGTGGCCCAGTGAATAGAGAACTGGCTGTGGAGTTCAGGAGGACCTGAGTTCAGATCTGGCCTCAGACACTTAATACTTACTAGCCTTCTGACCTTGGGCAGGTCACTTGACCCCAATTGCCCTCCAAAAAGCAAAAAAAAAAAAATAAAGAATGAAGGACAAACAAAATGACACAAGATTAGGTTAAGGGTAACAGATTTGGGCATGAAAAAGCCATATTAAGTGAGAAGATTCAGGGAGAATTCAAGGTGGATGTTTCCCAGGGCCTATGGACAAATGGGACTCAAATTCTTTTGGGGTAAAGGGAAAAGGTCTTGGCTTGGGCCCATATTCTGTCATTAGTAGCTTAATAAATATTGACTAATAGACTGATTTCCTACTGCCTGTCTGGCAATGTGTAAGCACCATGGAAACAAACAAAAGCAAAAAGATACACAATCCCTGTCTTCAGGGAGCTTAGATCCTAAGGGGAGAAGACAACACACGAAAGGGAGCTGAAAAGTAGATGGGGAGTGAGATGATAAAGTTACCCATGAAGAGGCATGGCGCTTGAATTGAAGTCTTATGTCAGAAGTACAGCCAGAACAGGAATGAATTTTGATTGGTTTAAGTCCTTCTACAAAATGGAGGATCTTGAAGGAATTTACCCATGGGAGAAAGAACAGGGACAATGCAGATTGATGATGATGATGATAGTGATAATAATAATAATGATTAGCATTTGATAGTATTTTAAGGTTTTCAAAGTGTTTTACATATGTTATCTCATTTTATTCTCACACCAAAGATGTGAAGTTGTAGCAATTGTTATACTGTTTTGCAGATAAGAGAATTAAGCCAGAGAGTGGCAAAGTAACTTGTTTAAGATTATGTTGCTATTGTTTGCTCATAAAGGATTTAGCTTCAGGACTTCCTGACTCCAATTCCAGTATTTTATCCAAGATGTCGCCTGTATAGATGGTTATTCAAGGCTGAGGAATCCCCAGACCTTGAGCAACATTGCCAGGGAAACTGAAGCTTGTTGTCCAAGAAAGTCAGAGTCCTTCTGGAAAGTAAAAATAGTCTGACTGGCCTGAACCCCTCTCTGAAATGAGGAAGATGAAGAAACTTAGGCATGGAGAGGGAAAGTGACTTGGTAAAAGTCATATAAATAGTACGTGACAGAGAGAGGATTTAAATCTAAGTTCACCCACTCTAAATATAGCATTCTTTGAAAACTGACTACATAGTGCAGCAGTTCTCAACCTATGGGTCATGCTCCCTTTGGGGTCGAACAACCCTTTCACAGGGGTCACAGGGGTCTCCTAAGACCATTGGAAAACACATATTTCTGATGGTCTTAGGAACCTCCTCCATCTGTCTCCAAGGGTCATGGCATTAGGAAGGTTGAGAACCACTGACATATAGTGTTTAGAAAATTCTGTAGTGCTTTAAGTGATCCCAAGGGTCACCGATACAAAATCTCAACTTTTAAACAGGACTATTCTCTCAGTAGGACTTCATGACTGTGAATCACTGAATATGTCTTCCAAAGAATCAAAATTATTGCTGACCTAAAGAACAATAGGAATGGAGGCTATAAACATAGGATACCATATTACCAGTGATTTCTTTCTTTTAATTTTCCATGATGAATTTAATAGACAAGAATGCCCTTTAATTCTGATTTTTTAAAATCTCATTAGCAATAGCCTATATAAAATTTAACCTTTGAGGTTACTATGATATAGAGCCATCTCACTTCAAGTATGGAAATTGACTCACAGGGTTTGCCATTTATCCTTAGTTTATTAAAATTTTATCATTAGCATTTATGATTTTATGCTTTTGTTTTATTTCTACCATAGCAAAATGTGAAGATAGCTGATTCATTAATCCCAAATGCCATGCTGTTCAGGACTTCACTACTCTTCCACTCCACTTTTTAACTTCCTTTCATGTATTATTTTCCACCATTAGAATGTAAATTCCTTGATATCAGTAAGCTTTTTGCTTGTGTTTGTATTTCTAATACCAGGGCACTCAGCAAGTGCTTAATAAATGCATGTTTTTTTTCTTTGTTTCCTTGTCAATTTTCTAGACAATGAAACAGAATCATATAGGTGGAATGATTTCCCCAAAGTCACACAAGTGGAAGATCTAATTTAATTTGAGTCTTAATTCATGCCCAGTGCTCTTTCAATCATTTCATACAAGCTTGATAACCCCACACTGTCACATGCTCTGGGTTACCTTTATTTTAAACATCTTTCTTGTTTTAATATGTGATTTCTATAATGAAATAAATATTCAATAAGATTTCACTTTTAGAATTTAAAACTAGACTCCTGAAGTTTTTTTTGATTGATACTTCATTATAGTTATTAATCATGGATTCTTCTTTGGATAGGTAATATTGACCTGTACTTTTAAAACCAACATAGAAGATTAGTATTTTTACATGCCTATCCCTTGGGTTCTTCTCTCCATCTGACTGGAAAAGGTGGAGGGTAGACATGAGAAAGCTCTTCCCACATCCTTCTAATAAGGACAGGGCCCCAGTGTAGGGAATTAATTTTCAAAATGGCAACAGGATACATCATGCTTCAGCTCCCAGGAACCTGTACAACCCCTCACTCCTTTTCAATTTATTTTTATGTTACCTCCTGCCTGACAACGAGCTTCTTGAGCTGAGGGATTGTCTTTTGCCTTTCTTAATATCTCTTTGCACTTAGCACAGTGGGTGCATAGGGAACTTAATAAGTGTTTATGGACTCACTGACTTTTTAAGTTTTGGAAAGAATATTAGAATATGTTTTATCATTAATCATCACAAACTTGGATGGTAGCTTCTATTCTTCTTCTTCTTTAACAGATGAGAAAAAAGAGCCTAAGAGAGCTTCCTTGACTTACCCAGCATCATACAAGTAATAAGTGTCGGAGATAGGATTTGAACCAAGGTATTTCTGACTCCAAATCCCGCATTTTTTACACTGAGTCCCGTCATGCAATATTCAATTGAAAGTATAATTTAATGGGTAGGTAGAAGTTTTGTTTGTTAGATAAGACAACAAGGTTTCTTGGGTAACTATGGAATTTTTATTGCAAGTTGTGAAACTTTTCTATAAAACAGTGTTAAAAGTAGGAAGATATTACCACGAGATTTTCAGTATGAAAATTTCATATTGTGAGTGACATAATATATTTTTCAGGAATCTTGGAGAGTCACCAGATAATACTAAAGAAATTAGAGTGAAAACTGATAACAAAGGCTTAGAGAGATGAAATATTATGTCTTTCAGTCAAGGCATATTTACTGAATAAAATGAAACTCGGTTCTCTTTGGAGCATTTCAATAACAGTGTTTGAAAAGCCAGGGTTGTGGTTTTATTTTTTTTCCCAGGGGGTGGGGAACTAAATCCTAAATTATAAATCAACCAACGATGAGAGCAAACATTAATTCACAGGGAAACGTTTCCCAAATAATGCTTTCCATATCTATAGATTTGTTCCATAGACCCAAAGGACCTAGCTGTGGGGAGAAGGGAGACATTTTCCAACTCCCACCTCTCTCCTGCTCAAGTCCTGGTTGGTTGTTGTTGGGTCATTTTTCAGTTTTGTTGGACTCCTTGTGGCCCCCATTTGAAGTTTTCTTGACAAAGATGCTGGAGTGGTTTGTCATTTCCTTCTTCAGCTCATTTAATAGATGTTATTAACCATCAATTCAAATATCTATACTAACTATCCATTAACCTTTTTCTCCCTCTAATCCATACTTCTCCCCCTACCACCATAACCTCCTTTCTCTCTCTATTACAATTGAAATCATTTTTAGTCAAGAGTGAATGTCTGCACTGGACATATTAAGATATCTTTATATGAGCGTCCCCATGCAATGTCTTAAAAATAGTGCTATGGATTTTTCTGGAGAAGTTCAGAAATTCCAGTGCCCGTTCCATGATTTCTATAGCTGTATTGGTAATGGAATTTGGAGATGCCCCTGTATTGGCTTGGTTTTTGGGTTGAGTGTTAAAACCCAGAGCTTGTGAATCCCACTTGTGGGATGGACTTGTTGACGTAAAGAGAGAGGGCTGGACTGGGAGGAGCCGTGAATTGGGAGAGAGGCCCAAGCCTAGAGAAGGCCAGAAGGACTTTGGGAGAGCAGTAACCAGTATTGTGGAGCCTGAGTTGCTGAAAGAATGATAGCTAAGAGCCCGGGGGAGCTGCCCAGGACTTTGAGAACTGCCACCCGGACTGCCAAGAACTGAGGAGGCATGGCTGTGATGCTGGTATTT
>CM053584.1:338942547-338961934 GCA_028627135.1 Pseudochirops cupreus | reverse complement strand
ATGACTAGTTCTTACATATTTCAAGGAGAACAAGCCAAATTCTTTTTCTCTGTAACAGCTCTTTAAATTTTTAAAGGAATTAATTATGTCCTTCTTCTTTAGGATGAACAATTCTAACTCCTTCAACGAATCTTCATATGTCATGATTTTCTACCACCACCCTAGTTGAACTTCAGCCTATCAGCATCTTCCCAAAAATATAAAAATTATATCCATTTCTTCCCAGATAAAGAACCCAGATAGAGTCTGACCAGCAGAGAGTATAGCAGGACTAGAATTTCAATGTAATATAGAGAACATTTGTGAGCATGTTCTTTGTGTCCTTTTCCTCTCCTATTATCTTTCCTGTCCTCCTGTGTCTTTACTCATACAATCTCCCAAGTCAGAAGTGGACTTTGGCCTTCTATGTCTATCTGCAAAAAAATCTCTCCACTTTAACGATGCTCAATTTAGATGGAACCCATGCTACAAGTTCTTCCTTGCCTATACCCCATCTCTTTTCTCATGATGAGAAACACTCCCCCTCCTGGATGATTCTTTTAAATATATTTAACTCTCCTTGGCATCATAGCTATTTACATCATTGTCTTTACTTTATTATTGCAAGCTCATTGAAAGCAGTATCTTATTATTTCTCTTTTTACTCCCCAGCACATTACACAAATCATTGAGAATTGAACAAATGAGTCCTCATTGAAACATATTATATATAATGGAAAGACATCCTGAAGTAGTCAAAAGACCTGGATTTGGATCCCAGCTTTGATACCTATCAGTTGTATAATCTTAAGTATGCCACTATATCTTTTTTTAGATGTAAATTATTTTTCATCTGTCAGATGAGGAGCTTGATTGGACTACATGTTCTCTAGGAGGTTCCAGATCTCAATTCCAGTACTAAATCTGTGACCTAATCTTGTGTTCCCAAAGCTGGCCAAAGGAAAGGTAATTACCTTCCCAACCTTCACCACCATCCCCTCAAAAGAAACAAAGGCAGGATTTGGACAATAAGTGGAAAAGTACATTTTTTTAAAAGGGGTCTACATTGCTTTCCTCTACTGTGCACTATCATTGAATACTGAGATCGTTTTGAGCTGGTGACATGAATTTTGACATTTTTATCTATAAAAGAAGACAAAGAAGAAAAATTCCAATGCCTTGTAATAAGACATATGATATAGTCCTTAATAAGATATTTTTAATTCTTGGCAACACATTTCATTCTTCATATTTCAGTGGTTATACTTTTTTTAGAAAGGAAGAACATTTTTAAATGATTGATAAAATGAATGGATTGAAATTCAGCTGGAAAATCAAGTCCCTGGAGCTAGCATTTCACTACTAATACAAAATATATATTCTAATGAGCTCTGGATGATCTAGTTTGTAGATTACCTTGGCCTTTCACTTTTTCCTTCCTTTAGTACTGTATGCCATTTATTGCCTTCCTTGCTCATTAAGACTTTCAGCAGATGGATTGCAGAGTAAAGGGAAGGCAGATTAAGTTCAAATTCCATCATTTTAAGCTTTTAAAATTGAGTCCTTTATCAGTTATTCTTAGGAACTAATCATTCGCAAACTTTCCTAAACAAGTTAGAGTAAGAGTTTCATGTTTATTTTAGGGTGGTACTGTTTTAACTGCAACTAAGTTTTTATTGCCTTCCCTAGGGCTGCTCTTTTGCAGATAATTTGAACAAACGTTGATTTCTGCATTTGCAGATATATAAACCAAATCATAAATTGCTAATTTGCATCGGCTGTCAACAATCTGTGCTTTGGTGAAATTCCTGCCAGGGCTTTCCCTCTAGTATCCTGAATAATCAAGATTTGGTTGTATTTTAAATGACTCTGTAACCCAAGAGCTTCTCTAATTACACAATTGCTTAAAATAAATCTTTAATACAATACTGAAAGGTATTAATATCATATGAGGGAAAAATAATTTTGAAGAAGATGATTTTCTTTCAAGCTATTTGGAACTGAAATCTTCTGTGCAATAAAAAAAAAAAAGACCAGCAGGCCATTAGAGAACAAGCAGGAATGACATTTGTAGCCAAGGCTTCCACACACTCATTAAAAATGTGCTGAAATGACAATATTGGATACAGATTAGAAGTTTAATGTAACATCCCAAGTGACCTTGATCTTCATATTTGGAAAACTTCAAAGTGTTTATTCAGTTCATTTTTTTAAGCCTATTGTCAAAGGCCTAAAGAAAGAAATAAAACAGAAAAAAAAATTATCCAAATAATGAGCTCATTAAATCTATCTGATATGTAACATATATGTAGTTTGTGTTTTTATATATATGTATATATGTATATATATACACACACATATGTTTATAGGTATTATATATACATTATATTATATTTGTATATGGATATATAGATACATATTTACAGTTAACTACAGTAATCAAAAATCGTAATTTTCTACCACATACTCTTTTTAAATAGATGTAAGGTATTAGGGAAAAAATGTCTACAGGGCATAGTAAGCCCATGTGCCAAATCTGTAAGATACCTGACATAGAAAAGTTATATTCTTTTTATTCCTTCAAGTCACCCAGCAAATCCAGAGATATTTATAGATATAGTAGAAGACCTTGTTTGCTGATCTGTCCAGATAGCTACAAGACTGTGAATTTCCTGAGGGAAAGGAATCTGTCAGTTTCATAGTTTCTGACACATAGAAGTTGCTTAATCATTGTTGTGTTGAATTGAGCTGTTATTACATAAGATCTCAGAAATGGAAGAGCCCTCCTATGTCGATTTTTCCAATGCACAATAGAACAGAAATCCTCTCTACAACATCCATCCTATGCTTGAATATAGCTCTAATTGTTATAAAGGTTTTCTTTGCACTCAGCCTACATTTGACTTTTAGCAAATTCCATCCAATGCTTTGACCTCTTCTCTTTGGCATTGTACAGAGCAATTCAATTCCTCTTTCACACTATAACCTTACAAATATTTGAAGATTGTTATGCTGTCCGCCCTAAGCCTTCTCTTCACTTCTTCAGAATAATCATTCACAATTCCTTTGTTCAATGCTCCCATGATATTGTTTTCAATCTTCCCAACATATCAAATATCCTTTCGTCCACTATTCCCCTTTTGTTAATTTGCTTTAATTCAATAAACATTTATTATGTGCTTACCATGTACCAGACCCTGTGCTAAATGTTGGAAATACAGGAAGAGACAAAAGATAGTCCCTTTCAGTAAAGGGTCTTGCTTTCCTAAAATGTAGAAATTCCAGAACTGAACCCAGTGCTCTAAAGGCGTTCTAACTTGCATGTGAGTCTGGGGGTCATTTGTAACTATCAAGGAGAACAATTCCACAAAGTTTAAATATGCAGAGTTAATGATAGGGTTCAGAATTGAAACATTTTTTTTTCTCTGTAATGTCCTAGATCTTTGAAAATCCTCTCTGTTTTATGTTTAAGACACTTCACATCCTTGTTAGGGGCTAGGAGAATTTATGAAATCTGAGGTCATACACATTATTTTTACTTTGAAATATTTTAATTGGAGAATGCATATATATAATCATGTCATAAATGATTGAAGCCTAAATTTGTAGTGGATTAACTTTAAACTATTATGAAATTTGTGTTTTCTTGGAGCAGAATGCTCTACCCCTTCCTATCCCAACTCCAAGCCTATGTCACACATCTTTCATGGGAAAGTCCCAGAAAAATATATTTCATTAACTAAAATAGGGCTTAGCACAGTGTAGATCCTTAGTGAATATTGAATTATAGACAGGGCTGAATGGCCTTGGAGACCAATTATTCACAAGCCATCCATTTTATAGATTAAAACAAAACAAAACTAACAAAAAGCAATTGAAATCCAGGTATTTGATTTGTCTAAGATCACATAGGTAGTAAGTATCAGAATCAAGATTTGAAGCTAAATTCTCTGCTGAAAAATCCAGGGCTCTTTCCATGGCACAACACTGTCTTAATTGACTTAATTTCTATAACAATTATTTAAGAATTATTTCTTACCACCAACACTATGAAGAAAGATTAATATATGTATGTATACACATATAAGAGTACATGGATAGACACATATATAATGTGCATATACATATACATGTGTATGCATCCTTTAAAATTTTGATCTATATTTCCTGTCTATTTGTTATTTCATCACTTCTGGTATTCCTTCCAGGACTGAAAATAGGACAGCCTGTTTTGGGGATTCTATCTGCTCCATATAAATCTGATTCCCAATGATACACACATTAAAATAGGAAAGCTGATCCTTCTTAACCCAAAGACCACCAAAATAAAAGACATTCCTTTCTTCTTAGGAAGAAGGAAGTTGATTGAGCTCAGCTGTTTGGGATCTTCACTTGTTATTTTCTTGTAACACATGCTATCAGAAATAAAAGAGGATTCATCTTCATTGTCATCTTCCCATTAGGACTAAAAGTGTCCTGGACAGATTGTCAATTTCTCTAACTTTATTATAAGAAGGACAGGTAAGAGCTAAGATTTGCTGCAAATCCTACTAAGAAAACAAAGTTTTGATCTTTGATTTCATCTTTTTTATTTTTTGTTGATATGCTATCATCATTGTCTATTGATGAATGTGTCATGGTGGGGACATAAATTCACCTATACCATTTATGCCACATGCTTTCCTTGATTGTAACAACAACAACAAATAGATAATTTTCCCCTTAGGTCTCTCTAATTATTAGTAGCAAACAAGATATAAAACAGAGAGAGGCACTATCACCACAAGTGTTTACCCCTGTGGAGGCTGTCAACTAAGAATTCAAATCAATCATGAAGTCCCTATCAATGATGAGAGTCCCCTAGATGTTTCTGTTTGCAGATGGCATTGTACTGATTTTTGAGCCTTTTAAAGTAATAGTCACTAAAAAGAATTTACACAAACTATCCTTACAGAAAAAAACAAGGAAATGAAGAATGCCCATATAATTGGGTAGAAAAACTATGACATTAGCAGATGCCACAAATGGATAAAAATATGAACTAAGAATTTTTGGGAAACTATAGAGTTCAGTTGATGATTTCATGTTTTCCCTGAGACATAGATCCATCTTTTTATAATATCAAGATTCTTATATATTTATGTTGTATAGTTGTGAATCATTGAATATTATGACATCTGAAAAAATTAATTTGAGGAGCAGCCAAATGGTCATTGACAAGCTAATGATAGGCAGGGTCCAATACATTTAAAAAAATGGAGAATTGGGCAGGAAACTCAAATATTTTAAGGTTGCTCTCACAGAAATGGATAAAAAAAAAAAAAGAAGGTAGGCTGGTTCCCTAATGCACACAAGAGATAACAATTAGACTGCAGGTGTGTTCCTTTGTTATCAGCATTATTTGAAAGATAGTCCATGGGCAATATACTAACTATAACATTATAAAGATCTGTGCTCTCATTAGTGCAGGCATTCCTGAAGATGTAGACTATATGACTTCTACAGTTTAGTAGGCAGTCTTTGTGAGTTACCATGGCTTAAAAAATTAAACATTCTTCAATTTGGTGATGAGCATCTCTGAACCTATCCACCTATCCACCTGTCTACCTACATACCTACCTACCTACCTATCTATCTGTCTATCTATCTATCTACATTAAGAAACACATCATCCAGTCCCACCCTCCAGCCCTATTCTCTGCCTCCAAGGCTTTGTTTTCATATGGAACCGGTCCAATATCAGGATTCTAACCCAGAAGAATAATTATTTTTGTTTTTGGTATCAGTATATCATCACCTGATGTTTATTCCAAGGAAGATCCAAATAAAGATTAGGTATAGGTTACACTTATGTTTCCCTCAATATATTGGATGGGTACCCAGTTCATACAAAAACCACTTAAGATACCAAATGTGTATCAGTTATAGGGTAGCTTTTATTTCATGCCACAGAAACTTCAGAAGCAGCATAGAGCTCGTGTGATTGCATAAAGAGTTTCAAAAGATCCATAAAACATTCAAAGGACTCATAGGAATTCATAAGCAGATAGAGGAAATACAAATAGCGCAGAAATTTCTCATAAAATCCTATTGGAAGTCAATATCGTGTGGGAAATATGAAACAAGAAACATTTTTTCTCCTCAAACATACGATGTCTTAATCACTCTGTACTAACTTGGGGTGGCATAGTATAGTTTCCTTGATTTCCCCAAATCACTGATCCCCTTTGTTGTGCCTCCAACTGCTAGGGCCATATGATCCTCTTCTTCCTATAGCAATTTATGAGGTAATGCTGCTCAAGAAATATCATCTTCCCTGTAGAAAGTTTGATCCCTGAACTTTCAGACTTCGGGAACCCATGTACTGACTTTACTCACATAAAGCAACCACCATGGTTTGTACTACTCAAGAAATCTACTACTGTCTAGAAGGCTAGGTTCTAGGATCAGATCACCTGCGAGACTGAAATCCCCCTTCACCTTCATAGTGCCTAGAACATAGTGTATGCATAATAAATGTTTACTGAATGATTTATAGAACATTGGGGTTCTCCCCTCTAGACAGGTTGCCACATACATGTTTTTCTCCCATAGCTTCTGCCAGAGGTATATCAGTTCCATGAGTACTGCTAAATTCTGGCCTAGAAAATGACTTTTAGACATTTTATCATACAAATTGTGCTTGAGACGTAGTAAAGCACATATATAATACACATGTAATTTACTACAAGAAATTCCTTACCAGTCCCTAGGGGAAGTACAGAGTATATCAGTAGGCACCCATCCCTTCCCTTCCCTTCATTCCCATACCATTCATTACTGGAATCTTCTTCAGTTCCCCAATGTATGTCCTCAGAAGAGAGAAAGGTAGACAGAGTGAAAAATGGAACCTAGCATTTTGTGTCTCATTTTTTATAGGTAAATGCAAAGGGGTTGCTCTTGTAAGGAGAGACCTCTCTCTTGAATTCCACCTAGTCAAGCATTTTGGGAGCAGACTCATTCACTGGAGACCCATAAGAGACAGTTAATTGTTCATTTTTCTCAGGTATTCATGTTCATGGCTATTCTCTCTAAGAAGAAGATAATGCTCCAAGGAGGCCCCCCCCCAACAAACTCTTTTTTTATGAATGTGTGAGATATTCATTTGATTAGACTATGCATCATTAAAATGTATTTGAAACATTTATCTTCAAGTCATAGTTTATTATCTTAAACATAAAAAAAATACATTTTGAAGCCTTGTCTTTCTGTTTATTTCCCAAATGCATGAAGTAACAAAAAAGGAGAACTGTTCTTTCTTTTAAAAAGAAATTGCGGGGACGGCTAGGTGGCACAGTGAGTAGAGCACCGGCCCTGGAGTCAGGAGGACTCGAGTTCAAATCTGACCTCAGACACTTGACACACTTACTAGCTGTGTGACTCTGGGCAAGTCACTTAATCCCGATCGTTCTCCAAAGAGCAAAAAAAAAAGAAAAGAAATTGCTGTCACTTAACACAAAACGCTGTGCAATTTAAAGGAAGAAACATACATCAAAAGCATGTCAGTAATAACTATTTCTAATTCTCAGTTTTCAACTATAATTTAAAATAAAATTTATTTAGTTTTGTTTTTTAGACAGATGCCTAGTTCTGAGTATTCCTAAGGCCAAGTACAGACCTGCAGTAATTGTTTTGGCTCTGATTTGTTTTCCTAAATTTCCTGCCATTCTACCTGTGTTATTTTAGGAAATAAAGCTTACAAGTAAGAGTAAGTGATCTAGATCTTAGAGAATGTCCTCTCTATCTGTAGGCACTGATGGTATTTACACAAGGGAATAAAAACAAATAAGCTCATACATAATGAAACAATGTGGAAGTGACAGTTGGATAGAAGTTGGCATTTAAATTGATTAAAAAATGAATTAAGACAAAACCCAGCAACATTTTCTCATATAAATATAGGCTATATCTCTACTATGTTTACTGTTATGCTAAGGTTGGAAATTTTACATAATTATGTGATTTTTTAAACTTTAAATATTTATTTTCACATCTAATAATGTCCTTTTCCAATGGCTCCTTGGGGTGTAGGGGTGAGGTTAAATTCATTATGACTATGTCAGGAAAATATAATGCCTGGAAGGGTCAAATTGAAAAGCCTTTAACTATAAGCTTAGATACAGATAATGTGTCTACTTCACAATAACCTGCCTTATTCAATTGCATAAAACTTACATCCAGAGTGATACACACACACATGCACATACATATGTATATGAATGTCTGTTGATAAATTCCCTTTCTCAATCTAAAAACTCATTCCATGTTTGCTAAGCACTTGCCACATATTCCTTTTGAAGATCTCTGCCGTGCTGATTTCCAGAATTTTCTGAGTATTCTATCACCTATGATTTGGTATTTGCTATTGGGCTAGGAAGAAAGTAGCTAGTTTGTAAAATGGATGTAACAATGGTCTTGAGTCAGGAAGACCTGAATTCAAATCCAGATTCAGACATTTACTATCTATGTGACCCTGAGCAAATCAGTTAACCTTTCCCTACCTGTTTTCTTATCTGTAACATGGAAATAATAATAGCACCTTTGTTACAGGACTGTTATAAAGATCAAATGAGAAAATAACTTTAAGTGCTTTGTAAGTATTGAGATACCATATAAATGCTAGCTGTTAATTTTAGCAAGGATTAATTAGTCAACAGTTCCCTCCGTCTTTTCCCTCATATAGGTTGTTCAAATTCACTTAGTTTTCCTAAATGTCAGGGTCCATTGTTAGTAGCTCCACTGCCAAACTCTCCTCGTTGCTTAGAAAGATGATTTGTCCAACCATCTGAAGACAAATTGAATATCAGGCCACTTGCTGTAGCCTGAAACTTTTAACTTCTAAGGTGTATCCTGAAACTTCTCACTTCCTGGGATATTTCATATGTAACTTGAATATGTAGGCAGGTACCATTTCCATAATGATACGTGATTTTGTGAATCCAGTAGACTCCCAAAGGCCCTAAACTCAGCTTTTATGTACTACTTAGTACTTCTTAGTACCTCATTTTCCCTGTCTAGAATGTTAAAGATATTAATTTTCCTCTTTTCTTTTCCATGTTTTAATAACCAGATCCATATTTCCTTAATAAACAAATTTGGATGGTGGGCCACCCTAGAGGGCAGCACTGTTTTGGTGTACTTAACATCATCAAAACACGCTGTACTCTTGAACTCCATCTTCATACATGCCCAGTCCTGGACAGTAAAAAAGTATGAGAGGGCCCACAATGAGTTACTTTTTCTAGGCAGATGTGGCATCATCACATTAGCTCTAATTAGTTTTAATGGCTTCTGAGGTGACTTGCTTATCTGGAGACAAGGTTTTCCTCTGCTGAACAGTATAATACAGCTAACCAGAGATTCCTAATACTTTCAAAAATAAGCTCTGATGTGAACCCAGATCAATACAGTTTAGTCGAAGAACTTTTTAGAAAGCTAATCCTGTCTGATCCCACATAGACTGGACCTAGCACAGAGATAAGGCCTCTCTATCATAACTATATAAGGCACTGAAGTCATTTTGCACTAAAAGATCTTTTATTAATTCACACAACTCGTGAAATTCACCTCCAGGGCACACATTGACATTGACTCTCATTGCTCATAAATTAACCAGCCAAACTACAAAGTTTCTTCCTTCTGGTAATATTTAGCTTACTAGTAGTCTTATTTTTTTCCCCTGAAAACTGTCCAGTCTCTTGAATTTTACTATCTTCTCTCAGGAGATAATTTGGAGATTGGGTATGCCTTCTGGGTCCCAACCCTGAAGAATAGTAAAAGGCTGGGGCCAAGATGAGCAAGAAGAATCATCCTCATTTCATTTGGTGGCTCATAAGGGAACTGCTTCAAACCCAATTTTGTATATGAGGTCAGTAAGTTGTAGAGATCAAGTAACTTCTTATCAAAGATCACATACACAGTAAGCATAGAGGAAATATTTCAAAAATGATCCTCTCACTTTAGAGGTAGTACTCCCCCCACCACTCTAACATGCTACCTCTTTTATAATGACAATTGGTGCTTTTAGAACAGTGGTTCTCAACCTTCCTAATGCCAAGACCCTTTAGTACTTGCATGTGGGCATATCTGCATGTGGGTGGACCTGCCTGGAGACAGATAGAGGAGTGGTGTCTCGGTTCCAAAGACCATCAGAAATATGTTTTCCCATGGTCTTAGGTGACCCCTGTGACCCCTGTGATAAGGATATTCGACTCCCAAAGGGGGCACGACCCACAGGTTGAGAACCGCTGTTTTAGAAAGAAATATCCAATCAATAGTAAAGTAGGATACTAGGGGGGAACCCAACAACCTTTAGATTTGTCTAATAAAGACCAACGTGGTTTGTGTGTGGGTAGAGCCAGTGAAATAGCAAAGAAAGTAATCAAAAGGTTCTCCATGGGTGATATCCACATGAACAAAACTAAAAGCAATTCTCTCAAAACCATCAAACAAATGTTTGAATTACTAACAAATGTTCATAGAAATGCAAGCATTCATGATAGCTGTTCAGGATCAACAAATTGCCACTAAAAATAATAGCTTAGCCTTCAGAAAACCAGATTGAAAGACCAATGCTGATTATTTAAGAAAATGGTATTAACTGTGCAATGCATCACTCCTAGCTACAAAAGTTTAGCATATATTTACCAAGGTACATCCCGGTAGTAAGGATTAATATGTTAGAAATTTACTATCTTTTCTAAACTAAACTGAAAAACAATAAATCCCCAGGCTTATGGATCAATGCTGATTATTCAAGAAAATGGTATAAATTGTGCAATCCATCATTGCTGCAAAAATTTAGCACATATTTAGCAAAGTACAGCCTGGTAGTTAGGATTTTACATTAGAAATGTATTATCTTTTTTTAAACTAAACTAAAAGACAATAAGTCCCCACTCTGCAAATAATGACATCAAAATATCCTTAAAAATTTAGCAAGTAGATGAGAATGGGATTATTATCACAAAAAAAAACTGTTACCTGCAACTTAACATAAATCCATAAAAAAATTGAAGAACAATGCTTTTAGAAGTTGTGGACCAAACCAAGTCCTAATAATTTCAAAACTACTTTGAACAAAAAGCTCTTAAAACATGACAACCAATCAAAAGTCAAAAACACATGGGAACAGAATAATGTACATATTATCACTATCATTCTGTCTGCTCCTGGCGTTGTCTAGTAACAGAGGACAACTTTGCTTTCACTAAGCCTACAGAAGAATGAGCTTGTAGTCCATTAATGTTACCAAATTACAAATAGTAGTTACTTCATCTGCTTGTTAAATAGTCTTCAGAACATCAAATGTAACGTAATAATTGTGAGATATCGAATTATCCAAGGGCAATATTTATCTGCACTCCATTTAAAAAGATGAGAAGAATGATGCAATATTAATATCTATACTGACATATGATGAAAGATAAGTTTATATTACTTTTATTATCACCAAAATTGTATTTTGCGATAGTACACAGATAGTACACATATGTAGGAAGAATACTGAAGAGTATTGTCTTTTGTTAGAATGACATGGGAAAATGAGATTACAGAAAATAGTAATAAGTTTACATTTACATACAGGTCTTTTACATAGATTGTTAGAACACATCTGGATTCTCAATCAACACAAAATAAGGCAAGTTATTTTTTCCCTCTGGTCCTTAGTTTCCCTATCTTTAAATTGATGAGCTCTGACTATATGACCTCTGAGGACCCTTTCAGAACTATACCTATAATCTTATGATTTGGTTTACTCTATTATATCTATTAAGGCAAGAACTTAACCAATACATTTTATAATATAGTCCAGTTCCTGTGTTGCCAGTCTGGCTACATGTGTGATATTAGTCAAGTCACTTATTTTTTCTAGATAGGCCTCAGTTTTTATATCTGTCAAGTGAAGGGATTGAATTAGACTCCTCCAAGGTTCCATCCACCCTAAAATTCTGAGTCTGTAATTTAATTTCTGTTGATTTTTCTCAATGTTGTTAATATCTATTAAACTTATTATAGCTTTGACTAGAGAGCCAACATGACATTGTAAAAAGAGAATTTGATATAGAATCAGAGAAATTAACTTCATATCTTTGTTTAGTTAGTTACTTCTAATGTGATCATGGGCAAAAGTCAACTTCTATGTAACTCAGTTTCTTCATCTGTAAAAAAAAAATGTGGAATTTAGATAAGATGATCACAAAAATCCATTTCTTTTAATAATGGAACATTGGGAGGAAAATCTAGACCCATGAAGAGAAAAGCTTTTCTCTATCTTTTGGAAGTTTAATTAATTAATTTATTTTTATGAGCTAATCACAGGAAGGAAATTTACCCAGAGAAGATCAACTAGCATAGTGTTGGGCCTAACATCATTCCATATGAGAACTGGTTAAAGTAATTAAGCCATGAGAAGTCTTATGCAGGTATCAGCTTTTCCTATATCCTAGTTATTACAGTTCTCTCCTTTCTCAAATTCATTCACATATATTTTTATACTTAAATCCACCCATAGTATGCACATTTCTTAAGGACATAGGAAATTTTATCTTAAAATGCGCTTGAAAATGTCTTGTTGAATTGGAATGGCATGCAATTTTGGATATTTAAAAGACTATCAGATAGAAAAGGGAGTTGTCTTACTTTGCCTGGACCTAGAAAGCAGAAGTAATACATTTAAGTAGAAATTAAGAAAATGCAGATTTAGGCTTTGTGTCATTAAAAATCCCTAACATCTAGATTTTTTTTGACCTGGTAATAGTTTCTCTCCAGGTCTCCTCTGCAGCCAAAACTACTGAAGACCAGGAGAATAAAGTTCTTGTCACCTGACTGCTTGGCATTGTCAACTGGTTGTATCATCAAAAATGAATATGATCATCAATAAAAATCCAATGAAATCCTATACATTATTTTGCTACTGAACCCTAAAAACCATTTAAACTTTCTATCTGACTTGTACTGGAAACTTACACGTTTATATAATCTCTCCACCAGTAGAATGTTGAGAACAGAGACTTTCTTCCTTTTCTTTCGGTATATTCAGTTCTTTGCACAGTGCTCTGCATAGAATAAGCACTTATTTTTTAATGTATTCATCAATTCATTCAATGTTACTCAGACCTGTGATTTCATTTATTAAGGCAGTTAGCTGGTGTAGTGGCTGGAGTGTGAGGCCTGGAGTCTGGAAGACTTGAATTCAAATTCAGCCTTGGACACTTAATAATTAGGTAACCTGGGGCAAATCTGCAGTTTCCTCAATTGCAAAATCAGAATAATAAGAGCCCTTACCTCCAAGGGTTACTGAAAGGATCAAATGAGATAATATTTGCAAATCCCTTAGCATAATGCCTAGCATTTAGTATGTTACATACATGTTATTCATATGTTTTAGCTATAATAATGATTATTATTTTATATGTATCTCCTTTCTCTGGCAAATAATAGACACTTGCATCTGAAGCTACTAATAGCTAACACCTTATTGTCTTAAGCAACTGTGTAATGCATTGAAAATTAGAATGATTTGCTCAGTCAGACCAAGGTATGTCAGAGGTGGGATTTGAACCTAGTTTTTCACGATTTTGAGGGCAACTTTCTATCCACTCCAAACTGCCTCTCTGACAATATATATTTTGGTCATTTGTTCATGTTGATATTTTGTTTCTCTCTGTGTGGCATTAAGACATTTTACGTTATCAGCTTTAGGTATTAAATTTCAAAACAACACGAAAGAAATATGAATAACCCACTGATTGAAAATGGTTCAATAAAGAATTTACAGAGTTAAACTCAAAGATAAATAGGGTTTTGAGACAGTGTACTTTTGACTGTTTTATTTCCTTGATGGATTAAGCAATAACTTATTTATAATATGCAAAATAAATTTAATATACTCTGTGACCTAAAATAAAATCATACCATATTCACTTTAACCACAAAATGAGGCAACTTGGACTTAGATTTTTTTTTTTTGTGGTTCTAGAGAGTAGTCACCAAGCTCAATGCTTCAGCTATTCTCAGCATATCCTGCCCAACTTGCAGCCTATTATAGCTAACTGAGACTTAGTGTTCTCCACGATTAGCCTTCAGTGAGTCAGGAGTCTGGAGGGAATAAGGTTGAGAAAGTCCCAGTTCCATTTTTCAGTAGCTTAATGAGGTGAATGAAAGAGTTTGAAAGAGCTCAGTTGACTGATTCCCTGGCATGCAGCCATTACAGAACTCCTCATTAGTGTGTCTCTCTCAATCTTTTCTAAATTAAGGGGATCTAAAATTTGGGATCAACCACCAATAACTTGTACATCCATGGGGAATTTATCCACTAATTTGTATAGAGGTTTTTTTCTTCTTCTTCTACTCAGAAAGACAATGATCCAAAGGTGATTCTACCCACTAACCCCCTTTTTGCATGCCAAGATTGGTTCCTAAAAAGATCATTGACTTGTTCTAATAAAAAAAAACAACTCATTCTACAAAGAATCCTTTATAACTCTCCTGTAATTTGGGAGTGGACAGAAAAACAATATGCTGGTAATTGATAAAATCAAATTAACCCAGATTATCGAGGCAGAATGCCATAATAGATAGAGCACTAGATTGGGAGACAGAAATAATTGTATTTGCGCACTGCCTCAATCATTTACAAGCTATGTGACCCTAAATAAATTGCTTAATCCTCTATTTTCCCCATCTGTAAGGTTGTTGTGAAGATCAAATGGAAAATAATGTACTTAAAAAGCTTCATAAGCCTTGATGCACTATTATCTATGCTTATTAGTAATGTTATTATTATTTTTACTATGTTTTACTTATGTTTTCAAAAAAATTAAAAAATAGAATTTTCCTTTTATATGCTCTCAGTAGCAGGCTGGCTGTTGTTGTACTTTGAGTTACTTATTAAACAATGAAAGAATGCCGGAGTAGAATAATAAATAATAAATCATTCTTTCCTATATGTCAGTTTAGAAATAATGGTCAAGCATGGTATCAGGTTAATAAGGATTTCATTTGGGTGAATGTCATGGTAGTTCAAGGTCCTGACTATTTAGTCATATTCCACAGTTTCTGGTATTTAGTGCTGAGGAATAGATTAAGCCATTCTAGCATCCGACTACCCAGTATCAATTTCTATTGCAATATCTTTAAAACACAGTCCTTGAAGAGAAAAAAAAAATGAACCCATTCCTCATCACATAAACTTTTCATTTCGTGTAGGTCTTTTATGGAGCATGGGAGAACAAGGAAAGGATGGGGCTGTTTGTTTTTTTCTGATAGTATGAGCATATTTTTCCAATTACTTAATTTAAGAACAAAACAGAGACTGTGCTACAGACCTTGTCAGGTCTTTATCTAAAGCAATGGTTCTCAACCTGTGGGTCACGACCCCTTTGGGGGTCAAATGACCCTTTCACAGGGGTCACCTAAGACCATTGGAAAACAAAAGTACAGTTATGAAGTAGCAACGAAAATAATGTTATGGTTGGGGCTCACCACAACATGATGAACCGTATTAAAGGGTCGTGGCATTAGGAAGGTTGAGAACCACTGATCTAAAGTATTGTTCAGCTATGTTTGATTTCATAAAATCATCAATTTATGATGGAGGAAGAAAAGGTTCAGCCAAGTTCTCCCCACCCCATACCCTTGAACTTGTCAGAATGATCACATAAGGAATGACCTAGAGGTGATTTTTCTGTCCCCACATATGCATATATAGAAGTATCCTCAGAACTCTAGGATTGGTCCAGGAAGTATTCAAATTTATAACCCTTCATGTCCTCCTTAGAGGTAAAAAGAGATAAAGACAACCCAGGATTCAAGTATAAAGTCTAGGGTTAACCAATACAGAAAATGATTGATTAATATAAATGTCCTAGCCCTAGGTATCATTTCACCTTGATGCTTACCTTCAATTTACTTTTTCTCTCAAATTCTAGGACAGTTAACCCTCAGTATATAAACATTATGAAACCCTTTTTCAATTTTTTTAATAGTTGGGAACCAACATGGCTTAGTGGACAGAAGACTAGTTTTGAGTAAAGAAGAGTTTATTGAGAGTACAAAGTAATTGGTTGGCATAGTGATAGGCAAATAATAGTCACTTAATTAATGTTTATTGACTGATTTGTGTATTTAAATCTTACCTTTGATACCTACTATCTGCACCACAAGGACACTATGATTTCTTTGCTTTTTTTTGTTTTTAGAAAATAGAAAAGAGTTTATTACAATTCTCATGAGAAAAGAATGACTCACACTGAGTGCATTCAATACATTCTCAGTGTCAGACTGTGCCAGGCACAGAGAAGATACATACTTTTATATCCCCAGCTCCATTACCTGATTCCAATGCCCCCTCCCTAGCTCCCTTCCTCTCAGGTCATTCTCATGAGCTTTGAGGGCACAATCTAAAATGTGATAAATCAAACCCAAGGACAGGGATGACATAGATACAGTAAGCAGATGCAATTATTTTGTAAGTTTAGCAGTCTGTTGACTTTGACAAAGCTCCTACATTTTTGGGGGCCCCCTTTTCCTTTGATTAATGAACAGACTTGATCAAAGTTTGTGTTCTTGTCTTTGTTCATGTAACACTTCATGGTCAGCTTGCCCTTACAGTATAACTGGGCAAGGAACTAAGCAGATGTGATTATCCTGCAGATTTAGTCATCTAAGAATTCTTGTACAACTCCCATCTTCATAAGTCTCTTGACCTGGGTGACCATGCAGATGTCTTTTTGTCCTGTGTTCCTATCCACCTCTCCTGGAACTCTTCAGAGTCAGCAGCTTGTTTCTATGGAAAAACTGAATTGAAAACCCAACCTTTTATTCTAGGAGGGTCCCCTAGCCTAAAAGTTTTATGAGGGGTCTTCATATCTCACACACTACCTCATCAATGTTTGCCCATCTGCAGCATGGGGCTAATATGGGCAATCTTCCTCCCAGGGTGGAGATGAGGATGGAATTGAATAATATTTGTAAAATGCCTCAAAAAAACTGAATCACTTTGGGAATACTGGCGGCATTTTATGCTGGAATAAATAGTGACAATAATTTAATATTCAAATCCCAATAAGGTCCAGAGCCTGAACTAATCAACTACAAGGAGATGCCCCTAGGCCTAACAGATATTTACTTTTTGTGCTCTAAATTTACTCAGAGAATACCCATTCCTATGTCAACAACCCCAGATGAGGCTGACTTAAAAGCATTCTTTCTTCTGTCTGGAACCCTTAAGGATGAGACCCTTAACCAGAGATACTATCTGAGTGACATAAGGACCCAGAGTTGGGATTGTATTAAAATGTATTTAAGCCTTCTCATTCTTTTGTTCAGGCAATCAGACATTTCCTCATGGCTCCTTGATCATGTGTCTGCTAGCTTTAAGGAAATAAATAACATAAAATATATATCACCTAGTTTGTTTGCCTCTTTAATCAAACTTTCAGGGCAAGAGTTATGTTGCAGCAGAGATGGAGAGAACTGATGTCTTAGGAGTGACCACACCCAACCCCACCAAAGCTGCAAACTCAAAGCACCTCAGGATCCATTTTTCCTGTATTCTCAAACTTGATGGCCTCAGGTAAGGCCCTCTATTCCCAGCTTCCAAAAGTCTCTCACTAGTTTGGTTGAAGTCCACAATTCCCTTAGGCTAGTTTTAAGGATGTGATCAATTTGCTTTAAATCACTTTGTGTTAGTTAGACCCCCATTGAGGATAGATCTAGGAAAATTAGCTTTGTGTCAGTCAAAAACTAAAATTAGAAATCTGGCTGGCAAGACTCCTGCTTCTTATGTCAAGCCGGTAGCAACCTGATGATCACAAATATTGCCAGCACTGGTGTCAGTTAACTAAAGACAGCCCCAAGTTATGTTGGCCATGGTGGAGCTCTTTTGATTGGTCAAAGTTACTTTATCTTAAAATCAAATGTAGTTTAAAGGCCAACACAACTTCTAACTGGCACTGGGAATGCTTTCATCATTGGTTTGCTAAGATGGCAGAGTGAGAAAGTAAGACAGA
Organism: Pseudochirops cupreus; assembly: GCA_028627135.1. Lineage (NCBI taxonomy): Eukaryota > Metazoa > Chordata > Mammalia > Diprotodontia > Pseudocheiridae > Pseudochirops > Pseudochirops cupreus. The sequence continues at coordinate 338,943,902 of CM053584.1, read as the reverse complement.
AGCATCTTCTCTCAAAGCTGCTCCAGGTTGACCCCCTCCTTCCCCAGTACCTACTGATTCCCTCTACCCCACACTCCACTCTTGCCCTACAGCCCCAGTCTGTCCTTCCCATCCAGCTGTCTCTCCTGCTTTACTCCCCCCACCCTAGTCCTCCCTTTCTTCTTCCCTCCCTTCCCTTCAAAGCTCCAATCCTAGGGAGGATGGCTACACTTGGCCACTTTGTTTTACCTGCTCTACTCTTGTCCTCCACTGTTGCCTGCCCCCCATTTCCCCTCCATTAAAGACTGTGGTCCTGAGGGAGACAACTACTCTGCAGAACAGAGAAATGAACTTAATCACATCAGGGCCCAGCCTTTTAAGGTAGTGAAGAAGCAGAACCCTCAGACTGTAGCTATTAAAGATGAATCAGATCAAGTTAAACCAACTTTCATGCTTGTTCCCACCACTCATTATACCTTCAAGCCATGGGAATGGGGCAAATTGCAGGCCATAAATTGCAGGGCATTCCTGCCAGGACCAGGCTTTGTGGATCAGTTTCAGGGTCACCCCAGTCCTATACCCCATGGGGTCTAGACATTAGGCTTTTAGTAGGGGTTCTAGTTAGGAAAGGTGAATCCAAAAATTGGTGGAAAAAGATATAAGAGCCATCATTGATGAAATGCAAAACCCAGACTGGATTGCTTGTAAGAACCAAAAAGGATACCTTCAGGAGGGTAAAGCCCTGGGTGAAGGACTAACAGAGGTTGTGCCAGCAGCCTTTAGCCAATTTATAGGCTTTTCTTTGAATGATTATAATCAAAAGGTCTCTTTCCAGTGTGTATTTTCTGGTGAGTAGTAAGAGTGGAGGAGTGACGAATAATCTTTCCACATTGATTATATCCATTAGGTTTCTCTCCACTGTGGATTCTCTGATGTACAGCAAGACTGCTGCTCTGTGTGAAAGTCTTTCCACATTGATGACATTCAAAAAGTTTCTCTCCACTGTGGATTCTCTGATGTTGAGCAAGACTGTTTCTCTGTGTGAAAGTCTTTCCACATTGATGACATTCAAAAGGTTTCTCTCCACTGTGGATTCTCTCATGTACAGCAAGACCACTGCTCTGTGTGAAAGTCTTTCCACATTGATGACATTCAAAAGGTTTCTCTCCACTGTGGATTCTCTCATGTACAGCAAGACCACTGCTCTGTGTGAAAGTCTTTCCACATTGATGACATTCAAAAGGTTTCTCTCCACTGTGGATTCTCTCATGTACAGCAAGACTGCTGCTGTATGTGAAAGTCTTTCCACATTGATGGCATTCAAAAGGTTTCTCTCCACTGTGGATTCTCTCATGTACAGCAAGACTGCTGCTGTA
>CM053584.1:338911040-338942047 GCA_028627135.1 Pseudochirops cupreus | reverse complement strand
AGAAAATCTGAAACTCAAGTGATTGTGGAACTGAATCTTGTAAATTAAAAGTAAATGAGTAAATAAAAAAAAATTTAAAAAAACCCATCATTTTGCAAATGAGGAAATGGAAACCACATTTTTGAAAGGGCATTGTCACTATTTGGCTATTTGGACTATTCTGTAACATTGCCAGAAAGGACAACCAGTACAACAAAGATACTAGAGATCATATCGTATTGTAATCAGTGGCAGAAACAGGCTTTGTTATATAAATCCTGGAAGAAAGATTAAAAAGGATAACATCTGTCTGCAAGTACATAAGGGGACATGATATGGAAGGGGATTAAGATTTCTTTTGTCTGGCCCCAGATTACAGAAATATGAGCAATGAGCAGGAGTTTCAGGGAGGCAAATTTTGGATGATGATGATGATGATGATGATGATGATGATGATGATTACAGATACTATTAATAAAGCACTGTAAGATTTTAAAAATGCTTTGCATAAAATATCTCTATTGACCCTTGCACTAAGCTATGAGGCAGTTGTTACAGATGTTATTCTCTTTTTAGAGATAAGCAAATTTAGTTTGAGAGGTTAAATTCTTTTCCATGGCCACTTAACTAATAAATGGCAGAGGTAAGAGTAGAACCAAGGTATACTGGAGTCTAAATCCACCATGACAGCTTTAAATTTTTACCTCCCCCCCTTCCCAACCTCCACCACCATTATCCAAATAAACATTCTTTCAAACTTCCGCATAATCTTAAGAAAACCAATTTGGATTCACAATCTCATCAATTTCCATTTCTTACTCTCACTAATCCCATGTCACAAATAAGTTCCTGAATATTAACATTTCTAACTCCATATCTCTAAGATATTCCCCCTTTTCTTCACATATACAACCATCACCTTTCTGTAAGAAATAATCAATGCTCACCTGGATGATTTCATTAATTGAATATTTGTTCTCCCTGCTGCGTCTCTCTCCACTACAGTCTTTCAACATTACAATCAAAAAGATTTCCTTAATTCTCATGTCTTACTATATTACTCTCCTGCTCAATAAACTCCAGTGATTACTATTTACTCTATGATGAAATAGAAATTCCTCTGGCATTTAAAACACTGGTCTTTTCATGTCTTTCAGTTTATTGGCACAGTAATCTTCTCCAAAGTTCCTATGGTTCAACTTTACTGACTTATTTGCTGTTCCTAAGAAAGAATCCTCCTTCTCCTATCTCAATGACTTTGTACTGGTTTATGCTCCATACTTTTATTCCCTGACATCCTTGGCTTACTTCAAGATATAACTCAGATAATACATACTGTAGGAGGTCTCTTCTCTCCCAGGTTACCTTTAATCTATGTTATATGTGCAGGCATACATATATGCATGCAAGCATACATACAGATTATATGTACATATGTATATCTATATCATCCCTATGTCTATTCATGTTTCTTTCTCTTTTTTCTATCTCCCTCGTCCATCTATACCTCTGTATCTATTGATATATCTACATAGAAATTTTGTATAGATATATGTATGTATGTATATATGTATGTATGTATGTATGTATGTATGTGTGTATATGATATAAATACATAGCTGTAGTCTCCTCATTAGAATATAAGCTACTTGGGAACAGAGGCTGTAGATTTTTTTGTTTGTTTATCTGTTTCTTTGTTTTGGGTATTCTCAGCACATGGCACAGCACCTTGAATATAGGGAATACTTAAATATTCATAGATTGAATAACAGTAACATCAAAAGATTGTAAATTTGTAATGGCATAATTAAAGAATTAATGGCTTTCATATCACTGGATATCTTCAAGTAGAGACTCAGTATAAACAATCAAAAGCCAGAATTAAGATTGCCAAAAGAAATATCAAAAATCTTAGATATGCAGATGATATTACTCTGATGGCAGAAAATGAAGAAGAATTTAGAAATCACTTGATGAAGGTGAAAGAGGAGAGTGTAAAAGTTGACTTGAATCTTAACCAAAAAAAAAAAAAAACCAAAAAACAAAGCAAAACCTTAAAATCATGAAAACTAGTCTCATCAACTCCTGACAGAGGGAGAAGAAATTCAAGCAAAGTCAAGATTTTATGTTTTTGGATTTAAAGATCACTGTAGATGGCAACTTCAGCCATGAAATTAAAAGATGGTTGCTTCTTAGAGGGAAAGTATATCTGAACAGCATACTAAAAAGCAGAGACATCACTGTGACAACAAAGGTCTATACCACTGAAGCTATGTTTTTTCAAGTAGTAAAGTATGGTCATGAGAGTCGGACTCTAAGGAAAACTGAGCATCATAGAATCAAAGCTTTTGAAGTGTGGCGCTGGAGAAGACTTGAGAATCTCTTGGACAGCAGAGGTCAAATCAGTCAATACTTAAAAAAAAAAGTTACTCAGACTACTTGTTGAAAGGACAAATACCAAAGCTTAAGCTTATATACTTTAGCCACATAATGAGAAGGCAGGATTCATTGACAAAGACTCTGATATTGAGAAAGATTAAAGGCAAAAGGAAAAGGCGGGAGCAGAGGATGAGATGGATAGATAGTGGCATGAAAGCAACAAACATGACCTTGGGGAGTGGAGGATAGAAGAGCCTGGCATGCTAGTTCATGGAATCACGAAGAGTTGGATATGACAGAACAAATGAAAAACAACATTTAGCACATTGTAGAGCTACTATGGGGGGAGTGGAGCATACAATTCATGATAACATTTGAAGACCATTCCATTTCAAAATTCTGTGTAAAATTTTGTTTGCAATTCAGAGACAATTAGACATTGAAAGAGACAGAGAGACAGAAAGGCAGTGTGGGGAATGATAGAGGGAGGGAGAGGCAGACAGACACAGAGAGACAGAGTCAGAGAGAAGAGCCTGAGGGACAGAGAAGGAAAACACTTTTTCTTGTAAGAATGACATCAGATCTAAACAGAAAGTTAGATTATAGAGGGGAGAAACTAAAGGCAGGTACAGTATTTAGGAATCTATTGAAATAGTAAAGGTAAAAGTTAATGAAATTCTGAAATAGGGAGAAACTTTGATCAGAAAGGTTTGGGTCAATGAGAGAGGTTTCTTTGTTGGTTAGGACTTGGCAGATAATTAGATTTGGGAGGAGGAGAAAATCAATAGCAGCTCTGAGATTTCAAGCCTTGACAGCCAAGGATATGGTGTCACCATCAAGAGAAATGAATAATTATCAGAATGGACTGGCTTTAAAGGGGGGAAAAAAAAAGATGACTTCAGTTTTGGACATGATGTGCTTGAGGTAAACTTGAAACTAGAGCTGACCATCCTAGCTCCTGTTTCTATTTTGAAATCATCTGTGAATTTTGCCTTCAGTTATCCTAACTTAGTCTATAGAGCTCCAAACTGAGTAACTCTGATTAACAGTGTCAGTCAAGTCAGATAATCTAGAAAGACTTGGATTTTTTATATGAATTACCTGGCAAGAATTTTTTTTACTGGTCAAATAGCTTACCAAATGCCATTTTACAAATGACCAAAAATGCTCTCCTACATTGTCAGTATTGGTGTAAAGGTCGTGTACCTTATCATGTAAGAAATTCTTAGGGAAACCCAGATTTCGAGCTAGAAGTAACTTGAGAATCTAACTATTCAGTCAAAATCTCTCATTTTACAGATGAAGAAATTAAGACCCAAAGAGTTGAGATGACCTATTACACTTTTTTGTGGTCACACAGATAGGTTTGACCATGTTTTGCATGTATTTTCTTTCTGGAGTTGTCATTCATAGGAACCTTTAAAAAGAAATAGCCTAATTAAATACACTGACAGAAAGAATAGAATGGTTTTCAAGATAGACAAGTAAACTTGCCTCTGTATTTTTAAAAATCAAATTTATTGTCATGATTTTGACTATATAAATAAATACGACCCTCCCCTTATTTGAGGAATGGAGGATTGTACATAAAATCACAAATCTTTTATCACATACAACTTCTAAAAAGTACTTAAGATATTCATCACACTTGTTCCAAAGCTATGCTGCTTTTCATTGTCTCCCTGTAAATTTTATTCTATTGTCTTCAATGCTTTTTATGATGCTTCTTTTTAAAGAAATTACTTTGGGGGGAAAACCTTTTCAAATTTGTACAATCTAAATTGTGCAATTTTAATCTCATGATATCCTTTCTTTCTCTAGTTTAGATAGAGGTATTTCCCTATCTATGCATGCCTTTCTAAATCCTTAAACTAGTTTAAAATCTCAATATTCATTTGTAATTTGTCTATTTTTTCCCTATCACAGCATATGAGATGTTGATCTAAACTAAGTCATACTGTTCCTCATCCCTCCCTATTATTCACTATTTTTAAAAATTTAAAGTAGAACCTTACTATAGTAGTTGGGGTCCTAGAATTTATTAAACACTACTGCTATGCCTGTTTACCTCTGGTTATTGGGTACTTAATAGTGGATGAGAGTGGGTGAGTTTGTACTGAAATTTTCTTTATATAAGATAGCAGAGTAAAAATAGGACCTCCTTGTGGCCTCAGTTCCTACCACCTCCAATACATGTAAGAAAAATGACTCTAAACAAATTTTAGAGCTACAGAACCCACAAAGTGACAGAGAGAAACAAATCTCCCACTGAAGGCAGCCAGGCAGGCCAACAGGAAAGGCCTATTACAGATAGCTGGTAGCCAAGCATAGTCCCATGTGAACCGTGTGGTTCTGCCCCCAGGGCCTCCCAACCAGCAGTGTCTGGGGCAGACTTCAGGAGAGTGAATCACCAGCAGCTGTGGTGGTTTCCAGACTTCTCAACCCATAAATGCCAAAGAGAAAGTAAAAGGTCAGTGGGGAACTCTGTTGGAAGAGGGGGACAGAAATGCACTGTCCAGCCCCTCCCCCCAGGGTGAGAGGTGGCAGAGCCATGGCAGCTGCATCTACTGCCTTGTGGCTGTCCCCACAGCTCCTGGCCTACAGATGGTAGGGGGACCAAGTGAACATTCAGAGGGTAATTGCTCTTGCCTTGACCTGCTTGCATCTGGATTTCAGCCTTGGGTTGGTGGTCCTGGGGTGTGTGGCCAATGTGACAGAGCTTCTTGGAGCTGCAGGGAGAGCACCATCCTAATAACTCTGGCAGCTGCAAAAATGCCAGTGAGGTGGGACAAAGCTCTCTGCATTCTGAAAGCAGAGTTCTACCCCAGAAAAGAGCTCAAAAGTCAAGTAATTGAGTGGCAACATGAGCAAGCAGAGAAAATGCAATATGAGTATAGATTCCTTTTGGGGGGACAAAAAGGATCAAAGCATGGAATGGGAGGAAGACAACACAGTCAGAACTCCTGCATCAAAAGCTCCCAAGAAAAATGTGAACTGGTTATAGGCCATGGAGGAGCTCAAGAAGAATTTTTTAAATCAAGTAAGAAAAGTAGAGGAAAAATTGGGAAGAGAAATGAGAACACTGCAAGAAAGTCATGAAAAGCAAGTCAACAGCCTGACTGAAGAAAATAACACTTTCAAAAATAAACTAACTCAAATGGCAAAAGAAGCCCAAAATGCCAATGAGGAAAAGAGTTCCTTAAAAAGCTGAATTTCCCAGATGGAAAAAGAATGTAAAAAACTCACTGAAGAGAATAATTCCTTCAAAATTAAATTGGAGAAAATGGAAGCTAATGACTTTATGAGAAATCAAGATAGTATAAAACAGATCCAAACAAATGAAAAAAAATAAGAAGGTAATGTGAAATACCTCATTGGAAAAACCACTGATCTGGAAAATAGATCTAGGAGAGATAATTTAAAGATTATTGGACTAACTGAAAGCCATGATCAAAAAAAGATCCTAGACACCATCTTTCAAGAAATTCTTAAAGAACATTGCCCTGATATTCTAGAACCACAGAGAAAAATAGAAATTGAAAGAATTCACTGATTCCCTCTTGAAGAAGACCCCCAAAAGAAAACTCCTAGGAATACTATAGCCAAATTCCAGAGTTCCCAGGTCAAGGAGAAAATACTGCAAGCAGTCAGGAAGAAACAATTTAAGTACTGTGGAAACATAATCAGGTTAACATAAGACCTAGCAGCTTCTACACTAAGAGATCAAAGGGTTTGGAATATGATATTCCAGAGGTCAAAGGAGCTATGATTAAAACCAAGAATTACCCACTCAGCAAAACTGTGTATAATGCTTCAGGGAAAAAATATGGTCATTCAATGAAATAGAGTATTTTCAAGCATTCTTGATGAAAAAATTAGAGCTGAACAGAAAGTTTGACTTTCAAATACAAGAAGCAAGAGAAGTATGAGAAGGTAAACAGGAAAAAGAAATCATAAGGAACTTATTAAAGTTGAACTCTTTACATTCCTATTTACATAAAATGATAATTTTAATTCATAAGACTTTTCTCCGAGGATAGTTGAAGGGAATATAAATGTATACATCCATATATATGTATGTATAGGGGTGTATATATGTGTATAAATATATATGTGAGTATGTGCATATGTATGTACATGTATACATAGACAGAGGGCACAGGATGTATTGAAAATGAAGGGATGATATCTAAAAAATAAAATTAAGAGCTGAGAGAGGAATATATTGAGAGGAGGAGAAAGGGAGAGATAAATTAGGGTAAATTATCTCATATAAAAGAGACAAGAGAAAACTGTTACAATGGAGGGGAAGAGCAGGAAGGTGAAAGGGCATGAGTCAACCTTACTCTCATTGAATTTGGGTTAAGGAGGAAATAATACAGAAACTCAACTGGGTATCTTACCATACAGGAAAATGGAGGGGGTGGTGGTGGTGGTGGTTGTTTATGTTATTAATTTGTTAATTAATTTAGGATATATTGTAATTTGTATCATATTGATATGGCTCAAATAAAAGCAATAAATATCTCCCTAAGTTTATATTTTTGTAAATATTCGATTTATTTTCCATGTTTTTGGTATGAAACAGGAGGATATGATTAAGAAGTTCCTTTGTTTGTTTAACAAAGGGGGAGGGATAAGAGGTGGGATGATAGAAGGGAGGGCAAATTGGGGGAGAGGGTAGTTAGAGGCAAAGCCTTTTGAAAAGGGACAGGGTCAAAGGAGAAAAATAGAATAAGTAGGGGGGTGGGATAGGATGAAGGGAATTATAGTAAGTCTTTCACAATATAACTACTATGGAAATGTTTTGCATATCTACACATGTGCATCCTATATTAAATTGCTTATCTTCCCAGCGGGGGTGGGTGAGGAAAGAAGAAGGGGAAAAAATCTGGAACTCAAAGTTTTAAAAACAAATTTTTAAAAAAATGTTGCTTTTACATGCAATCGGGAAATAAGATATACAGGCACTGGGGTATAGAAATCCATCTTGCCCTACTAGAAAGTTAGAGGGTGATGGGGGACGATGTGAGAGAGAATAGATTATGGGAAAGGGGTATTCAGTAACCTCGGTATTTTGGCATGGGGGGTTAGGGGAAAGATGGGGAAAAAATTTGTAACTCAAAAATCTCATGGAAAGGAATGTTGCAAGCTAAAAATAAATAAATAAATTGGAAAAAAATGGTTTATACTTTTGTATTTTCTACATGATGTTTCAATGATTGACTTTTTATATCATTTCCCAAAGATCTGAGAATGACAGATTTGCAATATAGTTTCGTATCTGACATAGCTACATCCCCTTCCTTCTTGTTTTTTTCTTTACATTATTTTCCTTAAGATTACTGATATTTTGTCCCTTGAGAGTTATTTATATTTTTTTAACTGTCTAAAAATAATTCTTTGGCAATTTGATTGTTTACGTTCTTAATTTGTTAATTAATTTAGGATATATTGTAACATGTTATATTGACATAACCCAAATAAAAGCAATAAATATCTCCCTATGTTTACATCTTTGCAAATATTCAATTTATTATCAGTGTTTTGGGTATGAAACAGGAGGATCTGATTAAGAAGTTCCTTTGTTTGCTCAACAATTGTTGTTCATTTTTCTTCTGTTTGTTTTCCTGGACATTTGCTTTCCTCCTTTTTATTTTGTTAGTTAATGATTTCTTTATTTTTTAGTTTTTAAGTAACTTCTTCATTTAGCAATTAAATATTTTCTATTGTTATTTCCATAGTGGTCATCACTGTCTCGTCTTTTTTTAAAAAGAATTTCATTTTTAGCGTAATAAACCTTGTATTTATATTCCTGTGGTAGGAGCAAGAATCAGTCAATGAGAATTTATTAAGTACTTACTATGTTTCAGGAACTTTCCTAATCTCTGGTGCTACAAAAGGGTAAGAAATAGTCCCTGCTCTCAAGTGCTTACAGTATAATGGGGGAAATAATATGGAAACAACTATTTGCACATAACATGTAGATAGGATAAATTGGATGTAATCAACCAAGAGAAGTCACTGTTGTTAAGTTGAATTGGGAAAAGTTTCTTGTAGGGAATGGAATAAGCATTTATAAAGTGCCTAGAAGTGATAGAAAGTTGCTAGATTTTATTAGAAGGATGTTAACATTGCCAGTTCTGTGCCGTAAGATTATTTTGAAAAGTGAAAGGATGGACTGGAGAGGGGAGAGACTTATGATATGGAAACCAGCCAACAATTACAATAGTCCAGCTGGGTGATTAGAGTCTGCACCAGGGTGGTGCCAGTATCAGAGGAAAAGGCATATATACAAGAGATGCTTAAATGGTAGAATTTTCAGGACATGGGAACTGATTGGATATAGGGAGAGGAAAGAGTTTTGGATGACACCTCAGTTTCAAGTATGAGTGGCATGAAGATGATGGTACTATCAATAGTAAAAGGAAAATTAGGAAGAGGGAAGGATTTTGGCTGGCAGTAAGATAGAACTAAATCTTGGATATTTTAATTTTAAGATGTCTACTGGACATCCAGTCCAAGATGTCCAATAGGCAGTTGTTGATATGAAAATGGAGGTCAAGAGAGATGGTTCTGAGATGATGATTGAGCTCAGCTCAGTGGGAGCTAATGAAAGATACTTTAGTGGGAGAAGAAAAGAGGATGAGAAGAAAAAGAGGGAGAAGAAATAGAGGATCCAGGAGAAATATTTGTGGGACATCCACATTAACTGTCAGTTGGATGAAAATCTAACAAATAAGTGTGAGAAAGAATATCCAATCATCTTCCATGTAGGGAGTTGTAAGAAATAGTAAGAGTTTGAGAGGGAATTCTTGATTTTTTGGGGACTTACAGGTCTCACTAACAATGACTATTTCTAATAAAACCATGAAGGCATTTTATATTATATTAATGAGGGATTATTGTTTTGTATACAGGTATCCAATTCATATTATATTAGTAAATGAACAAAAACCCAGAACAGATGGCATGCATAGATTTGCAAATATGGTTAGTTATAATCTATAATTATGCTCAGTTCAGAGAATTTTCTATGCTTGATTTAAAGATTTTCATTGTGGCATCCTAGGATTTCACAGTTGAAAGTTACCTCAGAGATAAGCCCATGTCACCCACAAAAGCTAACCAAATTAGGTTATCAAAGCCCCTAACCTGAACTAGGATAGTCTTGCATTGTAATCTAATTACCTAAAATACCAAAATTATGTTGGCATGAGGACAAAGAAACATTGTTTCCGTGAAATAATATCAATACCTTGTACTTATATAGCACTTTAAGGTTTCAAAAAAAGTCTTCAATATTCCATTGGATCCTCACAATGCCTATGTGAAGTAGATATTCCTGATCTTGTTAAATGCATTGTACATTGACAGAAATTGAAGCTCAGAAGATGTGACTCCATCAAGGTAAAAAAAAAAAAATAAGGTTTTGAGATGAGATCTGACACTAAGGTTTCCTAATTCCAAGTCAGGTGCCCCATTTATTTCACTTCATAGCCTTTCTTTGAAAGAGAGAATATAAGAAAGAAAAACTTGTGTCAATATTTTTAAAAGTTCTACTTATTTCACTCTATTTTTTTTTTTAGGGAAATTATGTAGCTCCTTATCAGTTTTAGTTCTTTGCAAATCTGGAGTTCCATGACATCTATGAGAAATTACTTGAAGAGTGTCTAAAATTGCCTTAAGAGCTTAGCAGATCTCTAGTTTACTCTTTCTTGTAGCCATGCTACCTAAAAAACCATAAATAACTGAAGAACCCCTGGAGGACTTTATCTTATTTCCAAAGAAGTCCCTAAAGAATAATAAAACATCATATGTTAGATATAAAACTCATTGCAAGATGTGGCAAATCCATCCTTATGATGAGTATACTCTCCAATATTCTTCTGAATGGACTAGAAAATAGAAGAAATATGTGCCAAAGTAAGATGGGTTGCAAAAGAGAGTATTTATCCCTCTTCCCACCTCCAAAAATTGTCATTCTGCAGATGTGCCCCATTTGTTAGCTCATACTAGGAATAAAGCAATTTTCCTATCACCAAAGAATTTTGGTATATATTACAGTAAAAATCCAAGAAAGAGACATCAGTCACTGGCATCTAACAATGTGACATTCTGTGGTAACATGAAATATTCTCTTCTAAGCAGGTTTGTATTAATTTTTCATAAATGAATGGAAAACTGAGGAATGTCATGCTTGCTCTCCTAACATTTCTTTTTTCTTTCATCACAAGAGAGATAGTCAAGATTAATTTCTCACTTTTTCAGTCTTTTAATTTGGTCTGTCAATTTTTTTTTGTCATACACTTATGAGAAATGTCTTTCTCCACACCCACATTTTCCTGATATACTTTCACTGTTATCTCTTCTATTTTCTCATTTGTCTTGCCAATTCAAGCTAACAGCAAAAACGAATTCTCTCTTAGCACATTGAACTTAGGATCATTGTATCGTAGATTTAGAACTTAAAGGGACCTCAGAAACGATCTCATTTTACAAATAAAGAAACTGAAATCTTAAGAGATCTTAAAGGTGGCCTCTGAAGTCCTTTTCCAACTCTAACTTCCTATTCTATAATAAAGTTTACAAGTGAACTGCATGTATTCTATTTCTTTGAAATTCAGTTCTACAAACATTTTTTTAAGTGCTAGGCATTGTGCTTAGTCTTGGGGATACAATCTTAAATTTCTTGTCCAAGATTGCATAGTTATCAAGAAGCAAATACAGGATTTGAACTCTTGTACTTTTATCAATCTGTTGACCAGTTTTGAAGTTTTTAGAGGGTTTGTGATGTTTGAGGTAATTCTGGGATATTCTTCATTTCATTCTTCTGAGTTTTGCATTTAATGTTATAAGTTTGAGAATTACTGCACAATTTTAAATGTAAATTCTCTGATCTCTATAGGTAGTTTGTATACTATTAGATAATGTAACTGTAATTCCATACTAGGTCACCTAAATCTGTGTTTTTCCCAAGTGTCAGGGAGAAAATAAAATTTAAATTAAGATAATGTGATTTTCCTCAAATTTTTGTCATTGCGGACTATTAGATTATGAGCTTCTTGAGAGCTAGGACTGTCATTTGCATTTTTGTATCCCCAGAACTTAGCACAGTGCCTGGTGCATAATTGAAATTTAATAAATATTTATTTATTTATTTATTGACTGCTCAAACCAAGTGAAATTCTTGCTTAGAATAAATAAATGAATTCTCTCCCCTAGGACTGGGCAATTGGATTTGGAGTCCAGGAGGTGAGGATGTATTTGAATGATAATATGTAGAAGAATTAGCCTTAGAGAAAATGTGGAAGGCCATCTCCTAAACTAGACTATAAATTCTTTGAGAACACAGACTTCATCTTATCTTTCTCATATTTTTACAAGAGATAGCACTGTGCTGGGAAATATATTGGATTGAGCAGGGAAATTAGAAATAAACAGGGCTTCACAATGTCCCACAATAAGTAAATTCAAAGGATAGAGGGACAGAATGCAGTGCAATATAAATTCTGGGAGGAGAGGGTGTTCCTGATAGTAGAAATCAGAGAAGGTATAATGGTAAAACTGAAATTTAAATTGGACATTTTAAAAGATGGTTAGGAATTAAACAAAGAAATATATAGAGAAGGGATGTTACAATTATAAACACCAGTATAAACAAAAGAACAGAGATAGGGAAACATACGATGAATTCAGAAGATGAAGAATAATAAAGGAAGAGAGTAGGAGAAACTGCATATAATAGCATGTTTCTTAAGACAAAGGAACATGCTATGAGAAGGAGTGGTCCATAGTGTAGGATGCTGCAAGAAAAACAAAGTAGATGAGAAATTTAAAACTATTAAGCTTTAGTAATTAGAATATCATTGATGGATCTTGAGTGAGCAATTCCAATTGTATACTGGGAATTAAAAAAAAAAAACCCAAAACTTCATAGAAATAGTATTAAATTTGGATTCACATGATGTAAATTAAAAGCTCAACTCTTCTACTTATTACCTGTTTGTCCTTGGGTAAGTCACTTAATCTGTGTCTGAATTTCCTCATTTGTGAAATGACAGGTTATGTCAGATGACCTCCAAAGTCCTTTCAAACTGTAAATATTTGATTTTATGATATAGTTTATAAGCGAACTGCACCTGCTTCATTTCTCTGAAATACAACTCAATAAACATTTTTAAGTGCCTACTCTGTGCCCGGCATTGTATTAAACTTGAGAGACATAAAAAGAGGCAAAAGACAGTCACCTGCCCTCAAGGAATTTACAATTTTATGAAGGAAACAACTTGCAAACAAACATATGCAAAACAAACTATATATATATATATATATTATATATATACACACACATATATATGTATATATATACATACATATATATACATATTATATGTGTCTATATATATATATATATATATAAATGATAAATAGGAAATCTTTAATGAAAGGAAGGTACTGAATTAAGGGTTGGGAAAGGCTACAAGGTAGGATTTTAATTGGGAGTTAAAGGAAGCCAAGGGAGTCAGTAGTCAAAGTAGAAGAAAAACATTCTAAACATGGAAAACAGCCAGAGAGAACGCCCAGAGCAAAGAGATGAAGAGTCTTGTTTGTGGAAGACCAGGAAATCAGTGTCACTGGATTGAACAGTAAGTATTGGGGCATAGGATTTGGAAAGATAGGAGGTAGCTAGGTCATGAAGGGCTGTGAATGTCAAAAAGAGCATTTGGTATTTTATCCTGGAGGCAATAGGAAACTGCTAGAGTTTAGTGAGTAGGGGAATAACATGATCTGACTTGAATTTTTGGAAAATCACTTTGCTAGCTGAATGGAGAATGGATTGGGGTAAGGAGAGACTTGATACAGGGTGCCCCATCAGTGGACTATTGAAGGATTGGAGGCATGTAGTAGTGAGGACCTGTACTAGGGTGGTGGCAGTGTCAGAGGAGAGAAAAGGCCATGTTTGAGATATGTTACAAAAGTGAAATCAGCAGGTCTTGGCAACAGCTTGGATATAGAGAGTATGAGATATGGAATCCAGGATGACTCCTTGCTTATGAGCCTGAGGGAGTTGGGGGATCATATTATTCTCTGCAGTAATAGGGAAGGTAGGAGGGAGTGGGTCCTGAGGGGATAGATAATGAATTTTATTTTGGATGTATTCAGTTTAAGATGCCTACTGGACATTTAGTTCAAAGTGTCTGAAAGACAATTAGAAAAGTGAGATTGGAGGTCAGCATATGTTGGGAGATGAAAGGTAGACTTGAGAATCATCAGCATAAAGATAGCAGTTAAATCCATAGGAGCAGATGAGATCACCAAGTGATATGTTATCGAGGGAGAAAATAAGAGAGTCCAGGACAGAACTCTATAGAATACTTAAGGTTAGAGGGCATGATCTGGAGGAAGATCTAGCAAAAGTGACAAAGGTGTGATCAGATTGGTAGAAGGAAAATTTGGAGAGTGGTGGCCTAAAAACCTAGAGAGAAGAGACTATCAAGGAGGAGAGAGTGATCAACAGTATCAAAGACTGCAGAGAGGTCAAGGAGAAAAGGGATGGGGAAAAGGTCACTGGATTTAGCAACTAAAGGTTCATTAGAAATTTTGAAGAGGTCAGTTTTAGTTGAATGATTTATTACCTCCCAATATATTACCTCCCAATCTATTGAGAAGAAAAAGAAAAAGTGGAGACACTTACTGTAAATAACCTTTTTGAGAATGTTGACTACAGGAACAAAAGGAAAAATAGTGTTATAGGTAGAAGGGATGGGAAGGATCAAGTAAGTTTCCCCCCCTCTCACTGCCCCAGGATAGTTGGGATATGGGCACATTTATTAATGGTAGGGAATGAGCCAGCAGAGAGGGAGAGAATGAAAATGAGTGAGAGAGTGGGGATGAAAGACAGGGCAATCTTTTAGAGGAGATGAGATGGAATGCGATCACTGGAACAAGTAGAAAGGTTAACCTTGCTAAGGAGTAAGGTGGCCTCTTCATCATGTAAAATGAGGTTGAAGGAAGATAAAGTGAAAGAAGGTACCTGAGTAATAGGAGATGAGGAAAAGGGAAGAAGAGGGAGTTCATGGTAAATCCCCCTATTTTTTTATTGGGGTACAATACGAGGCAAGATTTTCAACTGAGAGAGTGAGAGAAGGGAAGCCATGAGAGTTTTGAGAAGGGATGAAAGTATTTGGAAAAGCCTCTGTGGAGAGTGTGATAGTGAGTAGGATTGTCTGTCAGCAACAAGGGCCCATTGAGGTTATGAACACAAAGTTGAAGTGGATCCAGTCAGAAATGTTGCATTATTTCCTTCAGCATTCTTCATCAAAATGTGTTAATGTACAAAGACATTGAATGATGGGAGTGATCCAAAGTTGAGGTTTGGCTAGGTATAATTGGTGATATCATAAAGCGATGAGGAATTCAAGAGAGAGACAGAGACAGAGAGAAAGAGAGAGACAGAGAGAGAGAGAGAGAGAAAGAGAGAGAGAGAAAGGGGGAGAGAGAGAGAGGGCAATGTAGATTTGAATAGACCAAAGAGTCAAGATAGGGAGAAGAGGAGAGAGTGGCTAGTGCAGAGGAAGTTGCTTAAACAGAATTGAGAGATCAAGGCATTAGAGGTTATGGTAAGGATGAAGAACAGAGTTGAAAAAGGGAGACAGAGAGACAGGTGAAAAGTCAATAGGTTATGATCAGAGTAGGGGATTTCAGAAATCTTGAACATGAAGGTGCTACATGTATGGATGATGGATAGCAAGACTGAGGGTATGACCACTAGTGGGTGTGACTGAGTTGGGGTGGAGGAGTAGTTCATTAGAAAATAGTAGGTTAAGGAAGTGAGTGGTTAGGGTATTTGAGGGAAAATTAATATGTATACTGAAGTGTGCTAGTATGAGGGCAGGAGTTGAGAAGGAGAGAACAATTATTAGCTAGGCATCAAACTCATTGATGAAGGAAGGCAAATGGCCTGGACACTGTAGATAACTGTAGGATTTTGATTGGGTTGCAGATATGAATAGCATAAACTCAAAGAAAGAATGATTCCTGAGTGAAGGAGGAAGAGGAAGAAAGTAGAAGTGGCAATAGGAATCAATAAGTACAATAAGTATTCTAACTTTCCTGCCTTGACCAGTAAGCCAAGTAGAATGAGTGAAAGTGCAGCCAGTACTAAAAAAATAAAACAAAAAAAAAATATATATGGCAAGGGAGGCTGTGTCATTCAGGAGGAAGTAAAGTTTCAATAAGAGCTAGTAGATAGAAGGACTGGGAGAAGAATAGATTAAAATGAAGGATAAATTCTAGCTTCCATGATGATTAAATTTTATCATTAGAGATTTAGGAAATTCATAAGTAATATTTAAATATTCTATCATTTTTATAAGGTGATGTTCAGTAGTTTGCTAATAACTTTGTTGCTTTTTGTTTTGTTTTGTTTTTCAAGTGAGTGAAAAAAAATATGGCAGAGAGATTCACTTGCAAGGACCTCAGTATTAATAGCCCTAACTTACTCATCACAAAATAGCTTTTAATCTATATTTTAATTTATTCCATGATTGCTAGCTTTATTATCTTAAAATTATATGTACTTTATAAGGCTAGAAGATGGTAAAAAGATAATTCACTTCACAACTACATTAATAAATTTTGGACATACAAAAATATGGCATGCAAGTCTAAAGGTACTTAAAAACAGAGACATACATAAAATTTTGTTGTCTATGTTATACACACACACACACACACACACACACACACATATCACTTCATTACCAATACAGTGTTTCTTGGTATTGATGCTATTCCATTTTCAAAATTTTATAACAATATTTCATAGGTATGGAGTCACTTCATGTAGCAAAGTAGTACTAAACAAATTTAGGCATCATGTTGTTAAGGTATAAAAAAGATATGAAATAAAGATTCATGTGAATTGAAGGTTTCAGATCATACAGGCTACATCTATATGACACAAAAACATCCATGAGGAAATATAAAAAAAAATCATCTCCATCTATTTTGTCTAAATATGACTTAATATTTCAAAATATCCAAATAAGCCATGTTTTGAATCCATAAGAGGAACATCAGTTGGATCTTGAAATGTAATTCTAGATTGGAGAATGCCTTAATCAGTTTTTTTTTAACTTTTAGATAAAAAATGAATGTAAAAATGTCTATTCTCCACACTGTGAGGTGCTGGTAAATGGATAACCCACAGAACTTTTACTTATGTAGATGTATCTTGGAAAGATACTAAATATGGGTCATTAAATGAAAACAGGACTGAGTAGGAAAGAAGACTGAAATGCCTCTGTATTTTAACAGTGATTTTAATGACCAACTTATTTTCCCCAGTATCTCCCTAATGCAAATATCAATCTTTTAAATATCAATATTCATCTAACTATACTATAATATTTATAGTAACATCTCAGAAAATTACTTATAATTAAAAACTCAATTTACCAGCAATTCTGGTCTCTATTCTCTGCCAAATTTTAAGACTATTTCTCCTTTCTCAATGAATTCAGTGCTGATTTCATAGTTTTCCTTACTAATAGAAATCATTCACACATACCAGAAGACTTCAATAAACATTTTTTACAAACAACTCCTCCATTCTACCTTTGCTCCAAACAATAATATTCTTAACCATGATGTTCCTATAATTCCAAAGCGTTCCACTTCCATGTTCAAGAACTCCAAGATTACATTATTTGATAATGATATTTATTTCTCCCTAGTTACTTGTCTCCTACTTCTCCTAAATCTATTCTTGCTTCACATCATGATCTGAAATCTCTCCATTCTTAGCACTATCCTGTGCCACCATTCCTCTGACTAAGCTCTCCTTATTTCTCATCCTCAACCCCTTGGTGAATCAGTCCAACTCTAATGCCAAATGCCTTGTTCTCTTTTCCAATTGCTAATCATCCTTTGCTCCTACTCATGTGTCACTGAAATGAGCTGGAGAAAATCAGAAAAAATCATAGTGACTTAATACATTACAAATTTATGAAAGCTAATCTCACCTGGGCCATAACTGTAACAAGGCATGTCTAGTATTTACACCTAATTGATTCCCTGGCCCATTCACTAAAACAGCAATTTAAAACTTTTCTCCTCAAAAATCTTATGTCATATCCTGTCTCCATCTTCTCAGCTAATATCCTTGGATCATACTTCTCTGAAAAAAATGAGGTCATTATTTATGATAACTTTCTCTTCTATACCCTTCCTCTCATGTCACATCCATCTAGATTCCTATTTCATCCTTCACATACCATGTCCTTCTCTATAACCCTTTGTTTGACGTATAACAAATTAAGCGATCAACAACTATTTTTTTTTAAATCTACCTAATATAAATTCTGTTTGGCACCAATGATACAAAGAAAATCAAAAAACAAGCTCTGTCCTCAAAGAACTTATAGTCCAATAGTGGAGGCCACAATATACAAATTGGTACGCTTAAGATATACAGAGGTAGCATTTGAGAAGAAGGTTTTGGCCATTGTAGAGATAAAGAAAAAAGGGTGACAGAAGAACATGACATATGAGTTAAGTCTTAAAGGAAGTCAGGGATTCTAAGAAGCAGAGACTATAAGGGAAAACAGCAGATATAGGAAACTACCAATGAAATTGAAAATGGCATAATGATGAAAGATGGTGCATCGTGTATAAGGAACAGCAAGTACACCTGCATGGCTAAATGGTAGAGTTCATGTAGGAGAAAAATGTGTTAAAAAGTTAGAAAGACTGGAAGGTAGCAAGCCATGAGGAGTTCTAAATGCTTAAATAGAGATGCTTATATTTGAACATAGAGATAATAGGGAACCATTGGATTATATTGAGTAGGTGGGTGGTGTGATCAGATCTATGCTATAAGAACATCACGTTGGCAACTTTATGAAGGATAGATTGGAGCAGAGGGAGACTTGAGGCAGGACGTCCAATTTTTAATAGTCCAGGTGAGAGGAGATGAAGATCCTCATTATGTTGTATGAATACAGAGAAAGAGACATGTGCAATAAATTTCATGCAAAAAGAAATGATATGATTTGACAATTGATTGGATATATAGGGTGATTGAGAGTGAAAACTTGAGTGTGAATTCAAGGGTGTAAGCCTAAATGACTGGAAGGATGGTGGTGACCTCCACAATAATAATGGGACTGAGAAAAAGGTTGAATTTGGGGGGAAAATATAAGTTCTGCTTTTATAAATTGAGTTTAAGATACTTCTGAGACATCCAGTTTGAAATGTCCAATAGACAATTAGTGATAAGGGGTACATCTCAACAGCGATATGTTTTGGATTTAAATGTATGGAAGTGTCTCCATGGAGAAGAGAATTGATCACATGGGAACTTATGAGATCACTAAATGAAATAGTACAATATAAAGGAAAAAGAGAAGAAAAGCCAGGAAAAAAAGAAAAAACACCTTGGAGGACACTAAATCAGAGTGGATGTGATATATGTGAAGGTCCTAAAAAGCAGACTGATAAGATCAGTCAGTGGAATCGAGGAGAATCAAAAGAGAACAGTCACAAAATTCAGGAAGGAGAGAATATCTGGAAGGTAGTCACAACTTGCTAAATAGAAGTAGGAGTATGGAGATTGAGAAAAGGTCAATATATGTGGCAATTGAGAAATTGCTGGTAATTTTTTGGGAGGGTATTTTTAGTTGATTTATGAGGATGGAAGCTAGAATGGAGAGGGTCTAGAAGAAAGTGAGAGAATGGCAAATGAAGACATTGAATCTAAATAGTTTTCACAAGAAACTTATCTGAGGATAGGAGAAACATGGAAAAATAGCTAAGAGGAATGGTAGGATTTAGGGAAACCTTTTAGGAAGATGGGAGACTTAGGCTTGTTTGCAGGTTACAGTGAAGGAATCAAGGCATGAAAAAAATGTAAACAGAAGGTATAGATGGGTTGTAATTTGTGTTATTAAAGGATATAACCATGTATGGATCATTCAAAATATCAGAAACAAAAGAAAATATAAGAAAGGAAAACATATTTATCACTTACCACATGATGAATTGATATCCACCTAAATTTTCCACTCGTGGAAAACTAAGAAACATTACTGTCACCATATAAGCACCGGATAACACCTTCAGTTCTGCTGTGTTTCCCCATCCAGATTTTCCTTAGAATTCATCTTTTCTTCAACCTTTGTCTCTACTCTTCACAAATACACCATATTATTCTATTCTACTTCCCCAAATCCACCTAATAATTGTTTCCACACGGCTCTCAAATCTGCCTTACAACTTTACCCAAATATAGCCAGTGATCCAACAAGTCAACAAATTCAGCAAGCCTTTGTTGACTGCTTGCTCTATGCAATGGGTTGTGCTAGTCCTAGAGATAAATAGACAGAACAAAACAGCTCTGCCTTCACAAAGCTTGTAGTCTTCTGATCCTATACCCATCACAACAAGATTGAATTCTTAATCCACGTGGAAGGACTCGGTATCTTCCTATCACGCTATTATTTGATAGGTTTGAGAAATCAGTTGCCTAAAAATACCTCCTCCTATTTCACTAACCTACACTCCTTTGAAGTCCTCTTTTAAATTAAATGATTTCTGGGAGCATAAAACATTCAATATCCTCCATATACCATTAGTGTAAGATATTTTATCAGATCACTTTATCTTAGAACATGCTGAGAATTCAGCACCTTGAAAATGCTGACTGTCTTGGTCAAAAAATGAATCCTGAAATGAAACTTCTAACTAGGAAATGCCCTAGGAAAAGGAAGGAAGAGGATGTTGAATTCAAATACCTCTTACCTTCCGATATTGCCTAAGACCAGTCTTTCTGTTTCCTGCCCTCTGCAAAATTTCTAATAGGCACATGAAAAAGGGAAGAATGGGTACCTAGGGGATTGGCTGTTAGTTTCTTATTGAGGTATTCTGATCTAAGATATAAAAGGCTTCATCATAATGTTTGTTTACAAACAGAGCATTTCATTGCATCAAAGGGAGGACTGCAGCCAAAATGGTTAATTAGTAGCTAATCAAGATGTGGCTAGCATTTCCTCTGCTGTTAATGAGCCATATGCAAATGATAAATAAACTAAACCTAGTTGATACTAATGTATTTCACTACAGAAAACATTATAAAAAAGACCAAGGTTTTATCCTTGGGCCTAAAACAATGCCTTTCATTTAATAAATATTTACTGAATTGTTCATCTCTAAATCTGATCTGGACTCCAAGATCAAATTCAATTATTTGAAAAAGAAAATTAAACTCTAGAACATTGACTGAAGGCAAAAATGCGTGGTTTAGTCAATGGTTCACTGTATTACCTTTCTCTTGTCACATCACTTCTTTGCCACATACAGATTTACAAATTTAACACTATGCTATTGACTTCTCATATCTACCATATGTCTCTCCATATCCTTGGTGAATTGCAACTTTAATTCTCTAAAGAATATGATATTATTTAACTAGTAGCTAAATAATATCACCAGAAGGATATTTTTAAATGGACTTTGGTTAGAATCTCTTAAATCTCAAGGATTTCAAGACCAATAATCAAGCACTGGTTAATTTAAAAATAATTTCTTTATTAACTCCCACTAAAAGTGTTAAATGATCTTTAGACAATTATGTATCATGCCCCTATCCCCAGCTTACTATAGTACAGACTTTGGGGAATTTCTCCTTGAGTGAGATCTGGTACTCTCTTAGCTGAGACGAATTATCACATTTGCAATATGAGACTTTCTTCACTATTCTGTCTAGTATAAATTCTCCTATGTATACTTTCTCTGATATCTGTCTTACTCTAGACTTGAATACAAATATTTTTTCCCCTATTTACTATATATGTTCATTGTGGAAGTAGCATTTGGTAGAAAGGAAATAAAGCCTCGGATATATAGCTTGGTCCACTTCTTTCTCATTAAGCAATGCTGAGCAGGAATATAGCTTGAATTTAAAAAAAAATGTGTCCACTAGACTAAAAATGTATTAGAGAACATAGAAATATAATTCTAGCTTGGTAATATTCCCTTTGTAGAGAGCAGTGTGGCCAACCTTTGGCCCCAACTTTCTGCTTTCCTTCCTGGTAGGATTCAAAGTCTCTCTTGGAAAAAGAGTATGGGGAAAACAGTAGATGCTAGAGAAGTTCATTGTTCCTTGCCTCCCTGAAAGTTACATCCAGACAGACCCATATGGCTGTATTGACTAAGCAAAATAATATGTACACATTTAAGATACACACACACATATACACACACATATATGTGTGTATGTATGTATGTATATGATTGTGTGTGTGTGTGTGTGTATATGTGTGTAGCTTCTTTATTCCATTATTTTCCTTAAAACATTAGGCTCTATCTGCATGGTGCTCAATTGCAAAATTTAACAAACTCTCCATTTGGAAGATAGAAGCAAAACATTTATTCAAACACCAGAAAACCAAATCCCAACACCAGGAAACCAAGGCCATCATAGCAACATAGAAATTAATGCACCACAAAGTAGCAGAGAGCCATCCTTTAGCCTTCCCATGCACTAACACAAACCTAGCTGTCAAATACCAACTTTTACTCACAAACCTGTCTCCTTGGAAGCAATCTTCCCAATCATCTAGTGTAGGTCTGATTCTCAGCTTCTTGTGGACTCTGCTCCACCCTTGAGCAAACTCCTCCTACCAAGGCTCCATGTGATTTCATTCATCCTATTAGGCGGCAGAGTTCTTTCCTTTCACACAATTCTTTTCTTGTCGACCTATTCTGACTTTGAATTTTCTGGCTAATTTACTCTTCTCTCGAAGAAATTTATCATTTTTCCATTCCACCAAATCACTTAGCTATGAAATCTTATCCAGTACCTCTGAAAGAGGATGCCCTATTTCATCAATTAGTAGAGTTACAAGTAGGTGCTTATAAGAAGGAGGAGCCATCTTCACCATGATATTTCTATGAGGAATTGCTAAGGGGATATCATTATATACATCTGTATCTCCAACCATGATAACAATTTTCATTACTTCTTTTTTCAACTTTTTCATGCAGTCTCTAAACAAATACCAGAGTCTGCCTCTACTAGGCCACATGGAAATCAGTGGGATACATTTTACTTCATCCATTGGCAGCTAAAGCTAACAGATTTGTCATATTGTTACTTCCTGCCATATGAAAATCTCTAAAATCTTGCTGGGCAGAAGAATTCTGACCAATACCTATAAATCTCTTTTCTTTTTTTTCTTTCTGCCTTTTTTTTTGGGAGGGGGGAAGGCAGGGCAATTGAGGTTAAGTGACTTGCCCAAGATCACAATGCTAGTAAGTATTTCAAGTGTCTGAGGCTGGATTTGAACTCAGGCTCTCCTGATTCCAGGGCTTAATTCACTGTGCCACATAGCTGCCCCAATACCTACACATTTCAAGCAATTCACACAATCTATTGATACCCCTCTGACTCCGTAGTCACTGATTCTCACCATCCAAGACACTCACCGTCCAAGACACTAAGGATTCTCTGATCCTTTGGGAGAATCTGTTTATTATATTAGCAGTTTCCTGTTGAGTGAAATCCTCAGATATCACTGTTTGGCCTCCTTGATTCTTCTGCTTTCTTCTCACTATGGGGTGAACTTCTGCCCTAGTAAAAGGTTGGTCATGAAACATTGTACCACTCTATGACATTGTATCACTCTCCTGGCAGTTTTTATAGCAACTAGGCCCAGTCTGTACTAGGGAGGCAGGCCCGTTCCTTTTGTTAGTTTGTTTCTTATTTTACTGAATCAAATTCACAACAGGCCTCTCTTCTACCACCTGAGACCTTCCAATTTGTTCTTTTTTAAAATATTTAACTAAATTTAAGGCTCAAGCCATCTCTCTTAAAGAGATTACTTGCCAAGCACATCAGCACTCAAAATCCTAGTCTCTCAAAGACCAGTCCTCATGGCATGCACAGTTCATCTGAAAAGCATCTGCAGCACACCCACTGTGAGGCCTTTCTTTACCTCCCTCCTTTTGCACCTTGGATAGTAAGATGATGCTCCTTTCTCCAGGTCAGTGGCAGGAATGGATATAGCAACAGCTAGAAGGTGTTTTTAATCTTGGTTGCTATAAGCACAAGGATCTCCTCAATTCCAGCTTGCTCTTCTAAAGGGGAGCTTGAATGCTGGAACACAGCCAATTCCCTCTCTGTTTTCTATTGTAACAACTTGCCTCTACTCTTATACATAACCTATTAGTAAAACCCAGTACCTCCTACACACTGCCTCCACTCTCCCAGGTTTTATTGATATCCTTTGCAAACATGTTTCTAAATCTCTAGGTTCTCCCTTCTCTAACTTATGTTCCCAGTTTTCACAGAACCCTGTACTTTTAGATCATTCCCTTGCTAGGGAGGCATGAGGTAAATCCTACAATCCTGGGATAGCCATTTCTTCTTCTAAATTTCTTCTTACAAATAGAGGTCTGATATCTAGTGATCCCATCCTCATTGCCAAATGTAGTGCCAATGAAATATTCACAGCGCCCATGATCACTGAAAATATATATACATGGTGCTCAATTGCTAAATATAACAGACTTTCCATATAGAAGACAGAAGCAAAACATTTATTCAAACACCAGAAAACCAAATCCCAACACCAGGAGACTAAATCCATCATAGAAACATAGAAGTTAATGTACCACAAAGTAGCAGAAAGCCACACCATTCTTTAGCCTTAGCACAAACCAACATAAGCATAGCTGGCAAATGCCAACTTTTATTCACAAGCCTGTCTATGTCCCTCAGAAGCATGCTCTCCTCCCAACCATCTAATCTAGCTCTGACTCTCAGTTTCCTGTGGGCTCTTCTCCACCCTTTGGCAAACTCCTCCTACCACAGGTTCCTTTTGATTATATTCAGTCTATTGGGGGCAGAGTTTATTTTCAAAGCAGGGAAGATTTTCAAATCCCCATTACCATTACACTTCCCTGCAGGTCACATCTTGACAGACCCATATGGCCATACATAACCTATAAGGGCAAAACAAAATGGTATGTTATGCATGTAAGTGATACATACACATGTATGTATGTATGTATGCACGTGTATCTTCTTTCTTCCATTATTTTCCTTAAAACATTAGACTCTTTATCTGCCATATCCTCATCTATATTGACTGCTTTGCCAGTTATTTCGCATTATGCAGTTGAACTTAATTTTTAAAGTGATTGAACCAAACAACACTCACAGTAAAATATTTTTTCCCCTATCCACTTCATTTCCATTTTCTTTCACTGTCTTAAATAAATTTGAAGTATTTGTCTGAAAGATAGGAGATCTGCTAATAATTCATTTTTCCCTTTGACCCAGCAATACCACTTCTAGGGCTGTATCCCAAAGAGATCATAAAAATGGGAAAAGGACCCATGTGTACAAAAACATTTATAGCAGCTCTTTTTGTGGTAGCCAAGGACTAGAAATTGAGGGGATCCCTATCAGCTGGGGAATGACTTAACAAGTTGTGGTATATGACTGTAATGTGTAAATCCCATATAAGATTTCATGTCATCTTGGAAGGGAAGAGGCAGTGAGAGGAAATTTAAAACTCATGGAAGTGGATATTGAAAACTAAAAATAAACAGATTGAAGAAAGCAAGGGGGGGAAAAAGTATTAATTTTTGACTGAGATTTTCTGTCCAAACAACTAAAAGATATTCCATTTCTATTATTTCAAAACTTTGTTTTCATATAGTTATTATTGAGCAAAGAAATAAAAAAAATGATGCAACATTGTATTCTTTTATTTTGCCTTCCTGTTTTGTAAATATTCTGTAGCATAGATGCAGGTATTTCAGCACGTCATTCTATTTTAGAGTTAGCATGACAATGTTCATACAATGCAGTTGCATCTAATTTTTGTTTTCTGATACTACCATACATATTCATTTTTTTATTGGAAGTGTTTCCATTTGTTATATTCTTCCTTTTGCTTATGATAGACAGATGCAGAATGATAACATGTAAAAACCATCAACTAGCTTGCATGAATCACATTAATTGAATTTTGATTTTCATTAATTGCAGACACCACTTTATAATTTACAGCAAATCAAATTCTACATTATTTGAAACTATATTAATCATGACTTAATGCCTTATATGATATACATTAGAAAAGGTGCAGTTGTTGTTTCCAGTTGTAATTAGTCTCACCTTGTGAACATCATTTGCAATGATAGGAGAGAAGATTTTTTGTTAACACACAGCCTATACATGCTCCCTGTACCTTTACCTCCCTGTACCCCTCTTCATTATGGATAGCATGGGTGAAAGTTACAGATAGACATTTTTATTTTCCTGTGCTTAAAAAAGTTAAATTACAGCTATCTGAAAATGGAACAATAAGAACTAGTATAGAACTATTAAAATAATATTTAGTTTGAGGTCATAAGACTTAGATTCAAATTACATCTCTATGTAACTTTGAGGGTAACCCACATCTCAAACTCCATGTGCATGTGATTCATCTCATTGGTGGAGATTTATTATTCAGTGCTATTTGATTATGTGAATGGTAGAATTAGTGGGAGCTTGGAAGAAGAGAGATTCTAGCCTTCTGGATTCCAGCTTTAAGAGAGAAAGAAAAAGATATTGATGGAGTAGATGCCAGCAACAGCTATTCCTGCCTCCCTTCAGGCCATAGATAGATTCATATGGTTTATAAAATGTGTAATATGCACAACACACACACACACACACACACACACACACACACACACACACACACGAGAAAGTTACTTAGCCTTAGAGCTTTGCTTATATGATCTCTGAAATGAGCGTGTTGGACCTTGCTCTGTCTCTGTCAGGATTCATTCTATGATGCTGAAAGCAAACCTCCATTAAACTGTGAAAATGATACAAAATCATCATCTTTTGCATGTCATATTGGATTGCTCCTAAGAGAACTCTGTTTTCATACTGTATTGGAGAAGAGAGTTCTAAGTGTCACTTTAGAAAAAAGACTCGTCAAAAAGATCATTTTTGATAGGACAAAGGAACTGAAACTATTTGATTGATTTCATTGTTATAGAGAGCTTCTCTGCGATTTATGGTCTTAGAGAGTTTCCTAGAGCACCAAAAGTGGTTAGCTCAGGTTCATATAGCCAGTATATGTCAGAAGTAGGATTTGAACTCAGGTCTTCTTGGATTCAAGGCCAGCATTCTAAGATCAAGTAAATTCTTCTAAATGCAACAGTCTGAGATTATGGTCAGGATAGCGTCATGCCTGGAGTACATGATCTCATAATTGATCCTACCACAGTGCATATTTGAAGGTTCCAAATAACAATAATATACTATTATATATGTATATAGACATGTATATAAGTATGTATGTATGTATGTATGTATGTATGTATGTATACATATATGTCCCATTAGCCCCAGATGCTCCTAAATCTATATAACCTTTGTGATTAAAAAAATCCATCAGGCACCTGAAATAACAATCCTGAGAGGCTGAAACTTCAAAATGGATCACATTCAGAGCAGCTTAGCACCATGATTGTCTTACTGGATTTTTTCCCAATGATACACAAAGGAAGCCCTTATCTCTGCTGCCTTCCGGCTTTCAGAAAACCTGTATAGCATATTTCAAAAGTGAACCTTCACAGGAAGTCCTGCAACAGACAGATTAGAATAATAGAAGATACCCTGTTGAAGGAGTAAATAAACCTCCCTTAAAAATAAATGGCTCATTTTTAATGGTTTCTCAAGAGCTTTCACAAATGGCATATGTTCTTTAAGCAAGAGCTCATCTTTCATTGCCATCCAAGCTCACACCAAGGCTCATTGGCTTTGTTCACTTGGAAGCTTGCACATTATGCCATCCATCATCCTGGCATGCCCAACGTGGTGGAACACATATCAGCCAAAGTCATTCCTAAGAGTGAGGCTGGTTTTAGTAGCGAAGACAGGTTTGAAAGAACCCCCAGCCTTGTTCCAAGATCTAGTGCAAAGTTTATATACTTGGAGAAAACTGGAAAACTCACATAAGCAGGCCGATATTTGTATTGTTAGAGTGGACACCTTTTGATCTAGGTAAAGCTTTAGACAATATGGCCAAAGTTTCTTTGAGTATTTCCTTAGATTTGGCTCCACTCTCCTCTTGGACAGTTCCCTCTAACACAGAAGGAAGCCTCAGAAGCTCTGTGACCTATTTCCATTAGCACTTCCAGAAAGAGATTAGAGTCCTTACAGTAGAGGTCCCCTGAGCACAGGCTATGCAGAGTGAAGAATTATGGGAAAAACCTCATCACTTTACAGAAAAATATAACTTTCATCTCCCATGGAATCTCACCTTAATCTGTAGAAATAAGGCAAGAAAATGACTTTTACTAAGATAGAGACAAGTCAGTCCTAACTATGTTATTCATTTGCTAGAATTTTTTATTCTAAGGTAATCAACCATCTAATTATATTTATTTAATGTTTACATTTTTTAAAAAAGTAGTCTTTCCCATTATACTGTAAACTCCTTCAGGGAAGGAAGTATATTTTACCTTTATTTGTGTTTCTAACACTTAGATAGTAAGTAGTTAAATTCTTGTTGAAAGATTGACCATGCCTTGACAACTACATAGACTCTGAGTATAACATATATAGAAGGGAGCCATTTCCAAAACACAATGAAATAGCAAAAGGACTGGAATGGAAGTCCCCAAATCCCTGGATCTCAGCTCTTTTGCTCTCTGACTATGTAATCTTTAGTGAATCATTGATTCACCCTTTATTTCTGTTCTCATATTTGGAAATTGTGGAGAGCAATATCTGTCCTTGTTACCCCATATTTGGGTGAGATGGACAAATATTGATAAAACTATGTGATGACAATAATAACTAATATTTAGGTAATGCTTTCAGATTTGCAAAGTGCTTCATATGTATTATCACATTTGGTCCTTTCAATAACCCTACGGACATAAGTACAATGGGTGTGATCCACATTTTACAGTTGGAAAAATAATTTACTTCTGGTAACAAGTGTCAGAAGCATGATATGAACTGAATCACACCTGATTCCAAGTCTAGCACTCTTTCTATTACACCATATTGCCTCAAAATATATAAAAACTTTGCAAAAATATATATTGAGAAGTAGACAAGGATTTTGTACTTTGTGGCTACAAATCTACTGTAAACCAATCTCGTTAAAATTTGGGAGGAGATTTTACTTGTCATCATTCAAAAGGAACATTCTAAAAGGAATTAAAATACATTGAAAATGAGTTAGAAGGCATCTTAGAGATTATAGAACTTCTGGGCTGACTGTCACAACTCCCACTGGTATTAACAGTGAGTTGTCCTCAGAGAGTTGTTGACTACTCTTTGCTCAGGTTAGAAGGCTAACCTTCAGAGTAGGGGTACAGTTTCTAGTATTAACTCTAGTACTGTTTCTAAGAAGCCACTATTTCATGCAATGTCCATTGATTATTAATAAGCCAGCTAGTGTTAATTACCTTTTAAAAGGGGGGTGTTCACTGAGATAGTATAAAAAAGAATAATTGTTACAAAACATCCCCCTAATAAAGGAATTCAATCTTTTCTTCTACAAACAAAGTATTTGGGGAGAGTGGTCTCAGGTTCAGGGAGTAAATGGGTCAAAGATGTGGCAAAGGACTCTAGTTCTTATAAAAATTGAGTCTATTTTGGGTTGGTGCTGTTGGACAACTGAAGTTACTTTTCCTTATGTTATGCTTAGTTTTTCCTCAGCTCCTGATGCAAATGTTGAATAAGACACTGATACTCAAGCAATAGATACCTAAGGCAATGGGAAGCCAAAATTTTCTGAATTCTTGGTCAAGATATGGGAAAAGAGGCAGACTCTTCTCTTTCAGAAAGCAATAACTTCTCAAGGTCTTGTCTGAAACTTCTCAAACATGAGTCTGGCCCCCTAATGGAATACTCAATTATAAACTCGCTAGCTGTGTTACCTATTGCCCCATGAAGCATGTCTCATTTTCCTCAACCGATCACAAGGAATTTCTTAAGTGGGATCATTTCATGTACAATATATAATTTGTAACCAATTCATGCCTTTGAGAGATTAATTGATTCATCAAAGGTATTGTTATCATCCTTTTTGTACTTTTGTCTGACTAATAGATTGATTCTGTAACTCAATTAAAAAGGGGTCCTCATCTGATAAAGATAGAATAAAGAATATTGTGTTAGTTGCTTTAATTGAAGTGAATAGGGTAGGACACTTTTTTTAGTGAACCTTACTCCCATTTTACAGATGAACGAACTAAGGCCCATGGGGGTAAAATGACTTGTGCAAGAAGGCACATCAAATTAGTGACTGATCCACAAGGAAAAATATTTTGTCTTGACCCCCAAATCTGTGTTCCTTCTACTTCATTGAGCTACCTGACTAACTCACTGTCTCTTTATATACATTGTACCCTTAATGGTTATTAAATGACTCAAGTGTAGTAGGTTTATTAGATGGGGCTGAAGTATTCTTATTTCCTCTATTTTGTGGCTTGAATAACTTCTCAGGAGATATAAATGAAATAGTAACAGCAAATGGCATGAGAAGGAAAACTTTAAATGGTTTGGCTCTTGTGAAATTACTCTGGATGGAATAATTTTATTGCTTATTAACATCATGATCAATATGGCAAATCTATACTGAATTTTATAAGATTTTTAAAGCCAATATACTGAACTATATTTTAAGAAAACTAACTTGTTCTACTTCCTATATTTCCAAGCAAAGACTGAGTCATATATGTGTGTACTACTAGCAGACAAAGGAGCGTGCAGAATTACACACACACACATACACACACACACACACACACACATACATGCACACAGAAATTCTGAAATGAGCTCAGGTGAAGATTATGGGGACAAGTGTTAAAATACTGCCTGATTATGAATTTAGAATCAATCTGATCCTTTGTTAAAGATTAAATAACATGATAAGGAATGTGAAATGTGTTCAATCCTGTTG
Source organism: Pseudochirops cupreus (assembly GCA_028627135.1). NCBI lineage: Eukaryota > Metazoa > Chordata > Mammalia > Diprotodontia > Pseudocheiridae > Pseudochirops > Pseudochirops cupreus. The sequence continues at coordinate 338,911,691 of CM053584.1, read as the reverse complement.
GCCAGTCTCCTTAAAACAAAACAAAATACTTCTGGGCATCCTTGGTAGTGGATCTTTTTAACTAGACAATCTTCTTGAAGGTAATGAGAATCAGTGATGACAACTTGGCTAAGATTCTGGTCCACAGATTCCTTCACTCTGAAGAAAATGCAAAAACATTTTTAGAAACTATGACTAATAAATCCACATTGCAAAAATTGACTGAAAGCTGACGGTTGTAGCAGACTCAAGATGGAAGGGGCATTGTGAGGATTTAAACAGATAATGAATGTAAAACACTTTGAAAATCACAAAGCGTTATATAAATCTCAGTTGTTGTCACTGTTATTATTGTTAGTGTACAGTCACTAGGTCTTCAGTCTAGTGATTTCTTTCCCTGAGCCTTCCACTGCATCCATGCTGAGCTCAAGCAGAGTATATAGAGCAATATAGCGATGTAGTGGTTAATGTTAAACAACAAGGTGCTTTGAGGTGAGGAAAGGATGCATGCACACTTTTAAGGTTAATCGGCATTATGAACATTATCTTAAGTGTTCTGTTTTTAACAATCATTAAAACTTTCTGAAGTCTAGAATCCCACAGAGCCATAAATCAGATGTTGATTTATAAATGCTGATTTCTGAGGTTTAAATGTTCACAGGGGCTCCAGCA
>CM053584.1:338889952-338910540 GCA_028627135.1 Pseudochirops cupreus | reverse complement strand
CAGAATGCTTTTGAGATTCTTTTTCCATCTGGCAAAGTTGACTTTTTAAGGCATTCTTCTCCTCATTGGCTTTTTGGGTCTCTTTTGTCATTTGAGTTAATCTATTTTTTTAAGGTGTTAATTTCTTCAGTCAAGTTGTTGACTCTCTTTTCATGATTTTCTTGCATCATTCTTATTTCTCTTCCCATTTTTTCTTCCACTTCTCTCATTTGGTTTTCAAAATCCTTCTTCAGCTGATCTCTAGCTTTTAGGCAATCTTCATGTTTCTTGAAAGCTTTTGGTGCGGGAGTTCTGACTATGTTGTCTTCCTCCCATTCCCTATTTTGATCCTTCTCTTCCCCAAAGAAGAAATCTAGGGTTTGGTTGCTGTTCTTACTTTGCTTCCTATGCTTATTGATGGCTGGCCAGTCAGAGATTTTTTAGCTCTGTGGAACTCTACTTCCAGAGGAGAAAGCTCTGTCCCAAATCACTGGGGTTTTCCCAGCTGCTGGAGCTTTTAGGAGGCTGCTGGGGCCCTCCCCAGCTGTGGCTCACTGAAAAGAGACCCCAAGACTACCACCCAAGACCATGATCTGGATCTAGGCTGCTTAACATGAGAGCACTTGGCCTCTGAACAATCACTTGGCCCCGCCGCAGTCTGGAGTCTGGGAGCTCTGAAGAGGCAATGTGGAGGTGGGTGCAGGACCTCTGCTTCTGCCGCTTCCTTGCCGTGGAGGCGGTTTGGCAGGACCTGCTTCTCTCCCCCAATTTTTAGCCGAGCTCCACTCACCTTTCATTTACTCCTTTTTTTTTTCTTTATGGCTTGATAATTCTGGAAACTGCCACCGCTGCTGCAGATCTGCTCTTCTGTTGCTCCAGCTGCAGTTCAGCTCTTTCAGCTGCCCCCAGAGCCAAGGCACAATTTCAGGCTGGGCTGGTTTTGGCTTCCAGCCTTGAGATGGTGCCTCCTGGCCGAGCTGCCTTTAGTGGAAAGTATATTTGTGTGTGTTTTAGAGTTCTAGAATTTGTTTCGAGTCATATTTTATGGGTATTTTGAAGTGGCTATGTGGGAGCTGCAATACTTCGCTGCTCCTATGGCACCATCATGGCTCCGCCAACTGGAGGATACTTCTAAAGAATATCTTGAAGCTTTGGGTTGAATGTAACTGGTGTGGCATGTATGACATTCCTTTACAGACTGCTCAGTATCAAAAATAATTCAATTTCAGGCCACCAGAGGCAGTTTCTGGTCAATGATTTCATGTGAATGATTTCCAAATTGCTATATTTAGTGAAGCCAAGATACCATTCTGAACACTTTCAGAAATAACAATATAATTTACTCATTGTAATTTTTAAAAACATTTTCCATTCATTTCTTTTGCTTTTACTTCACACTCATTTGCAATTATATATTTTCCTTATCTCTCCTACCCAGAGAATCTTCCTTTGAAACAATGAAGTATGAAAAGCAATAAATAAATAAATACACAGATTAAGGAATGAGCAACTAAAGGAATGAATGAATAAGTAACTAAATAACTAAATGAATTAATGAACAGTTAGACAGTCAGAGAGCTGATAAATAAATCGATGATAGAGAGGTGAATAAATATAATTTCAGCATAACCAAAAGATACATTGGTCATGCTTAACAGTATTTAAAATATTCAAAATATTGGTCCCCATCTGTTTGGTGAATGGAAGGAAATAAATTTCCCAACTCTTCTCCAGGGCCAACCCTGGTCATTATAATTCATATTATTATAATCCATCCCATGAATTCATCAAATACTGACTTTGTACCAGGCACTATGCTGAGGAAGAGAAAGGGAATAAGAATTTAGATAGTAGCTATGATGTGCTAACTAGGTGGCGCAGTGTACAGAGCGCTGGGCTGAAATCATCAAGACTCATTTTTGTGAGTTCACATCTGGTCTCAAACACTTGCTAGCCATATGACCCCCAGCAAGTCAATTAAGCCTTTAAGCCTCAGTTTCTTATCTGTCAAGTAAGCTGAAGAAGGAAGTAGCAAACCACTTCAGTGTCTTTGCCAAGCAAATCCCCCAAAAGGGTCACAGTCAGATATGCCTGAACAATACAGAAACTATGTTGCATATACAATGTTGTATTATAGCATGAACTTTATAAATATTATCCCATTATATCCTCACAACATCCCTGAGAGGTAGGAGCTTTTATTATTCCCATTTTCACAGATAAAGAAACAGGCAAAAATGCATATGAGAGTTGCCTAGTTAGCAGATGTTTGAGGCTGGATTTGAATTCAGGCCTTCCGGATTCCAGGCCTGATACTGAATTCACAGCACTCCTAGTTGCCTCTGGTGTAAGGAATATAATTACAATCAACATACATGCATATAAATATATACAAAGATATATACAATGAATAAGTGGTAAGGTAATCTACATTTTTATATTCAGTACCATGTCTTACTTTATCATTATTCAAATCCTGATTCTAATATCAAGTATATTAGATATCCTCATCAATTTTGTGTCAACCGCAAATATAATGAGTACATCATCAATGCGTTTATCCAAATCACTGATAAAAATGTTAACTAGCATAAGGCCCAGGACAAATCCCTAGGGTACTTCTCTGACAACATACTGATGCATTGACATGGACACGTTAACAATTATCTTGGGTCTCAGTCACTAATCAGTCCTGAATCCACTGAAGCATATTATTATTTTCTACTACCTATCTCTCCATTTTCTCCACAAAAAATAAGATGAGATACTTTGTCAAAAGATTTTCTGAAATCAAGATAAACTATGTTTACTGCATTAGCCTCATTTATTAGCTTAGTAATTCTGTCAAAGAAGGAAATGAGCTTAGTCTGGCATGTCTTCTTCTTGATGGAGTCATGAAGGTTCTTTGTCATCACAACTTTCCTATCTGGATGAGATATAGGAATATGTCTCCCTTCTTCTTTGCAGTTATGAGTGTTTAGGTGTCTTACCCTTCATATATTGCTGAGTTTGATTTATGTGTTAGTGTTGTGGAATTGTTTTAATTTTTCTTTTTTTTTCTAATTTGTTTTTTCTAAAACTTAAATACACAATAAGAAAAGAAAAAGAAACATTATAAACTTAAATATTAAAACAAATGCAAAATAGGAAAAGAAAAATAATATTATGTACAGAGAAGAATATAAGAAAGGATTCAAAATATATAGCAATTATTTTCCATTTCAAGAAAGCCTATATGATAGATACTGTTTGTTGGATTGGGAGCTGTCCATCTTTTCTTTTTTTACTTGTGAGGTTTTTTTTTTCTCTCTGCTGGGCACTTTTTACTTTGTTGTTTCTCCCCTTTCCTCCCATTTGCCCCCACCCCAGAAGGCTACAATTTAAAAGGATATATATATATATATATATATATATATATATATATATATATATATATATATATACACACACACACACACACACACACACACACACATACACACACACACACACACACACACACACATATATATATATGTATATGTACACATACAAACATAAAATATTCTTTTCCTAACAAATTCTACTCCTAATCTTTGTTTTATGTTTATGCACTTCTCTTATTTCCCATCCCTCCTGACTCCTCTACTTCACTTCTGCCCACTGCCTGCCTTTCTATTACTTAAGCTATGTCTCTGCCCCAAAGGATCCCTCCCTTATGCTCCCATTCCCACTAATTGAAAGACCTTTCTATACTCCCCTTAACCTATTCCCCCACCCTTCTCTCTAGAGATCCCTCCCTTATTTTCTTCCCCATCACTATTCCCTTAGTTTTCTATTTCTGTTAGAATTTAGAAGACTCTTTTACTCTTCTAGATATATATGTATTATTCCCCCATGAACCTATTCTAATGAAAGTAGGCTACCAGAACTAAGAGACCTCCTCCCTCTTTTAATTCTTCTATGTCTGTTCTTCCTCTCTCACCTCATTTGTATAAGATAATTGCTCATTTTAGCTGTTCCTAAACAGTTTTACTTTTAAAAGTTATGTTAAAAATTTTTTTTAATTTTTAAAAAAATTTTTAAATGTTTAATTTTTTTTATTTTTCAATTTATTTTTTTATTTTTAGTCTTCAACATTCATTTCCACAAGATTTTGAATTACAAATTTTCTCCCCATCTTTCCCCTATCCCCCACCCAAAGATAGCAAGCCTTCTGAATACCTCTTCCCCCAATCTTTTTCTCTTATATCCTCCCCAATCCCCCCCCCCCCAACTTTCTAGTAGGGCAAGATGGATTTCTATACCCCAGTGCCTGTATATTTTATTTCCCAGTTGTGTGTAAAAAAACATTTTTTAACATCTGTTTTAAAAACATTGATTTCCAGATTCTTTCCTTTCTTCTCTCCTCCCCCCCCCCCCACAAAGGACATGAAATTCCATATAAGTTGTACACATGTAGTTATGCAAATTTTTCCATCGTAGTTATATTGTCAAAGACTTTTCCCTCCATCCTACCCCACCCCCTGACTTATTCTAATTTTTCTTTGACCCTGTCCTTTTTCAAAAGCATTTACTTCTAACTATCCTCTCCCCCAATGTGCCCTCCCTTCTATCACCCGCCCCCTCTTATCCCCTTCCCCCCTACTTTCCTGTAGGGTAAGATACCCAACTGAGTCTGCATGTTATTCCCTCCTTAAGCCAAATTCAATGAGAGTAAGTTTGACCCATTCCCTTTCACCTTCCTGCTCTTCCCCTCCACTGTAACAGTTTTCTCTTGCCTCTTTTAGAGGAGATAATTTACCCTATTCTATCTCTCCCTTTCTTCTTCTCCCAATATATTCATTCCTCACATCTTAATTTGATTTTTTAGATATCATCTCTTCCTATTCAACTGATCCAGTGCCCTCTATGTATATATGTACACACATATACGCACACTTACATATATATTTATACACACATATACCCTTCTATACATACATATATATGTATACATGTAAATATACATATATATTCCCTTCAACTATCCTCATTCTGAGAAATGTGTCATAAGTTGCAAGTTTCCTTTTTTTCATGTAGGTATGTAAAAAGTTCACCTTTAATAAGTTCCTTAAAATTTCTTTTTCCTCTTCACCTTCTCATGTTACTCTTGCTTCATATATTTGAAAGTCAATTTTTCTGTTCAGCTCTGGTATTTTCAACCAGAATGCTTGAAAGTCCTCTACTTCATTGAATGACCATATTTTCCCCTGAAGCATTATTCTTAGTTTTACTGGGTAGGTGATTCTTGGTTTTAGTTCTAGCTCCTTTGACTTCTGGAATATCATATTCCAAGCCCTTTGATCCCTTAATGTAGAAGCTGCTAGATCTTGTGTTATCCTGATTGTATTTCCACAATACTCAAATTAGTTCTTCCTTACTGCTTTTAACATTTTCTCCTTGATCTGGGAAATCTGGAATTTGGCTATAATATTCCTAGGAGTTTTCTTTTGGGGATTTTTTCAAGAGATGATCAGTGAATTCTTTCAATTTCTATTTTGCTCTTTGGTTCTAGAATATCAGGGCAATTTTCCTTGAGAATTTCTTGAGGGATGATTTCTTGGTTCTTTTATTCATCATGATTTTCAGGTAGTCCAATAATTTTTAAATTATTTTCCAGGTCAGTGGTTTCTCCAATGAGATATTTCACACTGCCTTCTATTTATTTTTTCATTTGTTTGGACCTGTTTCACAATATCTTGATTTCTCATAAAGTCATTAGCTTCCATTTGCTCCAGTCTAAATTTGAAGGAATTATACTCTTCAGTGACTTTTTCAAATTCCCTTTCTATCTGGCCCGTTTGACTTTTTAAGGCATTCTTCTCCCCTTTGGCTTTTTGGGCCTCTTTTGCCCTTTGATTTAGTCTATTTTTTAAGGTGTTATTTTCTTCAGTCAGGCTGTTGGCTTGGTTTTCATTATTTTCTTGCATCATTCTCATTCCTCATGGCAAATTTTCCTCCCCCTCTCTTATTTGATTTTCAAAATCCTTCTTGAGCTCCTCAATGGCCTGTGGCCAGTGCATATATTTCTTGAAAGCTTTTAATGCAAGTGTTTTGACTTTTTTTGTCTTCTTCTGGTTCCATGTTTTGCTCCTTTTTGTCCCCCCAAAAAGTTTCTGTGGTCTGATTGTGCTTCCTCTCTTTACTCTTCTTGCCAGACAATTGCTTAACCTTTGAGCTCTTTGCCATGGTACAACTCTGTTTCCAGAGTGGAAAGGGCTTTGTCCCAAATTGCTGGGTTTTTTGCAGTTGTCAGAGCTGTGAGGAAGGTGTACTCTCTCTACATCCATCACAAGCTCTGGCACACTGGAGTTCCTCACCCCAGATCATCACCCAAGACAATGACCCAGATCCAAGGAGGTCAAAGCAAGAGCAATTACTCTCTGAATGGTTGCTTGGTCCTCCTTTGATCTGCAGGCCAGGAGCTCTGGAGGTAGCCACATGGCAGCAGTTGTAGCCTTCTCACTGCAGCCACATCTTGCCCTGGGGGCAGTGGCCAACTGAGCTCTTTTCCATCCAGTTCCAAAAGAGTCCCTTACTTACCTTTTACTTTCTCTTTGTCTTTCATGGGTTGAGAAGTCTGGAAATCACCACAGCTACCAGTGATTCACTCTCCTGAAGTCTGCTCCAGGAGGTCTGGGCCATGAGTCTGGACTGGCAAAGCTCACACAGGACTGTGCTGGGCTCCCAGTTCAGTGGGATAGACCCTTCTTGCCAGCCTGCCAGGCTGCCTTCAGCAAGAGATTTGTTTCTCTCTGTCACTTTGTGGGTTCGGTAGTTGCAAAATTTGTTTAGAGTCTTTTTTTTTTTGGCAGATATTGGAGGTGGTTGGAGTGGGAGATCAAGCAAATTCCTGATTTTACTCCACCATCTTGGGTCCTTTCCTGTACCCAATCTTTTGTGCTCTTATTTATTTATTTATTTGTAGTAGCTTAATTTTTGAAATTATTTGTAGTCCTAGGGTATAGGTGATGGTGCCTCTGTCTTCACATCCTCCTTTAGTTCCCCTCTCTGACTTGGAACCCAGACCAATGCCTCCAGCCTCCTGTAAGTGCCCTCAACCAACAGTGTTGCTGCCCCCACTGCTTCTGCACTCACCGGGTATGTGCTGGTTCCTTCTTGCCCCATACTGCATTTCTGCTGTACAGCTGTGTCTGGCATTCCTTGTCAGCAGAAGCTGCCTTGATCTTCTCTGGCTCAGATGCCCAACATCCCTCACTATCCCTGGGGTAAAAGTTACTGGGGCAGGAGGAGGTGTGGTAACCTCCCAACATCACTAACCTCAGGGCCTGCTGCTTGTGGTTTAAGGGTTCCTAACCTGGAGTTGTTTACTCTTTACAGGGACCAAACCTGGTCCTGGAATTTTTCTTTAGATCTTCTCCAATTGTTCCAGAAGGAGCTCTGTTCTGCCCCTACTTTAATTTATTTTTACATTTCTATGTTCACCCCAAGGCACTATTTTATCCTTTTTGTGGGGAAAAATCTTGAGAGCTTGGAATATTCTGATTTACTCTGCCATCTTCCCAGAATCTTTTCATTTTATTTTTTTTTTCTTTTTCCTCTCATTCTGTGCTGTAAGGGAAGGATTTCTTGGTGGTAGATTCCAAGAGGACTCTTTTGGGAAATAAAGATGATATAATAACAAAAGATAGGACTTTTAAATACCACCTTTACCACAAAAAGATAAATATGTGTATATTATCTGTAAGGTACAGTCCACCAAAAGCAACTAAAACCAAAGAAATTTTATATAAATATGCGTACATGTGTGTAGATATGTATATATACACATACATATATGTATACATTCATGCACACAAACACACATATATGTGAATATATGAGCATGCTTATATGCACAATACATGTACGCATACACATATACACAACACACATAAGTATACATATATACATACACACAAACATATACAGAAATATATATCCACATACACACATATATGATTTTAGGTATTAAAACTGAGATAAATTTCTCAAATGTTCTATTATTCAAATGGATATGATCTCATTGATTCAGAAATTCCCTAATACAATTTAGATGTCAATCTATCTGTGTCTGTCCATCCATTTTGATTGCTCCATATATTCCCAGAAGTTCATCATGAGAACTTGTTCAATTTCTCGTGTCCTTGTGACCATACCAGAGGAGGGCTCTAGCTATTGAGCTGTCATTCCTTACTTTCATCATAGACACAGGTGATGTTCTTTTCCCATTATACAATTCTTAATGATGACTTTTGTTCTTATTCTTCAGAAATTCTCATTGGTTATGTGAATCCTCATATACACCATGTGCCCCTCCATTGCTTTCAGGGTAATATGCATTTTTAATTACACAGAACAGGTGTATTTTGTGTCTTGTCATCATACAACAATGTTAATGGTCATTTTCTTTCATACTCTATTTATGCCATTAATTGTCATGGATGCTTTAATAGATATTAAGCTCATTCAGACATGTATCCAATAACATTAGATTATGATTATGAATGGGGTGTTTTTCTCCTTCTGTATAGCTCATCATCTGCTTGGTTACCTTCTAATCATAGGCAGTGTTAACAATTTACAGTGACAGAATCTTTTTTAAAGCATTAGCTTAACATAAATTTCAGTCTCACTGATGGCATATAATTTTAAATCCATTGACCCCACAGTTAAAAAGATGATTTGGATATAACTTGCAATTAAATGTAGAGATGACAAGTTGGGAAAAACAAAACAAAACAACTAAATCTGACTACATGTAAACAGCCATAGGTGATATTGCAGTAGAGGTCTTAAATAAAACCTAGACAGTTTTATTTGCTTCATCCTTGGACTCAAGAAAGCTGGAGTAATTCACCTATAAAGACACATGTAATTATAAAGGCATCCAGCCTGAAGACCGAATTTGGTATATATCTTCCATACCTACATTTTGCACAAAATCACATGTAACTAAGCTAATTGACTAACAAGAATTTTTTTTTTTTGGTGTGGGAAAATGTCAGCTCTCATATATTGAACTTGGAATAAAATAACTCATCATTGAGATGCATTCTCACACCTATTTTCCTGTGCAAAATGTCACAGCATTTATTTCCAGTCACTTCTCCTCTCTGAGCCTCAGTTTTCTCAGTTTTAGAAGGAGGTGGTTAAATTATATTATCACTCTGCTTTCTGCCAGTTTAAATATCTTGTAACTCATTTCTCTCTATGCCAACTTTTCCAAAGAAGTACCATAGTACCTTAAGAACTTTTCCTTACTTACCTTTTTTCCTCCTCCCCTCCTTTGCCCTCCCCTCCTCTTCCCTTTCCTCCACTCTCCTCTCTTCTCTTCTCCTCATCTTTTCCCTGTCTTTTACTTCTTTCTTTATAAGTCTAAGGGGGCTTTTTTTTTAAACCCAAACCCAATACACATAGAAGGCTAAGATATCTTGACTCTTTCAGTCAATCAAAGACCTAAACATTGTTATGAAAAAAAGTCCTTATTTAGATGAGAGATGTTTTGATAATTGGATAAAAGGAGAGGATGCTACATGTAAAATAATCTGTAACTGGTTAAAGAGAATCAGTCATTCCCTTTGTGGTTATGGATAAAAAGAGCAAGCTAGACCTGAATTTTATTCAATCCTGTAGTAGGTCAGTCAGTGGAACAGTGTTGAAGGAATTGTCGTGGAGGGAAGAAAGATTGAGTATTCCTCTCTCCCCTCCTCCATCCATTCATTCACTTTGTAATAGCATTGGGAACTTTGAAATTTAAGAATATCTGAAACCCCTGTAGTCATAAGTAGCGTTCAGTGTCCCTGAAATCCCAATGACTGGTGGCAGCTTCTGTATCAAGAACTCATGAGAGGCATCCCTTCAACAAACTAGATAGACTGAAGAAGTTCAACTTCAGGATGCTACCCCCTGGAGCCCAGAAAAGAGGCACATCTAAATGAAATGTTGTGCAGATTCCAGAAAAAGGTTAAAAAAAAAAGACTTCCAGTAGCCAGTTGCTACAATGACACATGTTTATCCACATGTGGTCTCCGAAAATTTTAGTCTACTCTCTTTAGGAATAATGTACTGTTCAAGGAGATAATGTTCTCCCAGTTTTAAGGATTGCTTTGTGACTACTATTCTTGATGCATCGTTTTAGTAAATCTCTTAAAAAAGCAAATTGGTGTCAACTGGTTGTTGATATTGTGGAAGCACAGTGGATGGAGACTCATGAACTACAATACAGAAAGACTAAACTCTTAGAGTTACTCTGGAATCCTAAAGGGAGTAGTTGGTTGTTCTCTGGAGACTCAAACTGCCCAGGCTAGTAGTAGTTGAAGAAGTAGCCTGCGAGGAGGTTTTACATAAGAATGAGAAATGGTAGTAGCTAGAAATAATATGGTAATGAAAAAAGAAGAGATGGATTTGAATTTCTACTCACTATGTAATTGTGGCCAAGCCTCTTGATCTGAGTCTCAGCTTCTTCATCTGAAAAAGGAGCTTGAAGCAGAAAACTCTTTAAGAGTCTCTCTAGGTCAGGGATGGGGAACCTGCAGCCTCAAGGCTACATGTGGCCCTCTAGGTCCTCAAGTATAGGCCTTTGACTGAATCCAAACTTAATGGAACAAGTCCCCTTAATAAAAGTATTTGTTCTATAAAACTTGGACTAGGTCAAAGGGCCACACTTAAGGACCCAGAGGGCCACTTGTGACCTTGAGCCTGCAGGTTCCCCACCCTTGCTCCAGGTCTTCTATGTTTCTATGCTTCAGCAAGGGCTCTCTGAGCTCTTTTTCCTTATCTACAAATGAGGAATAATAATAACGTTTATATTAATTTCCACATAAGGCTGTTGTGACAGAAATGCTTTGTGACCTTTATATACTCTCTAATGATAAATCCTTTTTAATATTTCACAGTACACATAAAACCAGAAATGGGGGCTGTTTGACCTTGTGTTTCCTCTCCTTAGATTCAAGGGTAGTATCATTTGAGGCACTGAAGTTTAGAAACTAGTTTCCTTGTAATAAAGTGATATGTTTATTATCCCTTTCACAGCAGAGTTTCTTAACATTAGAAGCTGAACTGGGAGGGGTGAGTGTAAGCTTATATGGTGTTTTATTTTTTAAACAAACATTATCTCATTTGATCTTACAACAACCCTGTGAGGTAGGTGCTATTACTATCCCCATTTTACAGTTGAGAAAATTGAGAAAAATAGAGGGTAAGTGACTTTCCCAGGGTCACAAATTTAATGTCTAAAGCTAGATCTGAATTCAGGTCTTCCTACTCTAGGCCCAGGGCACTATTTATTGTGTCACTAGTTACTTCTAATGATCAGCTGATTCATTAGGATTTCAAAGAAGTATAATGATAATTCTCAAAACTTAGGAGAATTTGAGGGCCTTAAAATAACAATTTATATCAGTAACTCCATACTTTCAATTTCCTTTACTTTTTTCTCCTTCTTTCTGTCTTTCTCATAGTTTTCCCCTTTCTTTCTATATTGCTTTATAAAGATCTATTTGTCTCATTTACCCCATAGCCTGAATTAGCTCATTCCTGCAAATTCAGCCCTGCCTCAGATTCTAGGACAAACCTTATTCCTAAGTGTAACTAGAAGCATCCTAGCATACCCAGGATGGCTGGGTGACCATTACATACATACATAATTAATTACCAGAGAGAGAAGTACCAACATTTGACTTTTCAAAGCCGGGGTGGTTCAATAGCTACCTAGAGTCTCATCTGGTCAAATCACACAACTCTTCCCATAAGTTAGCCCCAAAGTAAAACCTCATCTCAGAGTACGTATACCATTCTTCAGGGTCAGAGGACATCAAGGCCTTTGTGACCCACTGCCTAATTACAAAGTAACAAAAGGTGTGCACCTTCCTGAAAAATAAGCTTTACCACAATCAAGCCCCTCCTGTTGGGTTCCACTTGAAGCCAATTAAGGGGCAGAGAAGATCTTCAAATTCCCTTACCATTACACCAAGTAGGGATCATATTACAGTGAAGCTATACATGCTCATTAGCTCATATCAAATCAGCGTTGCTGCTGTTACTGTTCTAATTCATACTCAGTACAAGTATGAGGGTCTTTCATTTGTTTTACTATGATTACAATCTGCTTTATACCCAGTATTCCCTTAATTAAGGTCTTATATTGCTCCCTCATGCTATGGCTAAATCTCTGCCTTGATTCTTTTCTTATTTATCCAGTTCTTCAGGGCTTGTCTCCTCTGAAAGAAATAGGCATTCCAAAAGACTAGATTCTCATCTCTCAACTTAGGTTCTTATTTCCTGAAGCCTTTCTTTTTACTGTGAGACATCCCTTGACACTGCCCACCTTTTTATATCTCTGCCTATTTCCTCCCAACAGATTCCAATGATGCCAAGAATTGTTATTTCTCTGACATCTGCCAATGAATCCATTTTGACATCATTCCCTCTATTTTAAACAGCTTGTTACAGCAGATAAGAAATTATTTCCACTGGCATTTAAGTAGCTGCAAATTTCTCTTCTATGTTTTGTAGAGGGTTTGTTACAATGATGCCCACATAAACAAATGCTTCATAAACAGGAGCTGATGGTTATGAGTCATTTTGTGAATTGTTTACATAAGAACTAAGATGATTTTCATAGAAATTAGAATAGAGTAGAATTTCTTAATGACATAAAGTCCCCCTCACAGGGAAGGAAAACAAAGGATATTCTCTTTCATCCTGGAAAAATATCAATATAGATAGATCTACAGCTATAAAAATTTATATTTCTATGTCTTAGAGTAATTTCTGTCAGTGGTGGTCAGGAGGTGACTTTCTGCTATCATAATGCTTATTAAACTTTACGTACAAACCATACTTCTGTAGCATGTGGCTATCATTATCATGGGAACTTCTCTGTAGATTCCTCCTCCTCTACCCACCAAGAAGTACAAGGGCATTAGTATGACCTTTCCTTCAAGTAAATGGGAATTCAACTCCATCAGCCAAATGGAATAAGTGCTACTTGAAATCAGAAGATTATTTTTATAAGACCTGTCAGGTTCCTTTATGGAAGGATGAAGATAAGAAGAATAGAAAAAGTTGTGTTTTTTTTTTTCCAAAAGGCCTGAAGCAAAGCAGCTGTAGACAGAAATAAAGAATATCAGACACCTTGTTTTTTTTTCTTCCTTCAGAAGGTTAGGAAACAAAAAAATTTTTTAAAAACACCAAAAAAACACCCCAAACCAATAGACAGCAACAATAAGAATGACCTAGAGTATGAGTAGCTTTCATTGGAATCTACCCAACTAGAGCCAAAGGGCATTCCCACCCACGTGCAGGGAGCGGTTGGGAGACATTTATTCAAAGCAACAATCTTTTGAATCTTTTTCATAAAAAAATGTATGTTAATTCATAACCAAGCATAAACGTTCTTACTATAAAGAGGGGAAATTTGGTTTATGGATCAATGGTTCTTTAAACTATAATATTTCTTCCTAATTAGCATGAACAGCAGAGGGAGTGTCCATTAGGTTATTATATTTCTACTTCAGGCTTCCAAATTGCAGTTTTCTTTTCATTTCAAGAGTGTTAATATAATGGGGCACAGGGAGCAATGAACCAGAGCATGAACAAAAAGGGCCATTGTTATTCAACAGAAAAAAAAATGCTCTCAATGATTTCAGTGGAGCAGCTCAGCATTTCAAGAGCTTGGCAAGAATGTTTGATTCATCACTTTAGGCACTGAACCCTGATCAGCTCATCAAATGATCTTTTTACCTTAGGTGAATCTTATAGCATCATCTTGGATTATTGTTTTGCATTAATAGACAATCAACAGAACTTTAATTTTAATTCAATAACTGCTGAAGTTTCAGAGGGAAGAGTATATTTATTTGTTCTAACACTATAGGTAAATATATCATATCATAAATATGTCATATCATATCATTTGATACAATAGAAAAAAAGAATTTGAGTGAGATAATATAGCATAATTATATGATATAAATTGACATAGTGCGATGCATAATAATAAAATATGATGATACAGTACAATACAAATAACATAATACAATGTGATATGACATGACATAATACATCAATGGATATGAGAATAACAGTTAAAAGAACTGTGTGAAGTACACCTCTTTTCAGATGAGATCATACAAAAATTAACGTATACTCTAAGGAGATGAAAATGAGACAATCTGAATGGTTTAGAGAATGTGCTCTTCAGGCTGCCTTTTTCAGTTCTTATCGAGTAGAAGCATTGCCTTTGCTTCAATTAGGCAGATCATGATGCCATTGCTTTAAATAATAATTCCTCATTCTGGGGAGTTATAAGCATTTGCTCTCAATATTGACTTAAGATTCTTCATAGACACAAGTTCAATGTCTTTCCAAAATGACTATGAACTGGAATATAGAACCATCCATCACATTATTTTCATCCTGACCACAAGCACTGAGTTTGTTTGAAGATTTAAGTAGCAATCTGAAAGGAATAAGGCCAAAGCAAAGAATTGTCCAACAGTCCAACAAATCACTGAAATCAACAGGGAATTAAAGAAATCTATCAACAAAATCTGTCCCTTTAATTTAAGCAATAGCTATATGCTTGAAGCAGATTAACTCTCAAATTGTTCCAAGTGGAATTATATGATTTGTCAGCAAGCATTTCCTAAATATATACTATTTGCTGGCCACTGTGGTAGGTACTAAAGATTAAAAAAAATGAAAAATGCTTTCTCTTCAGGAAATTTATATTCTGTTGAGAAAGAAGCAGAGGGCACTCATTAAAATTGCTTCAATGAGTGGCTCTAATTCTGATGTCCAGGAAGTCACCACTGTCTTTTTTTTTTTTTGTAACTGTGGCCTGGAGGTAAGACAAGGTAAAGCTGAAATCCTTCCATTTTCTTACCTTGGAAGTAGGCAGACCTTTTCCTCTCCTTTTCCTAGCACTGCCAAAGTCTAGACTTCCACAAGAAATTTGTGAAGCAGGGAAGGTAAAAGGGGAGAAGATCATAAAGAGTTATAAAGATCATAAAGAAGATCATAAAGAAGCTTCTTCTACCTCCCTGATTTGGCCTTATAATAGAACACCTCATCTCTAATGATCTGAAGAATTCTTGTCCTATAATACCTGGAATTCTCTAATTAAAAGATGATTTTAGCTAATGTTTATTTCTGATGTTTAGATTTTTTGTTTCTTAAGGTAAATATAATTGGAAGAATTCATGACAATAATCAGTCATTCATATTTCAGTGTTGCTTATTTCAGTCAAATTAAATATTAAGTCAACCCATACTGATATCTATCTGTGATTCCTATACTGAATGAAAAAAGTATTTAATGGAATTTGACAGAAAAGGAGAAAAATAGAGAACTTTAGGACATAGGACAGATAGAGAAGGTTGGAAGGGATTATAGTGATACTTTTAAATCATCTAGAAAGCAACATGAAAATAGATGATGTCCTTAAAAATAGCTAGTTAGAATTCATCAGGTGTGAACTCTCACAAATAATGAGATTCATAGAGACCAATATTTCCTGCCAGTGTGACAAGGCAAAAGTGTTTAGCCAAACACATTTCTCTCTACCTTTACATTAAAAAGAAAACTAAAAGAGTGTGTTTGTATGTGTGTGTGTGTATGAGTGAGAGAGAGAGAGAGAGAGAGAGAGAGAGAGAGAGAGAGAGAGAGAAAGAGAGAGAGAGTGAGAGACAGACAGGCAGAGAGAGAGAGAGAGAGAGAGAGATCTCATCTGATTGTTATCTGATTACTTATATGCCTCTGCCCATATTATTTCTCCTGTAGCGCACCTCCCTTGCTTTGATTCTATGGCATACACTTGAGAAGAGAGTCCTACTAAAGCAGAAGCTGAACTCATCTTATCAGGAGGGTAACCAAGCCTAACCTGCATGGAGGTAAAACATCGGAATATTTTTTCTTAATGTATCTGCAAGTGATCATCTAATAGCTTATCTATATTTAACAGAAAATTTTCTAAGAAAAATAAATCGAAGTGTTATCTCTACATCAGGAAAAGGTTCAAGCATAGACTGTATCAAAAGAAATATAGAAATTTTCATGACAGATATAACTAGAGGAATCATAGGATTTCAGACATAGAAGGTACCTGAGTGGTCTTTTAATCCAACCCATCCGTTAAAATGACTGGCTTTTAAAACATACATGAATGAATGAATGAATGAATGAATGAATTTAATAACAATAAAAGCATTCTAAACATTTGTTGTGTTTCAAACATTGTGTTAGATGCTAGAGATACAAAAGGGAAACAAGCAATTCTTGCCCTCCAAACTTATATTCCAATATGAAAATTATACATAAATGGGACTCTATGGCAGAAAACAAGGTATGACATGAATGTATGAAAATGTCTGTGAAATAATGTGGTGGACTGGTTCTGAACTAGAGAAGAGAAAGGCCACCTAACAGAACAGTCTCAAGAGAAGAGTCCAAGTGTTATTGGTAGAAAGAGGAGACACAGGTAGAATGTTGTGGAAATGTCTTAGAAGTAGTGTCAATGCTTGGTTCTGGATAAGAGAGGTGAAAGTTTACCTAGTAGGGAGAAGGTTCTCAAGGACAGAGTTGTAGTATTATTAGTGGAAAGAGGAGGAAGGACTGAGAACATGTAAAATGTTTTGGAAATCTCTGTGAAATGGTGATAGCTTGGTTTTAGGGAAAATGACCACACCCCCAAAATGGACATTTGGTTTGTATGTGAAGATAAAAAATAAGGAGAGTCCATTCACTACTTGCAAAAGCATAACATTGCTCATGACATGATATGAGTCCAAAAAAGTAACATGAGATATTAGTAGTTATATGGTAGAGTGAAAAGAGCCCTGCCCTTGAATCAGGCAGCTCCTGCTTTTGCTATACCACTAGGCTCTTATCTGTTTTTCAGTCATTTCCATCATGTCTGATTCTTCATGACCACATTTGGGTCTGCCATTTCCTTCTCCAACTCATTTTAACAGATGAAGAAACTGGAGCAAACAGAGTTCATAGGGTCACATAGCTATTGTCTGAGATCTGATTTGAATCCAGGTCTTCCTGATTCCAGGCCCATAGATCTATCCAGTGGGTAACCTAGGTTATGAAGGAAAAATGGGAGAAACACAGAGATATAGCTTCTTAGTCACTTGACCTTTTTGAAACTTCTCATTTCTAACCAAAAATAAAAACGCTGCTTTAGTGCTTACCTGAAAGTTTTGCTGTGAGGAATTTCATGAATTGATTGATCAACAGGCATAGAGTATGCACTTAGCTATAATCCAAGATGGTGCCACGGGAAATACAAAGATAAAATATCAAAATGTTCTTTTTCTTGGTTCTAATAAGGGAGGCAATACATATATGCATGTGTATACGTATTAGTACAAACACAAGTGAAAATGTGCATATATACATACATATGCCCAAGCATATATGTATGTACCTACGTATATACATCACATGTGTAGACAGAGACAGAAAGAAGTAAATCTGTAAATCTTAAAATTCTATAGAAATGTGACTCATTACATTTACTCTGTCTTTCTTACTTGATATATGGTGGGAAGATAAGATTGTAGAGTTATTAGGCCCTATAAATTTGACCTTAGACACTTACTAGCTATGTGACCTTGGGGCAAGTCACTTAGCCTCCCTCTGCCTCAATTTGCTTGACTATAAAATGGGACTAAGAGTAGTACCTACCTCCAAGGGTATTTGAGAGAATCAAATGAGATAATATTTTTAAAGAGCAGTGTCTGGAACATAGTAGGTACTTAATACATGTTTATTTACTTCTTTCTTTCATAGGAGCTGGACAATGTAAATTTTATTAGATTTTCATTTAATGTTTAATCAGATTATGAAATGGAACCTGAGGTTTCTCTGGAATACAGCTTCTGTTGCTTCAAGGAAATAGTCAGTGCTTACATTTCTACGAATAACGTTTATTGATGGGATATACTGGTCTTTTTTTCACAAATTAAGAGTTGTATTTTTCTAAACAAATGAAGGTGAATGCATTATTAATAATTATGCCATCAATCTGTAAGAATTTAAATTAAAAACCATCAAATTTTTTACCCATCAGCTTGTTCAATTATCATAAAACAATTTCACCAAGTAGTTTTTAATCCATCATTTCTGAAGCTCATTAAAGAATGGTTAATTCAAAGTTGCAAATTTCTCTTTAATGTTAATTAATATAAAACTAAAAAGAGATACAGGAATTGAATAACAAGCTTCACTTTTGTCTATTTAAGAGTTTTTTAAAAGATCAAAATAATTAATTTTGGCCCTTTGAAAACACAAGCCTTCTTATTTTGGATATAGGTAGGTCATTGCAAAGTGAGGTAATAAGGGCAAGAGCACAAAGCTCTGAAGGCTTTTGACTGTAAACTAGTGTCATCAGGAATAAAGGGCCTTCCAGGGGGAACTCTGGAGATTAGTGTCTATTAGAATTGAAATGAAAACTCTGAAGTCCAGAATTGCCAATGAGACATACAATTTCAAGGTTCCCTCTTGGAAATACACAACCATTTGAAGCTACTACTATATTTTCACTTAATTAGGTTATGAATACTGACAAACACAATTTAAAAACTATGAAAGCATTTTTGATAATTTATGCAAATTGATGATGAAGGCTGTACTTCTCAGGCTGACATTTTACTCTACCAATCTGTGTCAGTTAAGGAATTTTATGACTGATCTGCTGGCTGGAAAAGCAATCAGGCAGATGAGTTTAAATGTCTGGTTTTAGTGGCATGAGTTTCAGGGGATCTGACTAATACATACATATATATACATACATACATATATACACATATATACACATACACACATATATATTCATCATCGTAATAATTTGCTCATTTAATTTATAATTATAATTTTATTTTTATTTTCAAATCAAATCTGCCTTCTCTCCTTCCTACCACCCCCTCATTGAGAAAACAAAACAAAACAAAACAGAAAATAAATCCTTTGTTACAAATAAGCATAGTCGAACAAAACAAATTCCTACATTGGCCCTTGTTCTCATTTACTCTAATTTATTTTCATCTGTTAAGACATTCTAAATTCAATAATTTTCTGGATATTGCTTTTAATGTAACTCTTTAAAAGAAAAAAAACAATCTTCAACGTTGTAATGGGTCTATGCATATTCACATTAACATCATGAACATTGATTTTGGTTAAATATACCAATCTACTTGGGGAGGCAGGGTTAAGTATTGGTTTTTCTAATATAATTGATTTTGCTCATTATTTTCAGCAAAATGCTAAATAGAAGAATTATAATTAGCAGTTATGATTTTTCCCAGTAGTTAACAACAGAAAATATAAAATTAAAGAATCATAGATTTGAAAGGGAAATTAGATTATCGTAATTTTTTTCTTTCTCTTCCTTCTTCTCATCCTCCTTCTTTTCTTTTCCTTCAAGTTAACTTTTTGTAATGTTTTGCAAACACCATTTTTTACCAGAAAACAATAACAAATCTGATTCAATAAATTACATATTTACCACAAATGGGACCAGGTGTGGAAATATGCATAAGAAAAAATTAAGTTCTCCATTTCTGTAGTCATTAGCTATAAAGAAAAAATATTTTTCTCCCCCAGAGGAGCGATCCTCAAAACATAGAAATTTCACATCTAGATTAAAATTTAGACATATAAAATGCAAATAGGAAGTGCAATGGTTTTACCATTTGGAAGAAAAATGAGTCATGTCCTAGAGAAATGAAACTTATAGTTGAGGCTAGATCAGCTTTTAGATATCCATCCAAATTTTCAGAGAAAATTAAGTTTAGGAAACACAACTAAATGCCTCAAATTGTGTACTCCATAGGAAAAGTGAACATAAGAGGACATACTCATCTAGGGTGAATGTGAGTTGCATTTTGGATAGGTTGAGCTTACAATGTTACTGGGACATATAGGAAGAGATGGTCAGCAGAAATTTTGATAAGGTGGGTATGATATTGGTTAACCTCACAAGAGATTTTAGTACTGGATATGTAGATTGGAAATTTTCTTCAGAGTGATGAAAATTGAGTTGAGGGGAGGTGATAATACCAACTAGAGAGTATAGAAAAAGAAGAAATGTACCTAAGTCAGAGTCTTGTGGTTCACTAACAATTAAGTGGCAAGAGACTGAAAACAATTGTGAAAAGAAAATGTGAGAAGTCCATGGAAGTGAGGAAGAATGAAGGAATTTCAGGATCCTAGAAGTCTAGAGAGAAGAGAGAATTTAGGAGGAGAGGGAGGTAGTAATCACTTTCAAAAACTACAGTATGGTCACATTATAAAATAAATGAGAAAAAGGTCATCATATTTAAAAATGAGAGGTCATTGTATATAGTAGAGGAAAGGGTAGATTAGTTGAGAGTGGGGTCAGAAGTCAAATTTCAAAGGTTAAATCAGTAGGTTATAAGGCATTGTATTGGTAATGGATTTTGGAGATGCCCCTGTATTGGCTTGGTTTTTAGGTTGAGTGTTAAAACCCAAAGCTTGTGAATCCCACTTGTGGGATGGACTTGTTGGTGTGAAGGGCTGAACTGGGAGGAGCCATGAATTGGGAGAGAGC
>CM053584.1:338873108-338889452 GCA_028627135.1 Pseudochirops cupreus | reverse complement strand
TGATTGACCAAATGAAAGTACTTTGTTTATGGTTGGAGACTAATCTCCATTTGAGAAGAGACTTTTGACTGACTAAATGAATGTACTGTGTAGGGATGGAGTAGTACCTGGATTGAATTGAGAACTTACTTGCTAAAGGAACAAATTACACTGTAGTTTGACTTTCTCTGTTCTGTGAATGTTTGCTGAATAAACGGGGTTTACTATGCTGGTAATGTGAACCTTGGAAGTTGCCTTTGCTTGTCATTACAGGCATTTGAGGCAAAGAGTATAAATTACTGTTTCAAGCAATTTGGCTATGATTTATCTTTATTTTTAACCCTACTGAAAAAGATTTGAGCTCCAAATTCTCTCCCTCACTTTTTTTCCCTCTCCCACCCATTGCGAATACAAGCAATATGATATTGGTCATGCATATGTAGTCATGCAAGATATTTTCCAAATTAGTCATTTTACAAAAAAAGCAATAAACATAAAGTAATGAAAATCATACTTTACCATCAGAGTTCATCAGGTCTCTTTCTGAAGATGGATAGCATTTTTCATCATGGGTCCTTTGGAATTGTCTTGGATAATTGTGTTGATCAGAGTAACTAAATCTTTCCTATTTGATTATTGTTACAATATTACTTGTAATTGTGTACAGAGTTCTCCTGGTTCTGCTTACTTCAATTTATCTCCAATCATATAAGTCTTCTCAGATTTTTTATGAAACCAACCTGCTTATTGTTTCTTGTTCAGCAATAATATTCTACAACAATCATATATTCCAACTTGTTCAGCAGTTACTCAGTTGATGAAGCCTCAATTTCAAATCTCACAACAAAAAGAGCTGCTATAAACATTTCGGCATATATTGGTTCTTTTCCTTTTTCTTTGAACTCTGGTATATAGACCTAGTAGTGGTATTGGTGGGCCAATGAGTGTTCACATTTTTTGAGACCTGTGGGCATAGTCTCAAATTGTTGTCCAAATGGTTGGACAAATTCACAACTCAAACAATAGTGTTATTAGTGTACCTGTTTTTCCACACCCCATCCAGCATTTATCATTACCCTTCTGTTTTGATAGCCAGTCTAATAAGTGGGATGTAGTGCTTCAGTCTTGCTTTAACTTGTATTTCTCTAATCAACAGTGATTTAGAGCATTTTCTTGTAGCTATTGATAGTTTTGATTTATTCTTCAGAAAACTGCCTACTCAAATCATTTGACTTTTTATCAGTTGAGGAGTAGCTCTTATTTTTTTTTTTATAAATTTGACACAGTTCTTTATATATTTGAGAAATGAAGCCGTTATCTTGCAGTAATTTTTTTCACAATTTCCTGCTTTTCTTCTAATTTTGGCTGCATTTATTTTGTTTGTGTAAAAGCCTTTTAATTTAACATAGTAAAAATTATCCCATTCTACTTCCCAGGGTATTAGCTATCTCTTATTAGGTCATAAGCTCTTCTATTATCCACGTATTTAACAAGTAAAATTTCCCATGCTCCCCTAATTTGCTAACATATGACTCTTTTTGTCTAGCTTGTGACCCATTTTGACCTTATCTTCACACACCCCCCCCCCCACACACACACACAAATACACACATACACACACACACACACTTTATCCAGAAATATCATTTCTAGGTCTGTATCTCAAAGAAATCATAAAAATGGGAAATTAACCCACACACATACAAACATTCATTGCATCTCTTTTTATGGCACTAAAGAATTGGAAATTATTTATGTAAAAAATGTTCAGTAACTGTGCTTGTATAATCCCTCATTTGTTTTAGTAGGCAGATTCCCAAGTATTTTATAATGTGTACAATTATTATAAATGAAATTTTCTTTAGTGTATCTTCTTGCTAGATTTTGTTGGTGCTATATAGAAATTCAAATGGTTTATGAGGGGCTTTTTACTATATTGCAACTTTGCTAAATTGTTTCAACCAGATTTTTAGTTGATTCCTTGGGGTTCTCTAGGTATACCATTATATCATCTCCAAATAGTGATAGTTTTGTTTTTTCATTGCCTATTGTTGCTATTGCTTCAATTTATTTTTCTTATCTTACTGCTACACCTACCATTTCTAATGTAATACTGAATAATAGTGCTCATAATAGAAATCTTTATTTCACCCTCATCATATTGGAAAGACTTCTACTTTATCCTCATTACCTATAATACTTGCTATTAGTTTTAGATAGATACTACAATTATCTCTTCTGCATTGAGACTTTCCCCATCATGGTTTTAACATATTGAGGTTCAGCATAGGAAATTAAATGGGAAATTTTGGGGAGTTTTTCAGAACCTGCAGGCAACATACTAAGGTCAGCAGATGAAAGAAAAAGTTTAGAAACTCAGAAATGTAGAAAATGTATACATAATATTGGTTAATATCACCGTATTTTATTTTTAATTCCATAATAATTCAGATTTATTCTCTGCTATGAAAGGAAGGCCAAAAAATTTTACAGTGATTTTCCAGGTCACGGGCAAACTGCACTCCTAACCTCACCCCCCACTCCTTCCCTGTAATATGGAAGGGATAACTGTATTTATAATTTTAAGAAAGGTTGCATTTATTCCTATGCTTTGTAGTATTTTTAATAGAAAGGGATGTTGCATTTTGTCCGTGACTTCTGCATTTATTGACATAATCATATGATTTTTGTTG
Organism: Pseudochirops cupreus; assembly: GCA_028627135.1. Taxonomy (NCBI): domain Eukaryota; kingdom Metazoa; phylum Chordata; class Mammalia; order Diprotodontia; family Pseudocheiridae; genus Pseudochirops; species Pseudochirops cupreus. Next base: position 338,886,780 of record CM053584.1, on the reverse strand, counting down.
GTTTTGTTATTGATATGGACAGTTATCCTCATGGTTTTCCTAATATTGAAGCAACCTTGTACAACTGATATAAATGCCACCTGGTCATAGTATGTGTTCTATGTGATATATTGCCATAATCTTCTCACTAGTATTTTATCTTTTTTATTTTTGCATTGATATTCATTAAATAAATTGGTTCATAGTATTCTTTTTCTGTATTTGCTCTTCTCAGTTTAGGTATCAAAACCATTTTTGTGTCATAAAAAGAATTGGTAGCATTCCTTAATTTGCATATTTTTGCAGCGTTTATACAGTATTGGGATTAATTTTTTCTTAAATGTTTGGTACAACTCATTTGTAAATCCATCTTGTCCTGTTTTGTTTTCACCTTAGGGAACTCATTTATGGCTTATTCAGTTTCTTTTTCTAAGATAGTTGAACCCAAAGGTATTCACATTTCTTTATAGTGTAAATCTTGATGAGAGGGAACATTCAACCATCCTCCAAATGCCTTAAGAAACAAATGAAAAATGGTTACATCCACTCTTCTAAGGCAGAGGGAGTTCTGTTTGATGTCATTTGCAAATGCAAAGCTTTTTCTAATGTATGGAAAACAGGCTTGGATCAGAGAAATCAGAATAAGACATAGATTATTCTTCCATCATCAGATTTTAATTAATTTTCACTTAGTTTTTGAAAATACAGTTTTTTTATGGAAATATAACCAATCATTGTTTTTTGTGTGTCAATTAAGTTTCAATACAATTTATTAGCTCATTTAATTTCATTTATCCAAGATATGAAGCACATAAATATACTGACCAATTTTATTCAATGAGAATTAGGTTTCAATTGGCATGATCTAAAAATTAAAATTGATGTATTATCTTACTAACAACAAAAATGTTCTAATATTAATTTCTTTAATTTTACCTTGGATAAAAATATGTTTCATAAATGATAATGATGTCTACATTTGGATTTTAGAATTTCCTCTTCTTGCTGAAAATACTACTTCCTTTGTTGAGTAGTATGATTGTCTAAGTTTTAAAGAAGCAAATTCTCCATTTTCTACTAGAGAACTTATTTTCTTCAGCCCTGTGCTTAATTAGCTATTACTATGACATTCTATGGTTTGCTAAGCTAGTGAAAGAAAAGTATTGAGGTAGTTTTTAAGGAAATATGTTCATTTTATGCCAATAAATAATAATTTCTCAGAACTAATTATGCAAATTATTTTTTCAGGTATATGACTATCCACTTGTTTAATTACAGAAAATATTTATAAACAAAAAAAATTCTATCAACTTCAGGGTTATACTATGATTTAGTTTTCACTACAGCACTTAGTCTCTTGCTATATTTTCATGTTTTGACCTTCAGAATATGTTTTGCAAGAGTCCCATTCTTTTTTATTAACTGTTGTTACTTTGAATGGTATTTTACTTTTTCCACTTTCCATTACCATCAAGAAAATTTTTAGCAGCAATTTTTACAAGATTTTGAATTTCAATTTTTTTCTCCCTCCTTCCTTCCCCTCCCCTCTTCTGAAAATGATAGGCAGTTTGATACAGTTTATACATGTGTATTACATAAAACACATTCATATTTATTGCAGTTGTAGAAGAAACATCAAAAGGGGAAAAAACACAAGAAAGAATAAAATAAGTGAAAAAAATGTTTCAGTCTGTATTCAGAGTCCATCAATTATTGATCTGGATTTGGATAGCATTTTCCTTTGTGAATCCTTTGTCTTGGATCATTGAGTCATCGCTGAGTGTTGCTGAGAAGAGCTGAGTCATTTATAGTTAATCGTGAATTGTTACTGATACAGTGTATAAAGTTTCTTTGGCTCTGTTCATTACAATTTGCATCAATTTGTACAAGTCTGTTGAGATTTTTTTGAAATCTTCCTGTTCATCATTTCTTATTATACAATAGTATTAAATTACATTCATATTCCACAGCTTGTTCTTTCATTGCCCAATTGATGGTCATTCCCTCAAATTCCAATATTTTGCCATCATGAATAGGGATGCTACAAATATATTTTTTTTGCACATGTAGTTTTTTGCTCCCTTTTTATGATAATTTTGGGATACATACCTAGTAGTGATATTGCTGTATTATCCTGCTGGTCATTTCTTATGGCAAAATAACATCGCAACTTATTCAGCTATTCCCCAATCAATGGACATCTGCTCAGTTTCCAGTTCTTTGTCACTACAAAAAGAGCTGCTATAAATATTTTTGTACAGTTTTTCCACTCCCCTTCTTAAAATGTCTTTGGGTTATAGAACAAGTAGTAGTATTACTGGGTCAAAGGGTATGCATAGTTTTATATTCCTTTGTGCATAGTTTCAAATGACTCTCTAAAATGTTTGATCAGATTACTTCTCAACTCCACCAACAGTCCATTAATGGCCCCATTTTCCTATATCCCCTCCAATATTTAACACTTTCCTTTTCTGTTATATGTCAGTTTGATGGGTATGAATTAGTGCCTCAGAGTGATTTTATTTTTTATTTCTCTAATCAATTTTTATGTAAAGCATTTTTATATGACTATGGATATCTTTGATTTCTTCGTATGAAAATTGCCTGTTCATATAATTTGACCATTTAGAAATTAAGTAGTGACTTGTATTCTTATAAATTTGATTCAATCCCCTATACATTTGAGAAATTCAATTTTTTTTTGTCAGAGAAACTAACTATAAAACTTTCCCCCAACTTTTTGCTTTCCTTCTAATTTTCTTTCACATTGGGTTAGTTTATGAAAAATCTTTTTTTAAACGAACATTTATGTTTATTTTTAGATTACATCATTCATTTCCACAAGATATTGAGTAACAAATTTTCTCCCTATCTTTCCCCTACCCACCACCCCAAAATAGTGATCCCACTGTATACCCCCTCCTTGACTCTGCTCTCTCCTATTTCCTCCCCCTTTTCCCCTCTGTCTTCTAGGTAGGGCAAGATGGATCTCCATACCCCAGCGCTTGTATATCTTATTTCCCAGGTGCATGTAAATAATAATCATAATCATAATAATAGTAATGATATTTTTAAACATTTGATTTTAAAATTTTAAATTCCAGATTCTCTCCCTTCCTCCCTCAAGTCCCACCCTTATTGGGAATATAAGCAATTCAATACAGATTGTATATGTGTAGTTACACAAAACATCTCCACAGTGATTGTGGCTACATTGTGAAAGACTGACTATATTTCCTCCATCTTATCCCACCCCCCCCCACTTGTTCTATTATCTACTTTGTCCCTGTCCCTTTACAAAAGTGTGTGCTTCTAACTACCCTCCGCCCAAACCTGCCCTCCCTTCCATCATCCCCCTTCTCATCCCTTTCCCCCCCTACTCTTCTGTAGGGCAAGATACCCAATTTAGAGTCTATGTCATTCCCTTCTGTAACACCATGCACTAGCAGATTCCCAAAAAATTGCTGCTGTGAATAGGTTTTAAGGTTCTGATCGCACAGTAGAGTGAATATTCCATGTATTCCATTACAAATGAAGACAAACATTCAAAACTATTCAAGATACAGTATAATATTTACAACATTACATCTTATCACAGAAAATCACAATATAGTATTCACAAGAACTTAACATTAGAATGGCCACATAGTTTTCACTACAGTGGCCACAGTACTTAGAACAAAGAACAAAAGAATAATCATCTGGTTTCCCTAAGGGAGGAAACTCTCCTTACTTAATCATTCAGTCATTTCACAATACAATAATCCATTTTCCACTCATGGGGCAATCATAGATTAACTTAATCAGTCACTTATCTAGCAACCAGTCACTAATTACAATCATTAGAAAATTACACAAATCCCCCACCCCTTGATGTCTAGTAAACTTCAATTTCATCATGTGTCCAAAGGGAGGTCTTTTCTTCATCTTGGCATTAGGGTGGTTTCTCAGATTCCCTGGATCACCTTCCATGGCCCAGCTCCTACCTGAATCCACCAAACAGTCATCTGGATACAGAGGCAGACAACTCCCAGGTTCTTGTCCAGTCCTCTGGCCAGTTCTTGGTATGCTGAACTTCACAGGGTTCAGCACATCTCAAAACCTTCACAACTTCTATTGCTGGGAACTTAAGAATCAACCAAGCCACAAACAAACAAGGGCTTATCCCAGTCATGCTTCTTCAGTCCTCCCGCAGTTTGGCTGACCCTAGGACCCAGAAGGAATCTCAGCCTTCCAAGAGGCAGCAACTTCAGGCTTCAACAGATTCTGGTTTCAAGAAAAACTTCAACTCAGTTCTCAGGCAGCTGCCACATACTGGGGGAGAAACTCTCTCTCTAAGGCAGCAGCAACTTCAGCCTTTACCAGACTCTGGTCTCAAGAAAACTCCAACTCAGTTCTCAGTCAGCCTCCAGATGCTGGGAGAGAAAGAAACTCTCTCTCTCTCTCTCTCTCTCTCTCTCTCTCTCTTTCTCTCTCTCTCTTCTCTATCTCCCAGCTGGATTCAGTCTCCAGGATTCTTCCTCCAGCAGGAACTGTTCAGGAGGAAAATTCTTGATTCTGATTTCCTGTCCCTGGAACTCTTCTTATACACACACACACACACACACACACACACACACACACACACACACGTTGGCTTCCTGTCTCAACCAACCCCCTCCTGCTATGTCAGCAACAAGAGACAGAGTTCATACCCTCTACCTCTTTGACAGAAGTACTTAGCCCTTAGTTACTAAGGACCAAGTACCAGCTAGATTAATTACCCTTACACCTCCCTAAGCCAAACTCAATGAGAGTAAGGTTGACCCATTCCCCTCTGCCTTCCTGCTCTTCCCCTCCATTTTAACAGTTAACCCTTTCCTCTTCTATATGAGATAATTAACCCCATTCTGTCTCTTCCCCTCTCCTCTCATTATATTCCTCTCTCACCTCTCAATTTCACTTTTTAAATATCATGGATATATGTATGGATATATACATACATATATATGTGTGTATATGCTTACATATATATATTTATATTTATATATATATGTATATACACACACAACTATCCTTCATACTATCCTCATACTGAGAAAAGTTTCAAAACTTACAGTTATTGTTTTTCCATGTAAGAATGTAAATAGGTGAACTTTGATAAGTTCCTTATGATTTCTTTTCCCTGTTTACCTTCTCATGTTTCTCTTGCTTCTTGTATTTGAATGTCAAATTTTCTATTCAATTCTGGTTTTTTCATCAAGAATGCTTGAAAGTCCTCCACCTCATTGAATGATGATATTTTTCCCCTGAAACACTGTACTCAGTTTTGCTGGGTAGGTGATTCTTGGTTTTAATCCTAGATCCTTTGACCTCTCGAATGTCATGTTCCAAATCCTGTGATCCCTCAGTGTGGAAGCTGCCAGATCCTGTGTTATCCTGATTGTGTTTCCCCAACATTCAAATTGTTTCTTACTGGCTGCTTATAATATTTTTCTCCTTGATAAGGGAACTCCAGAACTTGGCTATAACAATCCTAGGAGTTTACTTTTGGGGATCTCTTTCAAGAGATGATCTGTGAATTCTTCCAATTTCTATTTTACCTTCTGGTTCTAAAATATCAGGGCAATTTTCCTTGAGAATTTCTTGAAGGATGATTTCTAGGTTCTTTTGTTTTGATCATGGCTTTCAGGTGGTCCAATAATTTTAAAATTTTCTCTCCTGGATCTATTTTCCAGGTCAGTTTTTTTTTCCCATGAGATATTTCACATTGCCTTCTATTTTTTTCATCTGTTTGGATCTGTTTAATAGTATCTTGATTTCTCACAAAGTCATTAGTTTCCAGGTGCTCCACTCTAATTCTGAAGCCATTATTTTCTTCAGTGAGCTTTTGAGATTCTTTTTCCATCTGGCAAATTCAGCTTTTTAAGGCATTCTTCTCCTCATTGGCTTTTTGGGCCTCTTTTGCCATTTGACTTAGTCTATATTTTAAGGTGTTACTTCTTTCAGTCAAGTTGTTGGCTCTCTTTTCATGATTTCTTGCATCAATCTCATTTCTCTTCCCAATTTTTCCTCAACTTCTCTTACTTGATTTTCAAAATCCTTCTTCTACTCCTCCATGGACTGTAACCAGTTTTTGTCCCCCCAAAAAGAAGCTAAAGTTGGATGGCTGTATTTGTTTTGCTTCCTTTCCTTGCTCATGTTGCCAGTCAATTATTTAACTTTGAGCTCTTTGCCACAATAGAACTCTGCTTCCGTAGGGGAGAGTTTGTCCTCAATTGCTGGGGTTTTCACAGCTGCCAGAGCTATTATGAGGGGACCATCTCTACAGCCACCACCAGCTTTGGCTCACTGGTCACACATCTCAGGACTACCACCTAAGACCGCAATCCAGATCCAGGCAGGTTAAGGCAAGAGAGCACTTAGGCTCTGAGTGGTTGCTTGGCTCCCCTTATCATCTGCAGGCCAGGAGCTCTGAAGCAGCCATGCATAGGTGGCCACAGGGGTGCAGCTTCCACTGCTTCTCACTCTGGGAGCAGTGGTCGGACCATACTCTGCCCACCCCCAGATCCAGCAGAGTTCCACTGACCTTTTACTTTGGCATTGATGGGTTGATAATTTTGGAAACTGCCACAGCTGCTGATGATCCACTCTCATGGTGTCCCTCCAGCTGATTAGGGCCTTCTTGGGGTTAAAACCACGGGCTCATGTGGGCATGTGTTCCACTTCCAGAGTCCTGTGAGGGACCCTTCCTGTCTGCCTGCCAAGCTGTCTTTAGCAGATTTGTTTCTCTCTGTCATTTTGTGGGTTCTGTAGCTCTAAAATTTGTTTAGAGTCATATTTTATAGGTATTTGAGGTGGTAATGGTGGGAGTCCAAAGAGTTTCATGCTTCTACGCAGTCATCTTGACTCTGCCTGAAAAATCTTTTAAAATTAATCTAATTAAAATTTTCCATTTCATAGATTGTAATGCTCTTAGTCTCTCATTTGGTCATGGATTCTTCTCTTATTTATAGACATGACAGGTAAACTCTTCCAGGCCACCCTAATTATTCCATGGTATCACCTTTTATGTTTAAGTCACATGCCTGTTTTGAACTTTTCTTGATATATTGTGTGGGATATTTGTCTGTACCTAGTTTCTGTCATACTCTTTTCCAATTTTCCAAGCAGTGTTTGTCATATAGTGAGTTCTTGTCCCAAAATCTTGTAAATCTGGGTTTATCAACCACTATATTACTATAGTTATTTGTGACTGTGTCTTGCTTACATAATCTGTTCCACTGATCCATCACTCTACCAGATGATTTTAATAACTTTACAATACAGTTTGAGAACTGGTACAGTTAAGCCACCTTCCTTAACATTTTTTTTCATTAATTCCTCTGATATTGTTGACATTATGTTTTTCCAGATTAATTTTCTTACTAGAACTGTGATCAGTTCTGTGAACCTGATACCCATGTGTGCATTGAAGCAAAGTCCTGAACCTGGTACTAGCAAGGTGTTCCCTGCAATTTCCTTTTGATCAGTTGTTCTTCCCCCAACCCTACTTTCTTTAGGCTGAGAGCTACAGGAGTCATATCTGCTAAAATAGTTGCCCCCCAAGGCCTACACTGACTTCTGGGCTGTGGCCTGCTACTGGTTTGTAGTACAGGTTTCAGCAGGGGTGTGGGGCCCCCCTACTAGCTTCTGCAGGGACTTAGGATCTTCCTGCTGGTCTGCACTTAGGCATGGAAAATATGGGCAAGGAGCTAAGTTGCTGGCTTGTGTTGGGTGTGGGACCTTGCTGCTGGTTTCCACTAATTCAGGATAGCTCCTGTGAGTTTCTGGTTCTGCCTTACTCTGTCATGTTGGCCACAGAAGTGTTCAGTGATTTCAATAATAATAAAGATCCTGAGACAAATTTTAATATTCAAAATATATACCTAAATAAAACTACTTTATATCTCTTAACTAATGAATGGAAATGGAAATGAAATCACAATAAGAGCATTATAAATGACAGTAATATTTGCTTCTTGATGACAACAGGCATGAAGGGGGAAGAAAGTGAAGGGGGTGAATGAGGAATACATTGATTTTCTACAAAATAGATGACGATGGTAATGATGATATAGTACTTTGAGGTTTCTAAATTACTCTATATCTGTTATTTCATTTGATCCTGGCTAGACAAAGTTAAAGAAAAATTGATAATGCAATAAGAGAAGAGAGATAAGAAAATGTAGTTTAAACTTGAAAGATCATGTGAGAGATTACCATCATTACTTAAAATGAAAAAGTCATGGACTTATTTTTAAGCATCAGGTAAAAAGTTAACACATAATGAGAAAGGAAGTGGTTTTCCCATAGGCACCTCTAACTCAACATCTCCAAAACTACTCCATTATATTTTCCCCTAAACACTCCTTACTTTCAGTCTTCTCTATTATTATTCTCATCTTCTTGGTGACTCAGGATTGCAACATAAATGTCTTCCTCAACAGTTTGCTCTTTTCAGTACTTTACTATTTTTTTTTGTACCTTGGCAACATCTTTGGCATATGTCATACTCAGAAGTACAGTTTAAGGAGCTCATTATCTTTCATTTGAATAACCACAGTAGCCTTCTATTTGGTTTTCCATGCCTCAAGTCTCTCCTCTCTCCAATACTTTTTTTCATTCTTCTAATGCTAAGATTATATGATTCTATAACTTATGAGGAGTAAAAATATGAAGTTTACAAGACAGTCTTCATAGAGTGTTGCATCCACAGCACTATCTGTACTCATACATTTCATATATATTGTGGTTGTTATTGACAATAAAATCACTATAAAAACTTGAAATTTTTATCAGTAAATAGCTGGAGGCTTATAATGCTGATTTCCAGTTTCTGCTCAGTACTTTAGAAACACAGAGACACAAATCCCTCTTTCATAAGAAGTAGCTGAAATGATCAGCATTTTGACATACAGTGTATGCAAATGTTTTAACATTTTATATTTCATTAAAATGAGATATCTCACTCTGGAATTTAAAATCTCACTTTGGCATTCCATAAAAAGCCAAATTTGGTTCAAGTATTTAATTTTTTTTTTAATTTTTAGTTAAACAAAAGCCAAAAGATACAGAATTTTAGAGTAGAAAATATAACTTGGGACAGAGTAGTAGAATTTGGTCAAACATTAAATGAAAATGAACATCTTTCAAAAATAGCTAAGTATCAGTTGAGGACATGGTACAAGTTTTAGTAATGAACTTGTGGAAGGTTCATTTTAGAGTCCTTGCTAGTGAGCACTGAAGAATATGATGGTATGTATCATGGTTCCTTCAGGCGTGTTGGAGGGAATGTGGGAAAAATGAATGTACTGGTAATGGAATTTGGAGATGCCCCTGTACTGGCTTGGTTTTTGGGTTGAGTGTTAAAACCCAGAGCTTATGAATCCCACTTGTGGGATAGACTTGTTGATATGAAGAGAGAGGGCTGAACTGGGAGGAGCCGTGAATTGGGAGAGAGGACCAAGCCTAGAGAAGGCCAGGAGGACTTTGGGAGAGCAGTATCCAGTACTGTGGAGCCTGAGCTGCTGAGAGAAAGACTGCTGAGAACCCATTGGAATTGCCCAGGACTTTTGAGAACTGCCAAGAACTGAGGAGGCATCGCTGTGATGCCGGTATTTTGTCTGTTTTGGTATTGTTTTGCCAGATTCTCCTGATGGTGAAGGACAGTGCTGCTGTTGTAGAGGTCCTGGAACCTGGCTGTTGGTTCAGAAGACCTGAAGGAGGATTTTCCTGTTGTATGTTTACAGAAATCCTGGAAAAGGGCCTTACTGATGTTTTCAGGGGTTCTGGGACTGTTCTATAGGCAGAGAGTGACTTGATGAGGACACTGGCTATGACTTTGTTGAGCCTTGTCTCCCCAGGAACTGAAATTGCTGAGGGCTTGCCTTGAGTGAAGGATGAAAGAAGGCTCTCTCCTTGGGTATTCAATGCTGAGCTTAACCTTGTAACTTAAGGGTAGATGTCCTTTTGTGTTCTCCTGCCCCTTTTGAGATTCAGGGGTGGGAAGCCTTTGAGTGATTGACCAAATGAATGTACTTTGTTTATGGTTGGAGACTAATCTCCATTTGAGAAGAGACTTTTGACTGACTAAATGAATATACTGTCTAGGGGTGGAGTAGTACCTGGATTGGATTGAGAACTTGCTAAAGGAACAAGTTTCACTGTATTTTGACTTTTTCTGTTCTGTGAATGTTTGCTGAATAAATGGGGTTTACTATGCTGGTAATGTGAACCTTGGAAGTTGCCTTTGCTTGGCATTACAATGAGACATTAATACCCTGTTAGCTGAGTTAAGAAGTGATCCAACCATTTTGGAGAGTAATTTGAAACTATGCCCAAAGGACTATAAAACTGTGCATACCTCTTAATCCAGCAATATCACTACTTGTTCTATAACCCAAAGACATTTTAAGAAGGGGAAAGGAATATTTGTACAAAAATATTTACAGCAGCTCTTTTTGTAGTGACAAAGAATTGGAAACTGAGTTCATTGATTGGGTAATAGCTGAACAAGTTGTGATATATGATTGTAATGTAATATTTTTTGCTCTAAGAAATGACTAGCAGGATGATTTCAGAAAAAAAAAACCCTAAAGAAACTTACATTAACTGATGCAAAATGAGCAGAACCAGGAGAACATTGTCCACAGTAATAGCAATATTGTATGTTGATCAACTATGAATGACAACTATTCTCAGAAGTACAGTGATCCAGGAAAATCCTGGAGAACTTAAGGTGAAATATGTCATTCATGTTCAGAGAAAGAACAGATGGAATACGAATGCAGATTGAATCATATTATCATTTTTTCTTTTTTGTTTGTTTTTCCTTTACAATATGACTAATATAAAATATTTTGTATGATTACACATTTATAACCTATATCAAATTGCTCACCCTCTTAGGGAAGGGTGAGGCAAGGAGGTAACAGGGAATTTAGAACTCAAAATATAAAAAATAACATGAATGTCAAAAATTATTTTTACAAGCAACTGTGAAAAATAAGATATTTAAAAATAAAATTATTTATATATAATTTGACCTCTCCTATATATTTTTTAAAAATTCATATGAATTTTTAAGTCATTCCCTTTTACCTTTGCTAGAGCAATTATTTTAGGATGAAATTCTTAATATCTTTACTTTTATCATATATTTTAGATTCATTTTATTTCTTGTTGTTGGAAAAAAATTCAAAATTGAATTTGCTTATAACTGCTTTAATCTTTCTTGTCTGCTGTAATAGCATTTACTTGTCATTCAAGTACTGAAAATGGAAAAAGATGTACATCTCTTTAGCTGAATTTGTAGGTTACCTCTGTTAGAATCCTGTGAGCTCTGTTGATTTTCACCATTATCATTAACTGCCCATGGGATTTTTTATGTCATTTCTGAAGATAAAGTGCTGATTATTTTCTTCTTCATAGTTTTTAAAATCACAAAGTTACTCTTTATTTCTTTCTTGTTTTGTCCTCTAGATTTGACATCTTTTATTTGAATTAATTCCAGAAGGTTTCCTTTTTTTTCTGGTTGGGAATTTTATTTCTCTGGGTGTCTGCCTCCTCCATTCTTTTTGCATTACATTCCAGTAAGACTATTATTTAGAAAAATTAGACTTCCATTTTGTTTATTACCCATTTTAATCTATTGAGAAAATTCAACCTTTTGATGTTAATTTTGGTATCATACTAGTATTTTTCTGCCATTACTTCATCTTTCCATTAATAATATTTTATTGTATTACAATTTATGTTTGCTCATGTCTTTATTTTTTTTTCTTAAATGCAATTTTGAGGACTTCTGGTGGTTTTGCTTCCTTATTTTTCTTTATGCTGCTATTTCTAAAGCTGACAGTGAATGTATAGATTTCCTCATAACCTTTCACTCTGCCTTTTTCCCAGAAACTCCTTTAACAGTTTTATAGCAAAGAAAGGAGAAACCATACAGAACCCTAACAGTCTTTTTGATTGATAGTATACGTCCTTTTGAGTTTATATTAAGTGAGTTGTGAGTCAAAGGCCATTTGGAATTAGGTTTTTATTTGCAATGAATCTAAATCAATTGAAAAAGTACACAGATGGTGAATTTCATCTTCTGAGTGTCTGTGATAACTCATTAGTGCATATGCAGTCCTGGCCTTTGTAAGATCTTATCTTAATGTATTTAATATGTCTCTCAGAAGACTGCTGAAATATTTTTGATGGGCATAATTGCACATAGCTTTTGGTAATATTATGGCGTAGAGGAAAGGTAATATGTTTTCACATCGCTCAAACTACTAGAAACTTTATCAGTTTTTTCCACCATTCCCAGCTGTTCCATTTTAAGCATGAATATACAACTTCAATAGACACATTAATGGAACTTCCAAAAGTTGAATGTAATTATCTTATAATATGTACCTGACTTTGTTGTTAATTACTCTTACTCGAAATAATTACCATAAAGGAAAATAATTGTTGGCATATTCAAGTCATTCTAATTACATGCTTTTCTCACCATTTTCTTATTTCTTCCAAATAATTTTGAAATTATACAATTTTCAATAGCAAAAATGTTACTATTATTTTAAATTCAGGTTATAGTTATCTTCCCCTTCTGAAGCTACATGGACAATGGTTCATATCTCAGTGTGTGCAGGCTCCCAATCATACCAAAGAAAAATGAGCTGGCTATGTGGCCTATAAATGTTAGACCTCAATTAGAAGGTCACTAATATTCTCTGTTTTATACCTATCCACATTCCTCCTCCTTAATACTTTCTCCATCCTTGCTAATTATTGGAACTTTGAGGTGTGTGGAACCTTTGAAAAATTAGCTCCCTTCATTCATTCCTGGTTATTTATTCCTAGACTACATGTTCTACTTTGTTCTTGAAGAAGGACTTTTAGCTGTCCATCACCTTGCCTACCTGAACTTTATCTCCTTCATATATAAAGATTATAATTTCTGATTGGTGACCATATTCTTCTTATGATCAGGAAAGTTAATAGGGAATTTATTTATTTTTATTTTTTTATTTTTTTTTTACTTTTATTTATTTTAGTTTACATCATTCATTTCCACCAGATTTTGAGTTACAAATTTTCTCCTCAACTTTCCCCTACCCACCACCCCAAAACAGCCATCCCATTATATAACCCCTCCCCCAATCTACTCTCTCCTATGTCCTCCCCCATCGCCCCTCTGACTTTCCTGTAGGGCAGGATGGATCTCCCTACCACAGTGCCTGTGTGTCTTATGTTCCAGTTGGATGTAGTTAATAATAATAACAATAATGATAATAATAATAATTCTATATATAAATATATATATACATATATATTTTTAACATTTGATTATAGAACTTTAAATTCTAGATTCTTTTTCTTCCTCCCTCGTCACCCATCCCCACTGGAAGGACAAGCAATCAAACACAGGCTGAACACGTGTAATTATGCAGAACCTCTCCACAGTGGGCATATTGTGAGAGACTGATTACATGTCTCTCCTTCCTATCTCACCCTCCCCCCCCATTCCACTCTCTACCCTGTCCCTCTACAGAAGTGTGCACTTTCATCAATCCTCCCCCCCACCCTGCCCTCCCCTCTATCTTCCCACCTTTCATCCCCATTCTTCCTATTCTTCTATGTGGCAAGATGCCCAGTTTAGAGTTTATGTCATTCCTTC
>CM053584.1:338848151-338872608 GCA_028627135.1 Pseudochirops cupreus | reverse complement strand
TTGTCCCTCCTTTAACAAGTTTATGTTCTAATTCAGGGAAATAGAGAAAAGGTTTTGGCTGTAGGACAGATGGAAAAGCCCAGAAATCCTATCTGTGTACTGCTAAGATATAGGAGGTACAGAGTTTCATCAAATGCTGTTGACTGTGTTTAGGGTTCTGGAAGGCATGGCAGAAAGACAGAAGATAAGACATAGAAGTCATCATGTGCATTGAGAAGGCAAATAGTAAGGCCAGGTGGTTTTCCATAAATATTTTTTTTATTTTTATCCTATTTTTATCCTATGTTACTGATTTTTAATATTTTCTTCTTTCTCCTTATCTAGACTTCCTTGCTGTTCTAATTTTTATTTCTTAACCAGTAATAAATATTCATGAAGATTACTGCTTTATAAAATAATGTGAATTCTGGAAGTGCTAATTGCCCTTTATTTTTTTTTTATTTATTTATTTTGGTTATTGCACAAGAGAGTTAAATCTTTTATTCTAAAAAGAAAGTTTCATTATTTTTTCTAGTTCTATGACATATTAGTTTGTCACTAATTCAATAAATGTCATAAAAAATTTCATATGGACAAGGCCCAGCCATGAGCATTGACTATCCCTTCAGGTCTTAAAGTTTTTTGTTTGTTTTTTCTTAGCATCATAGATATAATGATATGGGTCCTGAATTTGCCTTAATACACTGATTTTTAGATATTATAGGCAATTTCTTTTTATTTCAATTATTGATTTAAAATATATCACCCCAGATGTTGTCATCACTATGTAAGAATGTTTTCCATTGGGTTTATTTTTTACCCTGAAACATTACCAAAATTACTGTTTCACTTAATTTCTTTGTCAATTCCCTAGAATTGTCAAAGTTAACTATAATTTCACATATTAAAAATTGCTTCCTTTGTGTCTGTCTTTATACCTTTAATCTCACTTAACTGTATATTCCTTTTTTATTTATATGAAAAGATGATTATTCTTTAGTTCTTATTTAGATTTATGACAGAGAAATTGCCTTTTCCCATTCATTGGAACTACAAAAATCATTTCCAGGAGCACATTTGTTAATCAACTAATAAATTATGGTTAATTAGTTCTTTGAATAATTATTTAACTAATACATTATTAACTAATACAACTATTAACTCAACTTTGTTGAGCACTTTGCAAATATAGTGTGCTTAGAGAAATGTCAAATAGGAATGCTGGAGACAGCATTCAATATATTCTTTGCACATATTAATTACTTGATAAATGTTCATTAAATTGAATTTGGGAATGGCAGTCTCTGGGAACATTTGTTATAAGGATCATTTTCCCCCTGTGAATTTCATCCCACAATCTTCTGCCAAGACTGAGGGTCATTCTTTCTGAGCATGGAAAAGGGCCAAGCAGATTGTGGACATAGTCAATGATAACTGGTTTCACTTTATATACTGATCCATGGCATCATCACAGAATATAAACTTGCCTTCCTGGTATATTGTTTTAAGTAGTGATACCTTTGAAAACAATACTTTCAGTTAGGCAAGGATGGCATTTCCCCTACAGCTTACTGAACATCTCTTTTACTGGTCATCTTAACTTGAATTTCTCATAGGCATCTCAAAATCTACATCTCCAAAGCAAACCACATGGATCCTGATTAATATGACTAGTGAATCTTCTGAAGTAAGTAGTTATTTTTGAGTTCACACAATCAGAAATTATATTTATTTAAAATAGCGTAATTATTTCCATCCAATGGAAGTATCCAGGTTGAATTTGAATAATGCGACTGCTTCAGAGAATCTCTTATTCCCACTAATTGGAACCTAGTTCTATGCCCATGTCTACACCTGTAACTATTTATGTATGTATATGTATGTTTTTATATGACACATGTATGTAACCCTAAATCCATATCTTTTAGCAATCTTCTTATTTCTGTTGATGAAAACCATTCTTCTTATTCCCAAGCTTTGCAATCTAGAAGTCATTCATGTCTCTTCATTCTCACTCACTTCCCATAGCCACCCTCCAGTCTAGAAGGTTTTTAAGAAGAACTTTTAGAGGATGGATGAACACTGGTCAGGCATGTTATACTGGGGGATTTCTTTTGCATATGGTTTGTACTAGATGGCCATTGAGTTTCCTTTCAACTCTTACAGTCTGTGATTCTTTGTAATGGGAAATGGACGATCAGAAATGTTAAATATGGGGAACAGACATATCTAAAAAAGATCATTCCTTTGCTGGCTCATCAACTACATTAGACATACTGAGTTTTCCCAGTGTCCTGGACTCCTCTCCTCTCCTTTCCTTTCCTCCCCTTTGCTTTCCTCTCATCTCCTCTCCTCTCATCCCCTATTCACTTTCTGTCTCCTCTCCTCCTTACCTCCTTTCCTCTCCTCTATCTGTCTCTCTGTGTCTGCATCTGTCTGCCTATCTGTCTGTCTCTCCTTTCCTCTCCACTTCCAACTAACCAACTACCATGGTTTTAATTATCAACTCTATATACACCTTCTCCTCTGCCTGACAGAATCTCAAACTTCTAGGGCTTTGTTGATCTTTTAATTTATAACTACTCCTTTAAAACGAAAGGAAAGAAGACAGGGACAGACAGTCAGACAGATAGATGGATAGACAGACAGACATGATAGATGGATAGATGGATGGATGGTTGGATGGATGGATGGATGGATAGAGCCACTGTACTAATAATCATGAGGGAAAAGAATGCAAGTAAACATGACAGTGACTTCCTTTAAAGAGCTTGTGTTCTGATGTGGGAAGATAGCATACTATTTAGATATAGAATGTGGAAAGGGAGAGGGAGAAGACATTTCTGAAATTATAGATTTAGAGCTAGAGGGGATCTATGGAATCATAGATTTAGAATCATGTCAAAAAAGTTAAAGAAAGTTAAAAAAAAAGCTTAAATCTGATTATAAGTGGATTAGTTTTCTATCTGTAGATAGCTAATATATTTAATTATGAATTCTTTGGAACTACAGTCGGTCCTTGTGTTGATAACAGTTGCTAAGTCTTTCCAAGATGATGATCTTTATAATACAGCTATTAATTGTAAATTGTTCTCCTGAGTCTGCTCACTTCACTTTGTGTCTGTTCAAACGTGTCTTCACAGATTTCTCTGAAACCATGCCCTTCATAATTTCTTATGGC
The DNA here is from genome assembly GCA_028627135.1 of Pseudochirops cupreus. NCBI lineage: Eukaryota > Metazoa > Chordata > Mammalia > Diprotodontia > Pseudocheiridae > Pseudochirops > Pseudochirops cupreus. The sequence goes on along the minus strand of CM053584.1, from coordinate 338,869,448 downwards.
ACAGTAATATACCATTATATTCATACACCATAACTTGTTCAACAATTCCCCAATTGATGGGTATTTTCTCAGTTTCCAGGTCTTCACCATCACAAAAAGGGCTACTATAAATCCGTTTGTACATGAGTCCCTTTTCTCTTTCTTTGATGTCTTTTGTGTAATAGACCCAGAAGTAATATCACTGGATTAAAAGGTATGCACAGTTTAATAACATTTTGGGCCTAGATTCAGATTGTATTTCCATAATGGTTCAATCAGTTCATAGGCTCCACAACAATTCATTGGCATGCCTGTTTTCCCAATAGCACTTTCAAAATTTTTCATTTTCCTTTTTTTGTCATTTTAATGAATCTTATCAGTATAAAATGGTACCTCAGGTGTGTTTTGATTTAAATAGTTTGTTAGTGATTGAGAGCACTATTTTCCATATGGCTATTAGTAGGTTGGATTTGTTCTTTTAAAAAATGCATACTTATATCATTTGATCATTTATCAATTGAATAATGGCTCTTTTTAATATAAATTTTACGCAGTTCCCTATATATTAGAAATAAGACCTTTTATCAAGAAACTTCAGTAGCCTTTTAATTGGTCTGTCCATGCCAATTCAACATTAACTTGACTGTCAAAATGACATTCTCAAAACAAAAATCTGACCATGTTAGCACTCAAAATCTTGTATCTCTCTATTATCTACAGGACCAAATTTAAATTTACTTCTTTAGAATTGAAAACTTTCCATAACTTGTTTCTATTTTTGCAATTTTTTTTCATTTTATTCTCCTCTCTATACTTCACAATTCAGTTATAACATTTTATTTTTAGTTCCTCATCCATGTTATTCCATCTCCTATCTCTATTTCTTTACACTGTCTTCTCTCATGCCTGGAATGCACTCTTTTCCATCCTCTAAATCTTAAACTTTGTGGTTCTCTTTATACTCATCATATCAACATCTTCCCTGGGCAATAATATAATGTCCAGTAAAGTTATATTCATTCAATCAATCAATAATAATTCAATACACATTTATTAAGTGCCTACAATGCACTGTACTCAACCCTGAACTTTTATGTTCTGTTTTGTTTGATGAAAGAAAAGTTTCCTCACCAGAGCTTCCCTGCTGACAAAATCACAGATCCTAATGTTATTCATGGGTGTGTATGCATGCATGCATGCATGCATACATACATATACATACATACAAGCATACATACATATGCATATTAAAACAATAGCATTCTTTTATTGTTCTATTATTCAAAGTTGAACATGCAATTTTTTGGTACTATTGCCAGAAACAAGCAAATATGTAGGAGATTGGGTTGATATCAACTGTGCAGTCAACATGATTGGCAATGCTTATGCATAGCCACTGAATTACAGAATTTATATAAATGACAATAAAATAAATTTTGGAACAAAATTGTCTTAGAGCCTTATGCATACTTTTCATAAGTAGAGTCCATATAAGAGCCAGTTTTTCTGTCTCTTTCTTACAGGAAACCACTGAATGGGTTTTCAAACCATATTTGAAGTAATCATCCCAAGTTATTTTCCTGGCCAGAATATGAAATATAATTTGAATTTGAGAGTAGCATTGGAGATTTTAGGTGATTTGGACATTTATTCTAATCAGCAGTGGATTTCTATATCTTCACAACCCTCCTTTTCACTAACCTCTTCTAACTTTTCTGCTGCAGAATTATTCCTCCCACTCCCTGAACTGCCCCAAAGCAACAGGAAAAATTAGAAAAAAAGAATAAATACAAAGAAATGAGAATGAGATTCAAATAATGCCTCACTTCTTTTTAGTTATTCCTTCATATGATACAAAGTAGCACTCTGTCAGAATGACTTTCAACTGCTATTCAACATTCATCCACCAGAAACTGTACAATGGAAGCACCACATGAGATGTGGTGCAGAGGGAACAGTATGTTCTAGCTCAGCATGAAATGTGCATTTAAAAATGATACAGCATATACACAAGGATGGACCTTTCTAGAAATTTTGGGGGGCATTTTGCATTGTGGATTCTTCATATTCCTGCTGTAAGTAGCTCACAATTCACAAAATGATCATTTTAATGAATATTGGCATCTTAGAAAAAGGCAGGTGTTTCCAATGAATAGTGATCTTTATTTCTCTTGTTATGGTAATTAAAGAAATAAAACCCAGCTGCACTTAAAGTCTTGTTTTTACACTAAAATTTAGAAGTAAAGTTTTTTTTTTATCTTATTAGAGAATACTGTTGGTTTTTTTTTTGGAGGAATAATATTGAACACTTTTTGTTTGACTGTTTCCTTTAAAAAATATATTTCAACACTTAAAGTGATCCCTGGCACCCTAAGGTTCAATGCCCAGGGAACTAAGTTGAGTTCAATGCAATAAATATTTATTAGACATTCACTAGGTTCAAGAAATTCTGCTAAACACAGGGAAAATTAAGACAAAAAAAACCTTCAAGGATATTTCATTGTCAAAGGAGGTGTTGGCATGTATGAAAATAAGCATAAGAGTGGGCAGGCTGATAAGTACAAAGGGGAGGTCCAAAGTTCTGGGAGTATTTGGCAAAGGGAGACCATGGTATGGAGGAGATACCAACCCAAAATCTAATTACTGATGCTAAAATGTAATCATGAGTTGAGTCCAATGGTCTAATTCATGTATTTATTGTTCTTGTTGCATTTTTTTTCTGTTTTCATTACAAGAGTTAAAAAGTGCCATGAATAATAATAACAGACTTTGCTATAAAGGTGGAAGGTAAGATTTTATAAAGGGCTTTGACTGAGTATGTGGTTTACAACAACACTCTGGGTAGGTACTTTTTGTATTATCTCCTTATTACAAGGGAAGAAATGAAACTTAAAAGACATTATGTAAACCTACCCATGGTAAATTCATCTCTTACTCTATCCTACTCATACTCTTATCCAATCTACAATGTACCAGCAACCAGACCTCAGTCTTCTCTGGCACAGAGGATAGAGTGTTTACCCCAGAGTCAGGAAGCCCTGAGTTCAAGTACAACTTTAGGCACTTAGTAGCTTGTGTGATTCTATTTGCCTCAGCTTCCTCGCCTGTAAAATGGTAAGAATAATCACACATACCTCTCAGATTTTTGCACTACTATGTAAGGATCAAAGAAGCTATTTATAAAAGCATTTGTAATAGCACAGTGCCAAAAACATAGTAGGCAATATATAAATGCTTATTCCTTCCCCCTTCCTCTTTCTTAATAGCTTTCTATCTTGATTGATATTAGCAATACAATTCAAAAGGAAAAGTCACATCAAACTTGCTCTTTAATTATACTAGTAAATATTGAATTATGCTAAATTTTTGCCAAATAAATATTTTGAAATAATCTGTGCTGTGAAAATTAGGAAAACAATTAAAATACAATAATTTAATTTTAAAATACAATAATAAGAACTGCAATTTATATAGGATTTTAAACTTTGCAAAGGGATTTGCTTAATTATTTCATATGAACTTCACAAAAACTAAGTGAGGCAAATGATATTATTACGATTATCTCTTTTTCACAGATGAGAAAACTGAGTCTCAAAGAGACTAAGTAATTTGCAGACAATCACACAGGGAATATCAGAGTTGAGAAATAAACTGAGGCCTTCCCAATCCCAAGGTCAGCATTCTACCTCCTGGATCACAGTATTCTTCTTATAAACTAAATGCACTGACAATCATTTATCTTTGAATTTTGCAGAGAATTATTCAAGGCTATAAATACCCTACAGATAATTTATTGTCCATACATGTTTAAATAGAGCTAGTAAACTGTATTTAAAACATGACTTGGAAGCCTAGGGATGTTAGAGAAACTATAGTTACAATTAGATTCCTGATTTTCAGGTGGGATATTTTCAGATCACAGCATTCACTTGGCTGAATTACTATTAAGAACTACAAAGTAATTGTGAAAATTCATGAGGTTCTTGGCACTGGAAATGAGAAAGAGTTAATCAGTATTGTTTCATCAAAATCACTCATAATACATTGAAGCACTTGTTCCAACAAGTGTAAATAAGTCCTTTTGCTACTAAGCCATGCCTGGTTTTATCAGGCTGATGTGAGAAGCACATTTGAAACATTATGGATACACAAGTTGTCACTTGTGAAATCCAACTTGATTTATCTTATTTAGCACAGGTAGACTTGGTTGTACAACCACATGTTGTTGTTGGATAGTTCTCTAATGAGGAACAATTTAGCATAAAATATTGAATATGATGGAGATGTTGGGAAGGATTTGCTTCAGGGTAACACACACAGAGCACCCCCCCCCAAAAAAAATAGAGACATAATAATTTCTATTTTGCTCTGACGGTTGTTAGATTTTTATTTGTTCTGTAGTTGCATCTTCATTTAAAATAAACACAAATATACTTGAGCATTATGATCATACTTTATCATTTAGAATTCTTTTATGAAATGGGGATCAAAGTTGAGACTGCATTTTTTTCTGGTTGCGTTAAACAACCCTTTTACTTAAAAGTCACAGTGCTCTGCAATTTTTTAGCATCTTGTATTTTGTTAAATTTTTTTTGTTAGATTTTTTGATTAATCCTCTCCATATGGCTACACAGAAAGTAGAAGTTATTATCTCCAACTTTCAACTGAAGAAGGAGGTGGTCTCTGAGGTTAAGAAATTAACTGAAATCAACTGGTCTCAGGCCTCAGTTGGGATGCCATGAACCAAGTCTAACAGGAAGCTGCATCGTGTATACATGTGTCTTGATCATTGTAAATTCAGAAAACAGATACAGGATGATTTGAAGTGAAGTATTCCACTTACTATCCAGTCAAGGTCTATATTTTATCTTGGCATCCATAACATAGAATATAAAAAAGATGAAGCTCTCAAATACAATCAGAGTTTTATTTTCATAAACCATGTAAATATGACTATCATTTCACTCTTTGAGCTTTACAAAGAATCATCAAAGATTGAAAAATAGCCAACAAATCATCTATTGCCTATGCATCAGAGCATATCATCCTTTTGTCCTTATTCTTTAAAAAAATCATGAACGGATTTTAGATGAGCAAAAAGCAATCATAAATAATGTAGGAAAAGAAAACAAGTGAAGGAAAGCTGTAGCTAAAAGTTTTCAACTCATCACATGGAAGGTACCCTTTGAACAGGACCAGACAATGATAAACATAATTATGGTATCTTTGAACTGCATAGGTCTCTGGTGTAATGAAGAAGCATTGGCACTTTGGTAACTAGCATGCGGAATGGATCAGGAGAGAATGATGGAAATGTAATGTCCCATTATGAGCTGAATTGCTGTACTGAGATCATCCATCTCTCCTGGACTGGAAAGCCATGGCTGTCTAGTGACTTTATAAATATTCAGATCACATGTTGTAGATTTCTGATTTTTTCTATTTTTATTCCACTAATAAACAATAGGAAAGATGCTGTTGAATAAATGTAGGAGAGGTGAAATAGGCCTCTAAGATAATGTTCAGCAAAAGGAAAGAAGACCTGAACTCTATTGCCTAAGGCTACTAATTAATGTTTAGTCAGTTCAGGCATGCCTGATACTTCATGACCTCATTTAGGGTTTTCCTAGCAAAAATATTAGAGTGGCTTATTGTTTCCTTCTCCAGTTCATTTTACAGATGAGAATACTGAGGCCAACAGAGTGAAGTGACTTATCTAGGCTCATATATCAAGTAAATGCCTGAGGTCAGATTTGAACTCAGGAAGAAACATCCTCCTGACTCTAGGCTCAACACTCTATACACTGCACCAATTTGCTGCCTGAATGATCATTATATTACCTAAAGTAATGGAACCATTACTATGTTTCCACCTACTCAAACTGAACATAATTATATGCAGTACCCCAAAAAATTGCAATTTCAATAAGATTATTTGCAATTTTTAAGAACTTCATGAAAGCAAAGGGATAGTTTTACATATGTGTTTTACATTGAACCCTCAACCTGTACCTCATCACTTGCAAAACAAAAACAAAATCAAAACCCATGGATCTTTTTGGTCTGTAAAACTAATTATGCGTGAAAGGGCACCATATATTGCTAAAATTTTCTTTTCTTATCACAAATTATATAGATAGATAGATGCATGTGTTTTGTGTGCTCATATATACATATACACATATACACATATATGTGTATTTATGTCCCTCTATGTAAACTGAAGAGTTTGAGTGATATAAAATGTTATAATAATAATTAATATTCAGTGTATATTGTTGTGATTCCTGGAACATGAGAATCTCTAAAAATTATTTTGAAAAAATTATCACACAGCAGAAAATGGAAAGAGTTCTGATGAGTTAGAACATCCTGCACCATGTCACAAATAAAGACCTTTGAATAAGAACTAAAATTAAGGATATCATCAGGAAAATATACAAAATTTTGGTTAGTTGTACATTAAGAGTGAAACAAAAGCAGTGGACAGTCAATGTCCTCCACGGGCATCCTCACAATGTCAGGAGAAAGCAAGGAAGGCAACATTGAATGTGGAACCAGTGGGAATACCCAGATAAGTCAAAGAGATGACGTAATTATGGACGGGTTACATTCTGTATCATTGAAGGGAACATTCAGTATTTGGATAATGTTATTCCATGGCTTCTTTGGAACTCGAATATGAAACTCTTTAATTTTCTGTTAGAGTATCTTGTAAAGTAAGACTCATTGATCACTTCATTTGCTTATTTGGAAAGAAAATGGCAAACCACTCCAGTATCCTTGCCAAGAAAGACCTATGGATAGGGGTCATGAAGAGTACAACATGGCTAAACAACAACAATTGCATAAAACAGATTATCCAAAGAAGTTCTTAACAAATAATTTCTGATTATTGTTGTATATGTTTCTACAGATTGTATTATTATTACAAAGGAGAAATATAGGCTATAGGGCCATACCATTAAATGGAGTAAGAACAGGTTGAATTGTTAAGAAAAGATCTCCAGAGATCTGTTCTGGCACTGCATTCCTTAAAATATTTATTTTGTATAAGTGAATGCATCACATTACTGTCAGATATACTTATAACAAAAATTGGGAAAGTTAACCAATATACCAAATGATAAAGTTATGGTAGAATATTCACCAGAATCAAATAAGATTAAGCTTCATATGTAATGTTAACAGTTTTCTTAATCTTCCCAATAACCCTGTGAGGTGGATGCTATTATTATTATCCTCATTTCACCAATGAGGAAAGTAGGATGTGGAGAAGTTAAGTAATTTTCCCACGGTCAGTTCTAGAGAGTCATTGAAGGAATAAGTAACATATCAACACCTTTCTGGACCAGTGTTTGAAGTAAAATCTTCCTGATCCCAGTTCCAATCTGTAATGGTAATTAATTTAAATTTGAAGACTCCTTTTTCTTATGTCAAGTAAGGAGGTACTTAGCCCTTAGTCAAGCCTCTGTGAAAGAGGCAGAGGGTGTGAACTCTGTCTCCTATTGCTGACATATAACAGGAAGGGTTTGGCTGAAACGGGAAGCCAATGCTGTGTGTGTATATGTAAGAAAAGCCCCAGAGAGGCAGAATCAGAATTTTTCTCCTAGCAGGCTCCTGGTGGAAGAAGTAGAATTTTCTCCTGACAAGATCCTGGTGGAAGAGTCATGGAGACTGAAGCCAGCTGAGAGAGAGAGGGAAAGAGAAAAAGAGAGAGAGACAGAAAGAGAGAGAGAAAGAGAGAGAGAGAGAGAGAGAGAGAGAGAGAGAGAGAGAGAGAGAGAGAGAGTTTCTCTCTTGGCAACATCTGGAAGCTGGCCTGCTACAGCTGACTGAGAACTGTGTTGGAATTTTCTTGAGACCAGAATCTGGTGAAGGCTGAAATTGCTGCTGGGAGGGCTGCCTGGAAGGCCGAAGTTGTTACTGATGCCTGGAAGGCTGAGATTTCTTCTGGATCCTAGGGCAAGCCTGACTGCCAGAGGACTGAAGAAGCATGAACAAGTTGCTAATACTTTGTTTGTGGCTTGGTTGATCCTTGAGTTCCTGGGAACAGAAGTTTTGAAGTTTTTGAGATGTGCTATACCCTGTGAACTTCAATGTGTTGCAGGAACTTGCCTGGATGACTGGACAAGGACCTGGGAGCTCTCTGTCTCTGAATCCAGGTGACTGCTTGGTGGATTCAGGTAGGAGCTGAGACCATGGAAAGGGATCCAGGGAATCTGAGAGACCACCCTCAGTCAAGATGAAGAAAAGGCCTCTCCTTTGATATTGAATGCAGTGATGAATTTAAAGTTTACTGGAGATTGAGGGGTGGAGGGTTTGTGTAATTTTCTAATGATTGTATTTAGTGATTAATGATACTTAGTGACTGATTGCCAGATAAGTGATGGATTAAATTAAACTATGACTGCCCCATGAGTGAAAGACCGGCTATTGCATTTTGAGATGACTGATTGACTTTGTAAAGAGGCAAACCTCATTAGGGATACCAGATGATTGTTCTTTTGTTCTTTGTTCTAAATACTGTGACCACTTTGGTGAAAACATGTGGCCATTTTAATTATAAGCTCTTAATGAACACTGTATTATGATTTCCTGTGATAATATGTAATGTTTTGAATATTATAATGTGATTTGTTATGAATGTTTGCCTTCATTTGTTATGGAATAAATAGAGTGTTCACTATACTGTGTAATCAGAACCTTAAAAGCTGGTCACAGTAGCATTCTTTTGGTAAGCTTTTCATGCATGGCATTACACAGTCCTCTAGGTATTGTGAAATATCATCTTACGTTTAACTTAAAAAATCAACTTCACAAATATAAAATAGGAAAGATTTGATTAATGATAATGATGATGAAGATAATGACAACATTTATATAACACAATTAAAGTTTGCAAAGTGCTCTAAAATGTTATCTCATTTTATCTTCACAAAAGCCCCAGGAGATAGATGCTATTATTTTTCTCAATTTACGGGTAAGGCAGCTCATACAGATAGAGGTAACAACTTGCCAGGATCATGCAGCAAATAAGTGTCTGAGGCTGTATTTGAACTCCTATGTTCACTGACTCGAGGCTCAGGACTATGCATTGTGTTGCCTAGCTTCCTCATGAGATTAGCAGCCATTCATCTGAAAAAGGTTTAGGGGATTTACTGGGTACAAAGATAATTTTTTGGGAACACATTAGTGATTTTGTTTGCAAAATCATATTATGAGTCTAAAGCAGACAAAATGAACACCAGTGACAATACAGGCTACATTGAAAAAGACATAGAGAAGCACTCCCCCTTCCCTGCCCCCCCCAGTGGAAGGGAGGTAGTTCAGATAACATCTGGAGTATTCTGTTCAAGTCTGGGTTGACACATTTTAAGAAGCAAGATAGAAAGGTATCCAGAGAAGGACAACCAAGATGGTGAAGGGTCCTAACTTCATTCCATGCAAGGATGAGTAGAAGGATCTTTGAATATTGAGCCTAGAGAAGAGAAGCTTTGAGAGGCCATGTGCTTATTTTCATTTAGGATTATTAAATGAAAAGAATTGTGTAATTGTGTCCTCCCCTCCCCCCCCATAGGCATAAATAAAGCAATGTGTGTAATCTATAAAGAACTGGCTCAATGTCAGGAAAAATAAAAATAAATTAAAATAAAACTTTCTAAAACTTAGAACTACCCATAAAAGAATTACTAACTTTTGAGATATGCGATTGCTGTTAATCTAGAGGGTGTCCTTAAAGTCTGGACACATAGGAAATCTCATTAGCTATGTATATTTATATATAACTGTATATTTTCAAGAAATGAAATGAATGAAATTTTCAACAACATTTCATTTAATTAGCATAAATGAGGTTTCGTAGGAAGACATGGGAGACAGGAAATCACATTAATTAATTTAATTCATCTCAGTAATATGGAAAATAGTCCCAAATAGCTATTGAAAGATTTTATACCATATGAAATTGTCATGGTTAAAATTTATGATAATTAATAAAATGTTGAAAAATTCATTCTTTTCTTGAAAATATGCATAGTTAATGAGATTTCCTATGTGTCCAGATTTTAGGGACACCTTTCACTAGCAAAGCCTGGATGGTCGTTTGAAGGAAATGGTGTTGAATGGATTTTTATTTAGAGATGTATTGGGATAGGTGATCTCTGAGGGTGCTTCTAACTCTGAGATTCTGTGATTCTCAAAGTAGAATTTTTCAGACCGAATCTCATATTAGTTTTCCACTTCTCTTTGCATTGCTGCACATAGCCTACATGATCAGTGGAATAAGGTCAATGGGAGAATGGCTATGGAGCTTGCTAAATTTAAAATTCTTTGTTCTCCACGCTGTTAGTAGGTCTAAGAATAGGTTAACAATGTATAAGTTTAGAGGTATACTCAAGAAGGAAAAGACTGTGTTCATGTGTGTAATACACTTATTTTTGTAAAAATTGTTCTTCATCTGAACTGGTTCTTCTCATAAAAGATGAAACAGCAGATGGATTCCAGAGTTCTCCCACAAAGTAAGATAAAAAGAAATCTACTGGGTCACCTGATCATGATGGAGAAGTAGCCTACACAAACATGGAAGAAATTCCAGTCATAGGCAAGACAGGGATTAGGAGTTCACAAAGACAGAGCCTGGGATGAAGTGTCAGAGTGAGGAAGAGGAAACACTGTTTTGATGACGTTGTTATTGTTTTAAATGCACAAGATTAAAAAGATTGGGGGAAAATTGTAAAAATTTCCTGCACTGAGAATATTGAGGTTATTCATTGCATACTCTTCTTTCACCATTTCTCTTTTTCTCAACTCCTTGACCCCACCTTCCTACTCTTTCCCCTAATGTCTGAAAGATTTGTTCCTTTTATTTTGCCCTTGCCAACATCTTCACATGTCTGTTTCAGCCTATCTTTTTAAAAATAGTCCCTATTAGAATGCATATTATATTCGAATGTACCCTCAATCATCCTCTCTCTCTCTCTCTCTCTCTCTCTCTCTCTCTCTCTCTTTCTCTCTCTCCTCTCTCTCTCTTCTCTCCTCTCCTCTCCTCCCTCTCCATCCTCTCCTCTTCTCTCATTAGCAGCTAGTCTGCTCGCTGTCGCCTTCAAGCATAAGTATGTTCCCTCCCCCCATCTCCAAACATCTTTTAGTGGACAAACCTCCCCCCCCCCCACCATGGCATTGTTATGGTATGTTTTATTCCCTTTCTCAGCCCAAATCCTTGAAAAAAAGATGCACATATTTGTTGCCTCCAATTCCTCTCCTCTCAATGACTCCTAAACTCTTTGCATTCTGGTTTCTCACTTCATTGATTAATTGACGCTGTTATGTTCAAAGTTGCTAATTTCTTAATCACAAAATTTTATAATTTTTATAGATTCAGTATTCTTCTTGTCCTTTTTGCTTAATTTGACACCGTTCTCTTTTTCTTCTGGATACTTTCTCCTTTGGGTTTTCATGAACTCTTTCTCTCCTGGTTTTCATTATACCTGTTAAACCGCTACTTCTGTGCTAGCTAAACCATGCCTCTTAATTGTTGGCAAAACTAAAGTTTCCTCTCTTTTTCCTCTTAGTATTGGAGACAAAATCTCTAATAGAAAGAGTGCCACTTAACTGCAGATAGGCAGCCACATAATGACTTAGAAAACTGTATATTAATGTCTTATTTTCTATTGTATTTTAATTTTGTTAATTATCTACTAATTGCATTTTATGATTTGATCCCACTTGGGATTATTGCAGGCTATGAAGTTATATGTTTAACATCTTTGCTTTACTCTGTCCTTTTCCCTCTGTATCTCTGTCTCAACATGGTATACCCACATCAAATCAGGCACTGTGCTCTATAAGCAGAATCACAGTAGCCCAAAGTAAATGTGAAATGTGACAATTTGGGGACATTTCCATTCCAAATGTACATATAAACTATTTGTGCCCAACCTGAGGCAGAGTCTTCTGAGCTCATATTGATTTGATTATTCACAAGTGAACACTTTATTAATTTACCCCCACATACGTGCCATTTTGATCCTCTTCAATTTCGAAGGACAACAGCCATTTAACCAGTTGTCATATCCTGCTATTTCTACTTCTACTGCATCTCTAGCATCTGGCTCCTTTCCTCTCCCATAGAAACCACCTTAATTTGGGCCTTCATCATCTTTGTCCTGTGTGATGATAGGAGTCTCCAAATTAGTCTCTCTCTCCTCTTTCACCTCTGTAATCCAGTCTGCACCCTGCTGCCAAAGTGATTTTCTTTAAGAGTAGATCTGGCCACTTTAGTTCCCTATTCAATCAACCCCAATGTTCATCTGTTTCCACTGGGGCAACATATACTCCCCTCTCTTTGTCTTTTAAAGACCACACCTTTGCCTTAATGTACTTTTCCAGACCCATTGTGCATTGGTCCTCCTACACTTTGTAATACAGCTGAAGTACCCTTACTTTGTCTCTCATATAAGAAACTCTTCTGTCTCTAAGTCTTTGCACTGGCTATTCCCCATTCCACTGAATGTATTCTTTACCTTTACCTCAAAGAATCCCCTTTGTCTTCAAGATGCTTAGTCATTGCCTTCTATATGAAGCCTTTCATGATCCCCTCCATTTGTTAGTGATCCCCCTTCCACACTACCTTGTATTTAACAACTTTATAGTCATTGAATGAGATATTTATAAAGCATAGAACAGTGTCTGATAAACAGTAAGTGCTTAATAAATGCTCATTCTCTTCCCTTTCTCCTATTTGTAATTATTCTCTTAATATATTTTCTGCATATATCTATATCTGCACTTGCTTTCTCAGAATCAAAGTGTAGTAAGAATTATTTCATTGTATTTGTATCCCTGTGCCTGATACAAACTAGGAAATTAATAAACATGTTGGTTGACTGTAATAAAGAGGAAAGCAAGTTCTCAAGTTTATTGTCTTAGCTCTATGATGTTTCAAATACAACTGTCCTCTAATAAGAATTTTTTTTGTTTTTTTACTTTTTGGAGGGCAATTGGGGTTAAGTGACTTGCCCAAAGTCACATAGCTAGTAAGTGTGTCAAGTGTCTGAGGCCAGACTTGAACTGAGGTCGTCCTGACTGCAGGGCTGGTGCTCCATTCACTGTGCCACCTAGCTGACCCAATAAGAATTTTTTTACTAATTAAACAAGGAGTCATTGGGGGTGTTTTTGGTTACTGTTGTTCGTTTGTTTGCTGACCTGAAATGCAGATTTATATATCATATCTCCATACTAGGAAAAATTACTTACCAGTTCCTGAACAGAGGTGATGACCAAAGAGTGAATAAGGAAGGAGGGAATAACTGAAGATGATGATGATGAAGACAAAATTTAGGAAGAATGAGGCAGAAGAGATAGAAGAATGTGAGATGATGATGAAAGACAGGGAAATATTTCATTTAGCACCATGTAGCCAGCAGAGTAAAATGCAGGAGCTTGGTTATAAATATCCCGTGGGAGGTTACATGAAATGTAGATAGGAGAATTGAATGAACAAAGAAAAGCGTTATGGGAGTTGAGGAGATTAACTTGGAGGTCAGGATATTCTAGGGGCCATCTATACTTATCTCTCTGAATCTCTGCATATACACACAGACACAGACACAGACACACACACAGACACACACACACACACACACACAGATCAACAGGCAAGATAGACAGAAGAATGTTATTCTCTCAAAGATTTAGTCATCTGAAAGTTTTATGAAAGCATGATTAAAGTCATAGTCTTCCGTAGAAAATTATCTATGAAACTCTTGTTCCATTTTCTTGTTTTTTTTAAAAAAATACGTAATCGTGGCTAACTAATTATGTGAAATACCATTTTCATCAAGGTTTAATAGAAATGAGAAAAATAACTAGATGTATTATTTTTCCCCTTTTCTTCCTCCTCCTTTTTTGGTGGTGGTGGTAGTTTTTGTACCACTACTGTCAGATTCCCTCCTCCCACCACTCTTCCAATTCTTTCATATTTCTTTAATCTGAATTATCTGAGATGTTAATTCCTGAATGTTTTTTTCCTATATATGTTTTTTCTTAATTTTCTTTCCAAATTTTGTCTTCATGAGTATTGTTGTAACTTCCTAATAATGTGTATCAAGGGCTAAAATCAAATGTATTGCTTCCACTTTCACTGATAGGAATAGATTACTTTAGCAATAGGATAAAATCTTTTCCATTTTATGTCTATGTTTTAACCTCCTCATTTTGCCTGTGTCTAATGCTGAGTTTTCTCTAAGCACTTCCCACCTTTCAAGTTTTTACTGTGTTGTGAGGTGATATTGGGAACAAATATGGTAAAAACACTTTATAATGGTGTTAAGTCTAGACTGATGCCTGCAGCAAAATGGGCATGGGCCAAATCAAAGAGTGTGCAATGATTGGACATTAGCCAGCCAGGTTCTGTCATAGCAGTTCCCATTTATTGATCACAGAGCAGGGTTTATATAGTGAATGTAAAGCAATTTTCTCTTAGATTCACATGAAAGAATGTTTAAGGTCCTTGTTCATTTACATACATCTGTATGTTTTAAAGTCCTTGTTCTCTTGCATGCATCTATGTCTGGGTCACTGCTCAGTTATCATGTCCTAAACTCCTGTAAGTCAGAAAGAGATGGTGATCCAATCGTAAGACATAAGATAGCCTTCACAGGGAGCTTGCTTTCGGAGAAATCCAGAAATCCAGACTCTTCCCATGTATGGACAGAGTCAGAACTGGCCTTTAACACTAGATAACTAGGAGAATGTGCTACTGACATAAAAGAGCAAAGATGTAATGGGGAATGTGTTTTAGGAAGTTAGAAAATGAAATAAAATCCAGTCATTTTCAAACCATTTGACAAAGTTACTCTCAACACTGAGACCGTTTAGCCCCTTATGCTGGTACTGTTTATGCTAATTTTCAGAATAATAACTGTTCTGACATTAATAATCTGCTTCCTTGGTATAAATTCAGAATGGCAAAATTTTGCATTTGCCATAATGATCAGCCTACATGAATTAAGAGAGATTTGTCAAAAACAGTTTGGATTTAAGGTGCTGAATTATCCTGATACAGCAACTCTGAAAGACAATCTACTAAGTGACAGTGAGAATGTAACTTATATAAGTGAAAGAATGATCCATACTGACAAAATTATGGATCCTTCCCTGCCAGATCAACTCACTCTCTGGAATGCTCTACCTCTGCACCAGTTGCCTTGCCAAATTAAACATAATTTTGTCCTGGTGTGGATGCCTTTACCTCTTCTCTTCCCAGTTCTCATTTATGTTTTGTCTTTTGTTTTCTAATAGGATGTAAGCTCCTTGAGAGTAGAAACTGCATTATTTTCTTGTACTTATATCCTAAATATTTAGCATAGTGCTTGATACATAGTAAGTATTTATTAAACACTTTATCCAAATATTCATCTATCCTTAAATTATTGAAGGATGATAGTATAATTAAATCATAACTTGTTAAATGGTTTTCAAGTATCTTAAGTGATTCATCAGATTCTAGTCCATTACTGTTTTAAAACATTCTTGCAAAGCCATGAATGTACATATAATATTTATGTGCATGACATTTTGCTAAAGCTTTCATATGAGAGAAGTTTTATATTATTCAAAATCCACACTGGAGTTGACAATGGTAATTTAAGTTTGGCTGGCCCCATTTGAAATACTTGATCAAGTCATTCACTATGTATTAAGTGCTTAATAAATAAAATCAGTATGATAATAAAAAACAAAGATAACGTTGACCCTTGAGAACATATAATTGCATTCTGCTTATTCTGTCTTAGGATTTTACATAGAAATTTTCATGATTCTCTCACTTAAAGAAAAAATATATTTGTGTGTAAACATATACATGTGTGTAAATGCATACATATATACATAGTTGTGGTAGAATACTTGCTAAGTTTATACAACTCTATATTTGGTGCCAGGAAGGATAAAAAGAGAATTATAAAATTTTGTCCCTGTCTTCAAAGTGTTCATATTCTCTTTAGAGAAGTGAAAAAAAGTAAGAAAAAAATAATTATCCATGTGAAGTTAAAACTGCAATGTGTCATCACTAGCACCAAGCTCTGACTAAATAAGCTCAGAAAAGAGCCCAGCATCAATAGTCGGTTTGGTGGGTAGAGTGGTAGATGTAGAGTGAGGATGAAATGGGTTCCAATCCTGTCTCAGGCACTGACTGTGTGACCTTGTGCTACTCTGTCAACTTCTCTGAGTATCACTTTATTCATCTGGGAATGATAATAATAGCACCTTTCTCACAAATCTCTTTTGAGAATGAAATGAAATAATATTTACTGGGTACTTTGTAAACCTTAAAGTCCTTTGTAACCACCAGCTGTTGTCATCATCATCATCATCATAGCTAAATTTTATGTAATACTTTAAAGCTCTCTAAATGTTTTCTGAATATCTCATTTCACTTTCAAAATAACTTTGCGTTATAAGTGCTATTATTATCCCTGTATTATTTACAGATGAAGAAACTGAGGCAGGCAGAGGGAAGATGACATGAGATCACACAGCTTAAAAGTGTTTGAGGCTAGAACTAAACTCAGTTCTTCTTGACTCTAAGTCCAGGACTCCATCACTGCATCACATCTAGATGTCTCTTCTAATAATGTCCATTCTTCATTCTTACCTGTACAGTTGGCATTAAAAAGTTCATGTGTTTTCATCTTTTCTCCCTAAATCCATTATAAATTACAACATCTTTCATCTGGGTAGAGGAAAGAAGGTAACATAAAAGGCATGAGCAAAGGAGAGGAGATGGTGGTCATGTTAAATATCAGAAAGGGAATTGAAAATTTTCAAGATCTTTATCTCACCTCTTTCATGTTCAGATTTCTAATCCTGAAAAACTCTCCCTGAATTATTATATCAGAGATCTCAAACATGTTCTACTTGCCAGTGAGGCCCAAACCCGATTAATGTGTAATTGGAAAATACTGAGTAAAAGAAATAAAACAGAAATTGAACATAGATAATGTCAATTTGTGGTTTTCTAAGCCAATACGCAGCCTTTAGAAATTATTTTATTTGGTTTAGTGGCCCTTGTTTATAATAGATTTTGACACTATTGTTCTATTCCATTTAGCTGTCATCTATATCTTTTCTCAACATCACTATCCTCATGAAAGAGTAGTTACTACCAAAAGTTCTCTCTCATGAAGACTTTCTAAGATATTTTTCTTTCTGAATTAATTATCTATCATTGTACCAAACCTATTCCAGTGAAAATCATGGTGGTGTTCCTATGATAAAACCCAATGCTCTTCTTTGTTCTGCTAATTTCACTAATGCTTAAAATGTTATTTCTCCGACTGTCTAATAAAATTCTACACACCTCCTCCATAAGTCTTACTCTACTGCCCAATTTCACATTCCCCTTAGGTGAAATATATAACAGCTATTCATATATAAATGTATACATATTCATGCATATGTGAATATATTATACAGATGTATATATGGATAGATATATATACACACATACACACATCTGTATATATATATATATTTACACACACACACACACACATACACACACACACACACACACACACACACACACACACACGGGGGGGTGGGCGGCTAAGTGACACAGTAGATTGAGTGCCAGGCCTGGAGTCAGGAAGACTCATCTTCCTGAGTTCAATTCCAGCTTCAGGCACTTACTAGCTATGTGATTGTGGGCAAGTCACGTAGCCTTGTTTGCCTCAGTTCCTTTGTGCTTCTTTCATAAAACTTTCAAAGGATTGCCCAATATTGTGGGCGCACATCAAAGAAGGCACAGTGATCTATGAGTGAAGCAGAATTGTAATAGCTCAAAAGAAACACGACATGTACAAATTTAGAGACATCCCCTGTCCAAATGTTCCCAGGGGTGGAGAACCTGCTGTCTCAAGGCCACATGTGTCCTTCTAGGTCCTCAAGTATGGCCTTTTGACTGAATCCAAGTTTTACAGAAAAAATTCTTTTATTAAGGTGAATTGTTCTGTGAAGTTTGGATTCATTCAAATGGCTTCACTTGGGACTTGAAGGGCCACACGCGGCCTTGAGTTCACAAATTTCCTACCCTTGAATGCACTATTTGTGTCCCACCTGTGATAGAGTTTTCTGAATTTGTATTGGTCTGATTAGACACAGTCAGGACACTGTAAATGTTTTATGAAAGAAGCACAAATACATGATAGTGTTGTTTGTGAGAGAAAATTACAATGATTAAAATAACACTAAGGAGTCCCAATGAAAGCAATCTATCTCAGGTCATTCTCACTTTCACCAAAGAAATGCATTAATTCTTTTTGACAGATGTGAAAGAAGTTAGAAAAGATAACTCCTGAAATAATTAGATAGAGGTCAAAACTCAGTAGAAACCTTGGCTCCACTTCCCAGTGCCTCAGCAAAACTCAAATGTAAAAAAAAAAAACTGATAAATAACAGTGAGGTGTGGAACTATGTATTAAGGAGAAGGTCTCTCTTTAACTATTCCTTTGAATTGTAGGTTACAAGGTTAGAAGAATCTTACTTTGATAAGTTTCATTTCTCATTCTACATTAAAAATAAAAAGAATGAAAAGCCAACATTGCGCAACATTTCAATCAGGAGGTATGTCAAAATGACAACATACTATATATTATTTTTCAATGGCTATTTAATTATCTAGCACTTACCCAACTGTAAAAAATTCATTTTCTAAATTATAGAAGTCTTATCCATTTTTATATGTGATACTGTCACCAGACTTAATAGAACAAAATGGAAAAGCCATGGTCAAAAATAAATGTGTCACTTTTATTACTAACTCTGGAAAACAATCCATTGCTGACAAACAGGCATTACAGGATAAAAGTGTACTATACTTTAATGCAAAAGCTTTATAAAATCAGGGTTTATAATATAAATTACTGTAATTATGTTTTTTCCCCCAAATGATATACACAAAAAAACAGCTCTAGCCAATTGATTTGACAAACTTTCATTTATAGGGAAATTCTCTTGAAAAAAATCTCCTGGAAAAGTGATGTACAAAACAGGATAGAATTAAAAAGTTAGGGGAAAATTTACATCACACATTTTTCTCACAGAATTACTGAGTTGGAAGAGATCTCAGAGCCTATGAATTTCCATACTTATTTGATAGAAAAATTTCCTCTAGAAAACACTTGACAAGTAAATTAGTCAGTCAATAAGTATTTGTCAAGCACGTTCTATTTGCTAAATGCAATATAAGTGACCATCCAGGATTTTCTTGAAGACTTCCTTTGAAGGATTTTTTAATTTTTTAGAAAAGACAAGGAAATATTTTAAATCTTGTATTACTTGTTCTTATGTACTTTACAACTCATAAAATATAGATATGTGAAATATTACAATTAATATTACTATTTATGAATTCCCTAGATTTCTGCTGATTATCCCTTCTTTTACTTGGCTCTTATGATGTCTATCTATTGTAGAATTTGACCGGGAAGTCACAGGCAGGAATTCATTTCACCAAGAACAAAGCAGGCAATGAGATGGTACTATGAATAGAGTGTTGAAGTTGGAGGCAGGTAGACCTGAGATCAACTCCTGCTTCAGATTTTTATTAACTCTATGGCCCAGAGCAAATTTCTTAACCTCTTTAAGTCTCAGCTTCATCATCTGTAAAATGGAAAATAATAGGTATTACCTCAGAGAATTTTTGTGAGAATCAAGATAATATATGTAAAGCATTTTGTAAATTCTAAAATGCTTTATAAATGCTATCTGTTGCTTCACCTTCTCCTCCTCCTCTTTCTTCTACTCCTCTTCTTCCTACTTTTCCTCTTATTATTTTTATTACCTAGTTACTTAATGCAGAGAGAAAGAGATTGGATATCTTTCCATTGTTACAGGAAACTCTCGTTAGGAAAATCCCTCTACTAATGCAGTTCTCTGCCTTCTCCATGATATAAAGTTTTAATGAGATGTCCAGAATATTGAGCATTTAAGTAACTTACTTAGGGTTACACCATCAGTATGTGGCATGAGCTGAACTGAACTCAAGTCTTCTTGGCTCTCACATCAGAAATTGATCCACCATGCCAGAATTCCTTTCACACTGCCTTTAACATGAATCTTCTTGAATTTTCTATTTCTTCTGTTTAAAAATTGTTATATTTTGTACATTTTCCTTGTGCTCAAGTCTTTGGTCAACTCTTTATGTGTTCCATGGCTTTTCAAGTCAAGAAAGTATCATTCTTTCTACCCATTGACTGCTATTCTTATTAAAGTCCTCTCCCACCTCTGCCCCTTGCACCTGAGGAAGGACCACAATCAATTGAACAAAGGAAGATGATTGAAAGAACAAGTCACAGATTGAGAGACTTGAGAGAGAGAGAGAGACTCTGAAGTTTATTGGATAGAGAGCTGTGACCTTTGAACCAGGAAGACCTCAATTCAAACAACTTTTCTGATACACGTCTGTGTGAAGTTCTTTGAACCTGAGAAAGTCATTTAACTTCTCAGTATTCTAGGCAACTCTCTAAAACTCTAAATGCCATAAAAATTGCTTCCCCAGTTTATTAGAAAGAGTTTCTCATCCAAGACTTCCCCTTCCAAATAAAATCAGAGTTTCAGGTGCAGTCTCTATTCCAACAGCACTTGAAGACAGGAAGAGAAGATATATTTTAAGAAATAAGTCTTCTAGAAAAAGAAAACAGGATGAGAAAAAACATATGCACTATATTTTAACTTAGGATAAATTACAAATTAAGCAGATAACACAGATCTAGAGAATAACACAGATCTAGAGAATTCACAAAACACTAACAAAGTAACTATAACTTTAAATCACTAAAAATAAAAATCTTCAAACATCAGAATTACTGATTGAGGAAAAAAAAATATATGTATGTATGTATGTTTGTATGTTTTAGGAAAGTCAATCAGAGGAATATAAGATTACTTCTCTTTTTACAAGTCAAACAAAAGAAAGCAAGTCTGATATCCATATGGCATTCTGAAAAGCAATGGGCAAACAAGGAGGCATTATGGTAAATGCTAGATACATGAGGACAAAAGGGAAATGATCCCTGCCCTCAAGGAACTCACATTCTTGTGAAACAATCAGGATGTACATACTATATAGTGATATACCAAACACATGCAAAGCATATGTAAAGACAGTTTGGAGGTCATACACTAGTAGCTAGGAGATCTAGGAAATGACTCTTGGTAGAGTTTGAGCTGAGTCTTGGAAAGCAGGCATTCCAAGAGATAGATATGAATATACACTTTGGTGCAGAGTCAGGATTTGGTCAAGTCAACAAGCAT
>CM053584.1:338818888-338847651 GCA_028627135.1 Pseudochirops cupreus | reverse complement strand
ATTAAAGGAATTAGAAGGGCCAATGAAGAAACAAAACTATTACACTTTGCAGATGATATGATGCTATGCTTAGAGAATCCTAAAGAATCAACTAAAAACCTCTTTGAAATTATTAAGAACTTTAGCAAAGTTGCAGGATACAAAATAAACCAATATAAACCATCAGCATTTCAATATATTACCAATAAATTCCAGCAACAGGAGATAGAAAGAGAAATTCCATTTAATCTAACTGAAGACAATATAAAATACTTGGAAGTCTACATGCAAGACAAACCTAGGAATATATGAACATCACCATAAAAAACTTTTCACACAAATGAAGTCAGCTCTAAACAACTGGAAAAATATTAATTGTGCTTGGGTAGATCAAGCCAACATAATAAAAATGACAATTCTATCTAAATTAATTTATTAATTCCATTTTATACCAATCAAACTCCCAAAATATTTTATAGAGCTAGAAAAAATAATAACAAAGTTTACCTGGAAGAACAAAGCTTCAAGTATATCATGGGAACCAATGCAAAAGGATGCAAAAGAAGGTGTCTAATCATACTAAATATCAAACTCTATTATAAAGCATTAATTGTCAAAAAACAATATCGTAATGGGTAAGAAATAGAGCTGTGGATCAGTGGAATAGATTCAGTACACGTTAATGTATAGTAAATGACCACAGTAATCTAGTATATGAGAAACTGAAATATTCAAGGTTTTGGAATAAAAACTCATTATTTGACAAAAACTGTTGGGAAAATGGTATCACAAAAAATATGTATAGACCAACATTTCATACCATAAACCAAGATAAAGTCAAAATGAATGCATGATTTACACAGAAAGTGTGAAACCATAAGCAAATTAATGGAGCATGGAACATTTTATTTGCCAGATTTACAGATAAGGGAAGAATTTAGGGCCAAAGAAGATATAGAAAAAGTAAATATATATGTGTGTGTGTGTGTGTGTGTGTGTGTGTGTATAAACAGATCATTTTGATTGTATTAAATTAAAAATTTTGTGTGAAAAGAAAGTCAACACAACCAAAAATTAAAAGGAAAACAGAAAACTGGGGGAGGGGAGGGAATATAATGCACATCTCTGATAAAGCCCTAATTTCTCAAATACATAGAGAACTGAGTCAAATTTATAAATATTCAAGCCATTCACCAGTTGATTAATGGTCAAAGGATATGAACAGGCAGATTTCATATAAAAAAAAATAAAAACTCGGGGCAGCTAGGTGGCACAGTCAATAGAATACTGGCCCTGAAATTAGGAGGACCTGAATTCAAATCCATTCTCAGACAGTTGACATACTTACTTAGTTGTGTGACCTTGGGCAAGTCACTTAACTCCAATTGCCTTGCCTTCCCCCCTCAAAAAATAATTTTAAAAAACTGTAGTTCAACAAAAATGTTTGTGAACTGATACAACCATTTTTGAGAGCAATTTGGAACTATGTGCAAAGGGCTATCAAAAGTACATACTCTTTGATGTAGCAATGCTAATGCTAGGTCCATATCCTCAAGACATCCAAAAAGTGGGAAAGGAGATATTTCACAAAAAAATATTTATAGCAGTTCTTTTTGTGGTGGGATGACTATCAATTGAGAATGACTAAAGAAGCTGTGGTATGTGGTTATAATGAACTGTGCATGTATAATGGATGTGTAATGCATTGTAATAATGCATGTGAAATGTATTGTGTTAGAAGAAATGACAAGCAGAAAACCCTGGAAAGCTTACATGAACTGATAGACAGTGAATTAAACTGAACCTGGAGACTGTTGCACACAGTAATAGCAGTAGGATGCTTGATGAAGAACTGTGAATGATATAGTTAGATGATTCTAATTAATCCCAAAGGACTAACAATAAAGTATACTATCCACCTTAAGAGAAAGAATTCATCATGATTGAATACAGACTGAAGCATGCTAATTTTTACTTTTTTTCACTTTTTCTTTTATTCAAGTCTTCTTGTTGAAAATGACTAATATGGAAATGTTTTACATAATTGTACATGTATAACCCAGATCTGATTGCTTACTGTCTCAGAGAGAGGGGAAAGGAAGTAGGGAAGGAGAGATAGATTTGGAATGCAAAACTTCAAATAAAATGTTAAACATTTTGAAAAAAAAAAGAAAACTAAGAATGGGGTCACAGAGTCAGACGCTATTGAATAAAAAGTGCATTTCTCTAGTTTTTCCTTTCCTATTGGCAGAACTGTTGTGTGACAGGAGAACATTGTCTTAGGAGACATGATTACATAAAGACTAACAGGAATTTTAGAGCATTACTTCATGAAAATTTAACTTTCTCTGTAATGTAGGGGAAATTCTGAATTCCCCAGATAGGGAGGCTTAAGATGACAAGCTCAGAGTCTATCACTTTTGATCATGGAAATTTGGATATAATTGATATACTAAGGAGAATAGTATCTTCTAGCAGAGAGAGGAGCTTTCCAGAGTAGCATCAACTTAGAAAGTTGTCTCCTAGATAACTGCATGTTTAAGATTTCCTGAGTTGTGTCCAGGCCTGTAAAGCCAAGCCTGAGCAGCTCTCCAGAGGACTGCTTATGCAAATAGTTCTAAGGTTCTGATCACATAATATAGTGAACTCTCTATTTATTCAACAGTAAACTAAAGCAAAACATTCACAGAAATCTAAGTACAGCATTCACAATGATATAAAAATAACTTATCATTAAAGTGGCCACATAGTTTTAAACAAAAGATATCACTCAGTAAATCCTTAACTCAATCATCCTCAAGGGATGCAATCTTCAAGGAGAAATCATCCTTAATGGATACAAAGTACAAAGGTCTCACAACCCTAGGTCTCATTGTCTTAATCACCTCAGTCAGAAAGTCTTTTTTCTTCTTGATTAGACACTAGCTTCCAATCATCCTTAACTCAATCATCCTTAAGGGGAACAAAGTACAAAGTACAAAGATCCCCCACCCTTGGTCACAGTAAATCATGATCTTGTCAGTCAGCACTAGGTACCCAAGGAAAGTTCCTTTCATCTTGACTCATGGCTGCCTCCCAAGTTCCAAGGTTCCTCTTCCACGTGCCCAGTTCTTGTCTGAATTCACCCAACCTTCACCTGGACTCACAGGTAGGCAGCTCCCAGCTCCTGTTCCAGTAGGAAGCTCACAGTGACCAGTCCACCTCAAGTCCTTTAAAATTCTCTGTTCCTGGGAAGAGAAAACTTAACAGAGCCACAACAGTATCTACGCACTTCAGGCTTAACAGAATTATAACATTCACACACATTGAAAGCACCATCATTTCAATTCACTTTCTGCCTGTAAATTCAACACAAGTCAACAGAAGGGGGGCATCTATCTGACAAAGTGACAAAATTCAACAGATAAAGTCTTCCTCTCTAACAAGGTAACTCAATCAACGGATACAGTCTCTCTATCTGACAAAGTAACACACATGAACACAGAAGAGACAGAGTACCAGACACCACAAGTGTTCTCCTCAGTTCTGTTCAGTCCCAGCTTGTGCTCCTGCTTTTCTGTGGTCTTTAGCTCCTCCCTGTTCTGCCCACCTCTTATGTCTTTCCTGTTCTGGTCTTTAGCAAATCCCCTCCCACTGTGGGTTTCACAGGTTCCGTTTCCAAGAAACACTTGATATAAACATGGATCTAAGACATTTGGACTGAAACAAGGTGCTAAGTACTCCTTTGCTTGCCATTACATGGCCCTCATTTGTGTTTTTATGATACTTGAAATATGAAGAAGACAGTCTACCTGGTTCTTGCCTAGAATCCTACTAAAGGCCCAAACTGCAGAGTTTGGTCATGAAGCAACCAGGGAGGCAGTACCTACTGGAGCAGCATATGGCAGAGATTAGATTCCAGAGTCAGTAGGATCAATATGGAAACATCAGAGACCTTGAAACTCTATAATACTAGACACATGGGTTGTCTTGTGAGGGTTAGGAAAAATATGCAAGCTGCAGGAGGTTATGTTTGAGGCACAGGGTGTGTTTAAGGCCCTGGAATTAGCTGGATCACATACCAGATGTTCCAGATAGTGTCTCCACACCCTGGTGTCTTCATGCCCTTGTGACTGCACCTTCCCTCTCCCATTTTTGTTTCATCCTGTTCTAGGCAGCTGGGCTCCGTTGTTTGTCACTTATGGTACGCGGGTCTGGGCTAGATAAGACTCAAACTGGGGAGGCAGATTTGAAGTCTGCCTTAAGATCTGGCAGTAAGCCTTCCCCATGGAGAAGACTCAACAAACTTTCTCTGCTTGTACTTCCTAGCCATGACTCTTCTGTTCTTGAAAATGTACTAGTGCCTTCTCAAGTGAGGTAAGTAACCGACTGCCCCTGCAGTTAAGTTAGGGTACCCTGACAGAGAGCCCTGTCGTTGTCTCAGTTCACACATTCTTTGGTCTTCCTTGTTACTTATGTCTGTGCCCCTTATTGTTTGCATCATGAACATATGTTCTCTATGTTTCCCCTATACATGTGGTCTCTTTCATTGCCAGTTCCCAAGGAAGATAATGTATTTGTGGGGGGACTATATTTTGAAATATTTTGGTCTTCTGGGTGACTACTAAAGGATTAGCCCATTGGTAAGGGATCATGAGCTTTAGACTTAGCAGTGCAAACACAAAGATTACCTTGAAGTTGGAGACCTGGCCTATAAGTACAAGTCGAGCATAGTAACCCTGGAACACTCTAAGTAGGGTACGCTTGAGCCAGCTTTAATAATTTTGTGAGAGTTGATTGGCAAATTTTTATTGTGTACATTTATACTTTGGAAATTGGCAAATGTTACAAATCAGAGACTGATTTATTCTTTTTGGATTGCTTAGAATTTTGGGGGAGAAATGTTAACGATACAGTTGAAACTCAAAAATGTGCCATACGTAGTTCCTTTTTTTATCTCACGGTAATTGTTTTACCAGCATATTAATGACTATAAGTTTTCTTCCTTGAACTTCTTTCTGTCAGCTGCTTGAACTTTTTCACATTCTCCTGTCTTATCCTTCCTTAGTAAGATTTCTTCCCACCACATCTTGGCTTTATTCCATTCTGAATCTAACTGTTCAGGCTAAATTGCTCCCTAGCTGAAGGATATTTTGATTCAACTTTGAGAATAAAAGGGGAAAAAACTACAAACATCCGTGGTGAATGTTTCCTTTAATATTTGCCCAAAAGAATCCCTTTCTTTGGTCAGCTGT
Organism: Pseudochirops cupreus; assembly: GCA_028627135.1. NCBI lineage: Eukaryota > Metazoa > Chordata > Mammalia > Diprotodontia > Pseudocheiridae > Pseudochirops > Pseudochirops cupreus. Next base: position 338,842,438 of record CM053584.1, on the reverse strand, counting down.
GTGGCCTCTCAGTAAGTATACTTTACCAAGCATTACCTATCTCAGTGGATACAGTAGTTTGTTGTTTTTTTTTTGTCTAAGTTGACTTCTTTCTTTCCAGCATTTAGTGCCCAGGTCTTCTTTGTTTGATCCTTTACATAAGTTCTTTCTGTTATTAATACCATAAATTGCTAAGCAGAGTTATCTTATAATACACATACATCTTATCTTCCTGGGAGAGTTGTATTGCCCCCAAAGATTTAGCTCATCCAACTCAACTGATAAAACAGTCTTTTGAAGAAAATGATTAATGGAAAACCTAGTACAAGTAGCTCAAGATACAGCTAACACAAAACTGTAGCTTCTGACAAAGTGATGTTCTTACTAAGATATAGGATTTCTCTTAGCGTTGGTAGTCTCCCTGGCCTTTTTTCGCTTCTTCAGCATTTTAATTTTATTTGGTATCTCCAACTAATTTTTGTGGGGCTAATTCCATAATTTTACTTCTGATCATCACTAAAGCCCAACAGATTTTGATGTTTTTCTTTTAAGGCAAAATCAATTTCAAAGTCTTGTTGGATTCTGAAACTTATATTTTAACGTTTCAAATATCTACTCTTTCCTTATTGAAAATCTAAAATACTTAGCAAGGTGGGGAAACTGCAGCCTTGAGGCCACATGTGGCCTTTGAAAATCCTTAAGTGTGGCCTTTTGACTGAATTGAAATTTTTACAGTAAAATTTGGATTTAGCCAAAAGACCACACTTACAGATCAAGAAAGCCACACGTGACCTCATGGTCATAGGTTCCCCACCTCAGTAACTAGACTATATGATGGATTTGTCATGACTCCCAACCCTGACCACTCTCTAACAAGAAGACCTACTATCTCTGAACTTAGCTTGGCTTCATGTTGTATGAGAGATATGGAATTCATTCTTAAATAATTTCCTTGCCTTGAAACTCTCTTTTCTTTCTCACTTTCTCTTCCTCTTCTGAATTGATACTTGGGTGAGAGACACTGAACTCTGACAATGAGGAAAGAGTACCACATCAAGGAACTTTGGAAGTCAGGTTATACACATACATAAACACATATATTTATATGTGAATAAAATATATGTACATGAATATATGTGTGTATATATATATAGATATGTACATCCATATTTCTGTATGCACATATATGTTTATATGTGTGTGTACACATATATACATACACATATATACATGTTATGTAATGTATGTCAGGACAAGGTGAATCAACAGTATGGAATGGAAATCAAGAAAGTTAAGACAATCTTGGGCAGAATCAAAAGAGACAGAGGATCAAAGAATAAAGAGATAAAAGAGTCACTGCTCTGGTCAGATAATAATTAGTGTGTTTATATTGGGTCACCAATCTTTCAGAAAGACAAGAATAAACTAAAGGTCATTCAGAGGCCATTAAAGAAGATGTTGAATACCTTCAAGATCATGCCATATAAGGATAGAATTAGTGAATTTAAGATATATAGCCTTGAAAAGAGAAGTCTTTGGTAGGATGGGATAACTATCTTTAAGTTTAACAGGAAGGTAGAATTGATAGTTAATATTGTGGTCTCATTTGGCTTGAAGGACTTGGAAGTAAATCCTGCACTCACTCTGATGTTAACTTGCTCCATATCAATGAAAAGATGTTCTAAGGTAGATCTAAGATCTCTACAATTCTCCTTAGTGACTGTACTGGTAATGGGAATTTGAAGATCTTCCCTGCCCCTTAATAGGTCAGATGCAATCACATGGAGCCTGTTGTGGAAGGAGTTTTCGTAAGGGTGGAGCAGAGCCCATAGGAATCTGGGATTCAGAGTAGATAGATGGTGGGAGAGGATGCACCCAGGGAGATAGCTAGGCTTTTGTGGGTTTGCCCCCTACTGTGACAGTGAGGCTTGTAAGTCTTTGTTTGTGGGAAGGCTAAAGGATGGTGTGGCTTCATGCTATGCTATGGTGTATTAATGTCTTTGCTAACATCATGGATTTGACTTTCTGGGGTTGGAATTTGGTTTTCTGGTGTCTGAATAAATGTTGTGTTTCTATCTTCTATATGGAAAGTCTGTTTTCTTTTGCAATTGAGAACTATTCCAGCATATTTACAGTTGTCATTGGTGCTGTGAGTATTGTGTTGACACTACAGTACTCAGTTGTTGTTGTTGTTTTTTTGGTGTATAGACTCTCTCCTACAGTCTGCCTGTTACTGCAAAGCTATACTGCCTCACTCACTCTCATTCATTGTATGTTCTCCAGTTCAGAAACGTCCTTGCCATTAGGCAACTCCAATGAGGATCCAGGATATCTTGTGAAAACACAAGGCTTCCTCCAATACTGTATAAGTCAATTCCTGAATTGGTTTAATCATATGTACTTAAGAAAGAACAAATAAAAGATCATTAGCCTCAAACTTAGGTTTAGGTTCATATAGTGAGGTCATGTGATCTAGTTGCCTTGTTTACAAAGTTAAATATTTCTGCTGATCTGGGTAGAGTGACCCTCTCCCCACATTTCATGTTACACAGGGAAGAAAGATGACAGAGGATGAGAAACTTTTTAAAAACAAATTTATTTATTTATCATTTCATTTTCAGCATTTACTTCCACAAGATTTTGAGTTGCAAATTTTCTCCCTGTCTTTCCCCTAGCTCCCCACTCCAATAGAGCAAGTATACTGAACATCCCTTCCCCTAATCTGTTCTCTCTTATGTCCCCCCCACCCTTACTTTTGTGTAGGGCAAGATGGATTTCTATACCCCAGTGCCTGAATAACTTATTTCCCAGTTGCATGTAAAAAACAATTTTTCTAACTTTTGTTTTTAAAACTTTGATATCCACATTCAATCTCTTCTTTCCTCCTCACCTACCCCTGCTGGGAAGATAAGAAATTCAATATAGGTTGTGCATGTGTAGTTATGCAAAACATTTCCATAGTAGTTACATTGTGAAAGACTAACTGTATTTCCCTCCATCTTATCCCACCCCCCCCCATTTATTCTATTTTCTCCTTTAACCCTGTCGCTTTTTGAAAATGTATACTTCTAACTACCCTCTCCACCAATCTGCACTCTCTTCTATCATACTCCCTCTTATCCCCTCCCCTCTGACTTTCCTGTAGGGTAAGATACCCAATTGAGTGTGCATTTTATTCCCTCCTTAAGGCAAATCCACTGAGAATAAGGTTGACTCTTTCACCTTTCTGCTCTTCCCCTCCATTGTAACAGCTTTCTCTTGTTTCTTTTATGTGAGATAATTTGCCCTCTATCTCTCCCTTTCTCCTTCTCCCAATATATTCCTCTCTCACCTCTTAATTGTATTTTTTAGATATCATCCCTTCATATTCAACTCATCTTGTACCCTCTGTTTATGTACACATGACACACATACATACACACACATATACCCTCCTATACATTCAAATACGTGTATGTATACACACACACAAACATATATATGTATATATTATATATATATATTCCCTTCAATTATCCTCATATTGAGAAAACTCTCATGAGTTACAATTATCATTTTTCCATGTAAGAATGTAACTTGTTCAACTTTAATAAGTTCCTGATGATTATTTTTTCCTGTTTACCTTCTCATGCTTCTCTTGTTTCTTATATTTGAAAGTTAAATTTTCTGTTCAGCTATGATCTTTTCATCAAGAGTGCTTGAAAGGCCTCTATTTCATTATTCATGAATGTCCATATTTTACTCTGAAGTATTATACTCATTTTTGCTGGGTATATGATTCTTGGTTTTTATCCTAGCTTCTTTGACCTCTAGAAAATCATATTCCAAACCCTTCAGTCCCTTAATGTAGATATTGCTAGATCTTTTATCATCCTGGTTGTGTTTCCACAGTACTCCAATTGTTCCTTCCTGGCTGCTTGTAATATTTTCTCCTTGACCTGGGAACTCTGGAATTTGACAATGATATTCCTAAGAGGTTTTTTTTTGAGATCTTTTTCAAAACACAATTGGTGGATTCTTTCAATTTCTCTTTTGCCCTCTGGTTCTTGAATATCAGGGCAATTTTCCTTGAGAATTTCTTGAAAGATGATGTCTAGGCTCTTTTTTTTTTATCATGGCTTTCAGATAGTCAAATAATTTTTTTTAATTGTCTCTCCTGGATCTATTTTCCAGGTCAATGGTTTTTCCAGTGAGATATTTCACATTTCTTTCTATGTTTTCATTCATTTGAATCTCTTTTATAGTATCTCGATTTCTTATAAAGTTATTAGCTTCCATTTGCTCCAATATAATTTTGAAGGAATTATTCTCTTTAGTGAATTTGTGAAATTCCTTTTCTCTCTGACCAATTATACTTTTTAAATAATTCTTCTTCTCATTGGCTTTTTGGACTTCTTTTGCCATTTGATTTAGTCTATTTTTTAAGGTGTTATTTTCTTCAGTCAGGCTGTTGACTCATTTTCCATGATTTTCTTGCATCATTCTCATTTTTTTTTCCCAATTTTTCCTCTACTTCTCTTATTAGATTTTCAAAATCCTTCTTGAGTTCCTCCATGGTCTGTAACCATTTCACATTTTTTTGGAGGCTTTTGATGCAGGAGTTTTGACTTGATTGTCTTCTCATTCTATGTTTTTATCCTCTTTGTCCCCAAAAAAGGATTCTATGTTCTGATTGTGCCTCCTCTGTTTGCTTATCTTGCCAGCCAATTACTTGACTTTTGAATTCTTTGCCATGGTAGAACTCTGCTTCCAGAGTGGAGAGGGTTGTGTTCCAAATTGCTGGGGCTTTGTGCAGCTGTTGTCAAAGTTTTCTCCAGGCACCTGCCTCGGAACTACGAGGAGGACTTTCCACAGCTTCAATAAACTCTGCCACACCAGCACTCCTCACCCCAGGACCACCGCCCAAGACTGTGACGCAGATCCAAGCAGGGCAAAGCAGGAGAATCCTGTCTCAGTGTGAGCAGAGAGATTCCTGAAAATGCCCTATGGACAACCACTTGGTCCCCCTAAGATCTATAGGCCAGGAACCAGAGGCAACAGCAGCAGAAGCAATTGCAGGTACAGTCACCCCTTGCTGCCCTGAGGGCAGGGCCCAGACTGTGCTCTTCTCTTACCTTGGATCCATAGGGTTTCCCAATGAGCTTTAACTCTCTCTTTCGCATTTATGGGTTGAGAAGGCTGTAAAACCACCACAGCTGCTGGTGATTCATTCTCCTGAATTCTGCTCCAGCCAGTTTGGGCCCTGGTCAGGGCCACTCTGGGTCTGGGCCCATAGGGCTCACATGGGACTGAGCTTGGCTCCCAGCTTGGTACAATAAACCCTTTCTCTCAGCCTGCCAGAATGCCTTCAGAGGGAGATTTGTTTCTATCACTTTATGGGTTCTGTAGCTCTAAAATTTGATCAGTGTCATATTTTACAGGTATTGGAGGTTTTTGGAGTAAGAGTTGAAGAAAGTTCCTGCTTTTACTCTACCATCTTGGCACTGTCTCCCAGAAACTTTTATTTAAAGGTCCACTGAGTCACTGGATCTTTCTCTTCAATGAACAAGAAGAATAATTCTTATACCCCCAAAAAGTATGACTCTTTCAATTTTGAGTCATATATAATCAACTGGAAATGTCCACCAAAGCACACAAGAGATTAATCTATTCAACTTGAAGCAGAGTTACTCTGTGAATGCCATTTTACACATAAAAACATGTTGCATATTTGAAAAATGAGGTGGTAGGACTAAATGATTTTTAAGGTTCTTTTGAAATACTCAATTTAATACTCAAGGATCTATTGAGGTACTATCCACCCATACCTTTTGCTAGACCCAGACTTCCCCTACACAATGCATAGATTGCTCAGGAATCAGCAGTTCTGAGAGAGGTGCCCAGTAAAGTTTGCCTACACACCTACTCTTTCTTCAAAAAAGGAAAAAAATAATCTAGACAAATAAAGACATTTTCCCAATGACATTCTATACATTCCATCTAATTGGGCTTGTTATAGATTTAGAACTTTTAGATCTAGGGATAATCAATTACACTTCCATCATTTAACAAATAAAGAACAAGAGGCTCAATAAGCTAAATATGATGTTCAGTGTCACACAGTGAGCAAGGTATTGAGGTAGAATTATAAGATAGGACTTCTTGACTCCAATTTCTGTCTTCTATCCATTGCCTCACCAGGTGAAGCTTTCAACAACTGTGAATCTAGGCTATGGGAACTCACCATGGTATAGGGCAAGAAGTTGACTGAAGAAGGGTCATCTTAAGCTGGTTCTTTTCTTTCTCATGTCCTGCCACTCATTAAGAGGTGGACTAGCAACTAATGAAATAGTATTTTGGCCAGGAAATCCTACTGTCCCTCTATGTTGTTGACCTTGAAAGTCAGTCAGTTTGAGGCATCTACTCTTTTGTTGCTGGGTCTCATAATAAACTCTAACATACCTCTCCTCTCTCCTACCTCAAAAACCAAAATCTTTTTATTACTCCTGAGTAAAAGCATATATTGGAGACAGTGTCACCTACCTATTAATATAATGTAGTTTTTTTAAGCTCCTAATTGAGGGGAATTTTCCAGATCCAGTAGATGTTTCATTATTTTCCCTGTTCCTTTTCCCTTAAATAGATGAAAGAATTGGTTGCAGAATTGGCAATAAATCCCAGTTTCAGGAGGTGAGGCTGAGTCCAGGGTAAGAATAAATTCATGTTGGCAGGAAGAGAGCTAATTTCTTAAAAACCACAAAGTTTCCATGGATTGGATACCCACCCTCAAGGATGATGCAGCTGCTATTAGGGGAGCCAACAAAAACCTAGGTTGGGGAAAGAAATACATATAACTGAACAATGTGACATGAAGAGAGTTGAGGAGCCATGACAAATCAACATAATGAACGTCAGTCTTAAGAAGCTCATTAGTCTCTTAAAGATGCCTTCTGTAGGATTCTAACAGTTGTTTTGACTTTGCTAGGCCATGCTATGCACTTCTCTTTTGTAATTGATGGACTGGTCATACGGCTTTCGTGTAACAGATACTAGTACCTCCCATACTGCCAGACATTCAGATAGTCCTTTTCACTCTTCTCTCTGAAACATTTCATTGTTTCATGGCCATACAGGAGGAAGTGAAGAGGGGACCATAGAGGTACAATTCAGTGTTAGCAACATTATTTAACCTGATAGCCTGGCCACCTTTGCCCAGGGTCTCTGTCTTATACATTGTAGAAGTCTTCCCTCAGATCTGACAATAACTATCCTGTTCTCTAAAGATGATAATTCTTCTAATTGTTTACTGCCAATTTCCAGGAGAGTCCAGTGTGAACTTGTGATGTGTGTAAAGGAGTTTCAAGTGGGGAGGGGCACCAGAAACCCTTCAAACAGCAACAGTGTCCCCACTGTGGTCCAGCCTCATCTCCTAAACCAAAATATGATTCTCTCTCTTCTCCCACCTCTCTCTGTGTCTCTGTCTCTGTTTCTCTGTATGTCTCAGGTTCTTTTATTCTGCTTCTGTCTCTCTGTCTCTGTCTGTCTCTTTCTCCCCCCCTTTTCCTCTTTCCCCCAATCGCCACTGGATTGTCAAAGTCCTAGAACTCCTCAATGAGAGTGAGGAGACAGAAACAAGAAAGGATCTACACAAAAATTTGAAAGACTGTCACCTGGCAGAGAGATTACATTTTTTTTTCTGATTGGGCCCAGAGGGCATAATTAGGAGCAAAATGTGAACGATGCAGAGAGACACCAGAGATCTACAAACTGAGACTGGATAACTATTTGTCAATTATGTTAGTGAGTTTTTTTATTTATGTATGTATGGGTTGAATTAAACAGTTTCAAGGTCTCTTCCAAATCTGAAATTCTGTGAATCTGTAGTTGATACCACCTTCCTAACCTTAAAATTTCTTGGTAATAAATCAATAGTTGAATCAATCAAGTATGTATTACTTGCTTGCTATGTCCCTGAGTCACCTTCACATGGTGATGAGGCATCTGATTGTCATGAATACAATGGAATTGCTCATTTCTCATAGAATGTTATTTCCCCCTACCTCTATTACAATCCCCATATCATTTGTAGGCCCCATTTATAATTCTTCTTGCCTTTAGTGAATCTAAGGATTTGTTTTTAACTCCTTTTTTCTTTTTTTGACATTAAAACAAAACATAAAAGTAGTTTCTATATTGTACTCATTACACTTTCTCCTCTCATAATTTGTTGTGACTTCCCTTTTTCTAGGTCATGCGTATCTCTTGCTTATACTGCTACACTGTCTGCACTCTCAGATTTCTAATCAGTTTGGTCTGAAGAGTGAAAAAGAGTCGTTTCTTTTTTCCACTTCATTAACCATGTCATTTCCTCTTTAGAAATTTTCTGTTATATAAAATTTGAAATTCCAGTTTAAGAATTCATCCTTTATTGAAATAGTTGATGGTACCTTATCCTCCAAACTTCTTTTGATATTAAAAAGCAATAATATTTATTACTATGTGCCAAGCACTGCACTAAGCAAAGGAGGGAGGGACCAGACCTGTAATTTCGTTGATACAGGGAACCACTGAATATAGAAACTTCCTACATCAATGAAAGTCAACATTTTCTCTGAAAATTATTGTCTTACAGAGTTATTTAGAGCATTGAGATAATAGGTGGCTTGCCAAGGGCGTGACAGCTAATATGCATCAGAGACAAGACTTGACCCCAGGTTTTCCTGAAGGCTTTGAGGACAGCTGTTGAATGGGCAGTCAAAGAAAAAATGAAATGTTCCCTGCCTTCAAAGTGAATACATTTTATCAGGGAAAAAATATGTACAAAGACACAAACACACACATATACATACACCCGTATGTATATGCATATACTTAATATACAGTGTATCCCCACTAAGTTAACTGATGTCTCCAAATTATTTGGATGTACCATTTGTCATCCTTATTCTTTTAGGAAAAAATGTGTAAGAGGATAGCCACTGTGTATGAACAAAAATATATATGACCTAGAAAAAGGAAAGTGAACGCAAATTTTAAGAGGCATGAGAAAAACGGGAAAAGCATGAAGAAGAGAGTAATGCAGAAACTGTTTTTGTGTTGTATATACTGAGAGAAAAGCATAAGAACAAATGTGTGTATATATTCATATATGTATTTAACAAATATATGGCATACACACACACAAGGTAATGGAGACATCCTCACCATCACTGTCATACCCTCATTAGCATCAACATATTCAAATATTTTCTTTTCCGATCCTTCTTTCATTCTGGACAATTTCCTCAATGTTTCTCAATTCTTTTCCTTTAATGACAGTCCTTCCCCAATACCTACCCATTAATGTTCACTTCAGAGCCAAACTGTGAGGCAATCAAACAAGTGTTTATGAAATGTCTGCTCTGTGCCATGCACTCTGAAAGATGCTGGGGATGTAAGAACAGAAATGAAACCAGCCCTACTCTCAATGAGTTCATATTCTTAGAGGTGAGACTATAAGTATATTTAATATGCATATGTGTACATATGCACCTATAGAGCACATTCATACATGTGTGTATATACACACATACTTCATATATACATACCTATATGTGTATGTGTGTATGTATACATGCATGTGTGTATACATATATACATACATGCATATATACACACATATACATATATACATATATGCATACACACACACATATATATGTGTGTATATATGTGTGTATGTTTGTGTGTGTATACACACACATATATGTATGTATACACACACACACACATTTCACCTAATATGGTGGGCCAAGTTAGGGAACCCTGCCTTCTGTGGCAGAGCTGAGAGAATGTGGGGAGCCCTGCTATTCCCCAGCAGGGTTGAGAGTGTTATCTACCCAGAGGCTGTGAGAGGGTGAGTTAAAAGAGAGGTGGGGACTCAAAGAATGGTGGAAAATAGAGTCTCATTTATTGTCTTAAGTGTAAGCCTTTTATAGGATGCTTCCTAAAGGCTTTCCCCTTCAGTGGTCCCAGGCCAGGGGCGAAAACACCATGCTTTATCTCAAGGATCCAATCCTCACACCTGTGTGCTTGAACTCTTCCCTGGGGGATGGAGAACAGATCCAGGCCTGGCAGCAAGTCCTCGACCTGAGTGGGCTTATTCAGCCATCAGGGTCAGAGTCTCACTGGCCCGTGGTCCTCAATAGCTCCCCCTTTTTTCTGTTGCAAGCATGGGCAGTGCAGGTCAGTGGTGACTTCATGCAGAGCACAAGCCCAACACTGGCAACATAGAGAACAATGCAAGGTGCAAAGAGATGCAATGTAACCAAGTGAAAGTAATACGCAAAATACACTTTTTTCACTGTCCCCTTCTAGCCAAAGCATAAGCATTCAATCATAAGGACTACCACACCACCCAACACTACTTGAAGGGTAAAAGGAGTTTGAGTTACAATCTTATTGCCAACAATAGTGTGGTTTATACACTGTGCAAGTTGACATGTAGCACAAGTGACATTCCATAATGTACTCTGTGGTGAGGTAAGCAAATTGACAGAAAAGACAAACAACCAAATGGGAATAATTAGTATTGTCCGTTTGTGTATATCCTTGATGATTATTTACAACCATCAGTGGCTGCAACAGCTTTTCATAAGTCCCATTGCATTCATTGTTGTTCTTGATCACTCTCTGCTTTGCTTATCTTGGTGTTGGCTCATTCAGGGTGAATGATGTTAACAGGACCATGCAGCTCTTCACTCTCAAGTTGGTCATTCTGTCACAAGGGTGTCTTTTCTTTATGGAAAGACACCAGTGGTATGTTCGTTGCGTCAGATGCATTCTTTGAAGGCTCTCTAAACACTCAGACATGCTGTTGTGGAATCCTGATTGAAGTACTTCCATCACCTGGGGAAATACAAGCATACCCTTTCCCCCAAATAATTATTACCCCAAGCCCTTTCCAGGTGTTTGTGGCCAGGTCTTTCCACAGTTGGTCTATTACAGAGTGTTCCAACTGTCTCCCCCTTTCTTTTGATTTTGAAAGAACTTTACCACAGGGTGGATAATAAGTTACATCCATTCCCTGTGGGCAACGATGAGTAGTGGAGGAGTAATAAGGACAACACAAGTACAGGGCAATTTGTAAGGATCTGTGTAGCTTATTCCTATGGAATTGTTGAGGTCCAGAAATGAAGAATGAGCTTCTCTATGAGTTACATTCGTACAAGTTGTGACCTCTTTCCTATGAGGGTTTGTAATTTTTAAGAAAATTTTGTATTCTGTGTGTGTTTAAGCTTAGCAGTATCAATATGTTGGTGTATATACACTAAATTTTTGCTGTCTGACACAATATCAAGGGATGTAGTTTGAGCAGAAGTAGGGTGAATATTAATAACTTTATCATTATTAGAATTAGTGTAGTAGGTTGCATTTCCAGGAAGCTGGCATACAGAAAAGTTCCTAATAGTAAACATACATCCCTGTTCCACAAAGCTTGTTTATACTCTGTTTATATTCATATTGGAAGAAAGAAATACTTCAGAAATTAGATCTTTACCTATAAGTTCAGATACTGTTTAACTCTTGCTTAGGTTGTGGAATGAGCATACATTTGGATCAAAACAGAGAAATCCAACCCATGTTATGTTAATTTACCTATAAATTGTTGTGGAAATGAGGGTTTTTTAGTAGGCCTTCTAAAAAGGCATACTGAGGATTGAAAAGAAATTTTAAAAGTATATTCCTTGTAAGCTAAAGAGATGTAAGCTCCATAAAAGATTATCAAACCTCTATGAAGAAAATCAATTGAAAAGTTGTAACTAATTTTTGATGAAAAATTTTAGCATTAAAACAGTAAAGCAGCTTGGGTAATAATTTCCATAAGTGACAGCCAAATGGTTTTACCCATAGCTTCTTTTTTAGCTATAGGTAAAGGTATAAATGCCTGGCGTAGAGGTACTTCTCTTCTTCTCAAGACTATAAAGCCTGCTTGTTGATTTTGGGGTTTGAATTGGAGAGGTCTATTTACTCATTTAAAGCTATGAGCTTCAGGGTGCCTCAGGACTGTTGTTAGAGGGGTCCTTGATAAATTTAGTATGCTTCCTCCCTTTTGTCAGATTGGGGAAGGCAACTGAAATTCTTCACTAATCTTTGACATTTTCTCTACTGCTCTAGTCTGGAACGAGAGACTTCAATGAATCTTCGCAAAGTATTTTAAATTGTACCTATATATCCGTTCCCTAAAAACCCTTCTTGAAAGTGAGAACACCAAACTCTTTAGTAAAAAGAAGTTTAAAATGGCACCATATTTCTTCTCCTTTGTCCTAGAGAGCTTAAAAACTTTCCGTTTTTCTTTATTTTTTTTATCAGCCTATCATTCACATGAATTTAATCAACTTATAGTTGCATTTTGAACACACAAAGTTTTTCTCTCACAGGGAGGCAGAAATAGTGAAATACTTGTCCATTTGCCTCTCTGATCTGAGAGGAAAGTCCCTTATCCTATCTCTTTGTTGACAGCCAATCTGGCCAGGGTCAAGTAAGAAAAAGAGATTCCCAAACTCTTAAAAATCTCAAAATTTTTATTCACACTTTTCATGCAGCGAATTCATACCTATCTTAAATTTTCTACCTAGCTCCTCTCTACTACATGCTTAAATTTCTTTCTAATTCTGAATTGACACTGTTCCTACACTCTTCCAACCTGTGGTGGAATACAGTTTTGTATATATTTGTGTATATTTGCATAACACATTCTTGTAATGGCATTCATTTTCTGGCAAGCAAGAAAGGAGAGAGAGTTTTGCTGTGGAATAGGAAAGTAAAGATTATCTGGGCTGTGTAGGAGGAAAGCTCCATCCAAGGACTCCAAGCCCTTTGATGTAGTAAGGCAGAAGGATAAACAGATGTAATATAAAATTTGATTTGCGGCCTCAGGGGGTGCTAAGAGAATGCCCACAGTAAAATGGTGTGCTCTGCATTAGGACAATGATATGACTTAAATTGAAGTATTGTGACTTCCTCATCAGAAAAAATAGGAACAGTTACCACATGAAGGAAGGGTCAACTAATATCAATCATCTTAAAATGGATTTATTTAGTTTTCAACTGAAATGCCTAAATGCAGTTGGCAAGCATATATGCCTTTACTTTTCACCAATCAAATATGTGAGGAGTGGGGGACAGGGTGGGGTGCTGGGGAAAGCCAATATAAATATGCTAATATTTTCAAGTTACTCTCAATTTCCAGTTTAACTAATTACTCACATTTATTAATCCCATTGTTTCTGTGAGGACCTTTTTTGGTGCTGGCTCTTCAGTATACACCTTTAGCCAACTGGGAAAATCCTAACGTAATAAGATTAGTGTATTGCAAAACTTAAACTAAATAAAGTTTGCAAAGTTTTTCTGATAGTCTCAGCTTGTCTCAGGCTTCAGTATGTGGCCCTCATTTAACTTACAGTGTTGCCGATGCAGACAAGTATTCATTCATACTGCACAAGAGCTTTCGAGGAGGCAACATTCATAAGAACATTCTCTATAGGCCTCCTTTTTATGTGCTTCTAGGCAGGCTGCTATATACTATTCTTAAAAATGCAGGAAGGCCTTGAGTTTATGCAATTAGACTATTATTAACAGTATTAGAGTTCATTAGTTAGAATTCTAAATTTGTTTCTGCATACATTGCCACCCAAGAGCTTCAATCCCCAGTGGTTTTGTCCCACTGGATTTGTTGTTGCTGTAAATCTGAGGGGCCACTCAAGGCTGCTGCTATTCCCCATTCTTGTTGTTGGGGGTGGGGAAAGAGCTCCATGAGGCTTTTCTCAACCTATGTTCTGATGACCAATGAAAACCTTTCCCACATCTTGAGCACGGGGTGTTAGGCCTGGAGGGCCTAGCTCTAGCAGGTTTCCTTTTTTTATTCTCCTTTCCCCTACACCGGACTTGGGAATTACCTGGTTTTCCACAATTAAAGCACTTTCAATCCTTCTTTCTCTGAGCTCCCCTTTGTCTGGCTTGTTGGATAGCTTTGTCGAGGGGGGAGAGCTTACTGCCCTCTTTTTGCTTGACTATGTCCCTGCCAGCGGTGTATATGCTCTCTCAAAAGAGGCATCAAGATAATGGAGGAGCAGACCACTATGTAGAGCTTTCCACCTCGACTGGGTAACAGCCCTTCTCTCCCTATGTATTCCCCTGCTTTTGTTTTTCTTCCTTCTCTACCTCTACCTGAATCCCTGAATCAAACTTCTATACCTCTTGGTAGTAATCTGGCTAGACTAAACACAATTTGAGAACATTATATAGCTGGAATCAATGTCCTGGGAAATTCTCTGGCTCTGCTGTGGGGAATACTCTGTCAGTTGTTCCCCTGCTATTTCCTAGTTTTTGGATTTAATGTGCCCTCTCTCTGTAACTACGGACATGAAATTTCTAGTAAATCCAGCAACTCCTTTATCTGGTTCTGTGTGACAAAAGTCCTTTCTCCTTCATTATACATGGAAGGACTTTTTCCTATCTGTATCAGCTAGGCTGCTTAATCTGCAATTGCCCCATAGCCATTGCTTGCTTGCTGGGGAAAAAGTGAATGTACAGGGTGCATCATCCGAGCCTTTCCCTCACCTCCTCCTAGGATCCTGTGTTGCACAAGGGGGACCTCCTTGGTGAGACCAACTTGGGCTCCCATGACACCTCACTTGGCCAGTTTTTCCTTCACCTAGGCCTGTCATTCTTGTGCCTTGGCCCTGGGTTGGGCCTATTGCTTCTATGTCTTAAGTAGGTCCTGGGTTGTAACAGCGGTTGTAGGGGTCTATAACTTCTGTGCCTTACATAGGCCCCACATTGAGGCACCAGTTGTGGTGGGCCAAGTTAGGGAACCCTGCCTTCTGTGGAGGAGCTGAGAGAATGTGGGGAGCTCTGCTATCACACAGCAGGGCTGAGAAAGAACTGGGACCCCTGCTATTCTCCAGCAGGGCTAAGAGTGTTATCTACCCAGAGGTTGTGAGAAGATGAGTTAAAAGAGAGATGGGGACTCAAAGAATGGTGGAAAATAGAGTCTCATTTATTGTCTTAAGTGTAAGCCATTTATAAGATGCTTCCTAAAGGCTTTCCCCTTCAGTGTTCCCAGGCCAGGGGCAAAAACACCACATTTATCTCAAGGATCCAATCCTCACACTTATGAGTTTAAACTCTTCCCTGGGGGATGGGGAAGTGATCCAGGCCTGGCAGCAAGCCCTTCACCTGAAGGGGCTTATTCAGCCATCAGGGTCTGAGTCTCACTGGCCTGTGGTCCTCAACAACCAAATGAATTCTACTCCACCTCAGCTCATCTCAGCCTGCTCAATAAATCTTTGGGCCTTAAAAGGAAAACAAAATAAAATAAAAGGCATAAGTACTTTGCATCAGCACATCCTGTGAGACTAAAATGCTCTAGTCCAATCACTCAAGAACAAACATTTGACCATCTAAGAATTTGCATACATAATTACTGGAAAGTCATTGAACCATGAATTATTATAACTCAATGGATTAGAAGCGCATTCATACATCAAGGATTGGAAAGAACATAAGACTTGGAGTCAAGAGGCTTGTGTTCAGGTCCTGACTCCTCTCCCACCTCCTCCTCCTCATCATCCCTAACCTTTGTAAAGCCCTTTACGGGGGCTTTACATCTAGTTTTACTTTCACAGCAACCCTGGAAGGTAGGTGCAACCATTATCATCATTTTATAGATGAGAAAACTTAGTAGACATAGCCTAAGTGACCTGTTCAGAGTCACAGATTCTAGGTAGTACCTGACGCCAAATTTAAACTCAGCTCTTCCTGATTCCATGTCCAGTGCTCTACGCATTGTGTAACCTAGCTTCTTCAAATTAGTTGTAGACCTTTATTAAGTCACTTTATTCCTAAGATTCAGTTTCTGTGACCGTGAAATGGAGATAATAGTATTAGCACTACCTCTATAACAAGATTGTTGTGAGGAAATTGTTACGGAAACAATTGAACCTTAAATTGCAAAATAAATGGACTCTATTATGTGGAAATAGTGACTATGAAAAGGAAAATTTTGTTTTACAGTTACTGTAATTATAACTTTGACAGCAAAACAAAGATGAAGTTGTTGTGCAGAAAAGAATGAGCAAGACCCGGGTATAAATTTAAATGTGGATTTATTCAAGCGTGCAACTGTTCTGAGTGTAGACTCAAATTGAACAGCCCCAAGCAGGGGCAGAGCCAGAGTATTTAAAGGCAAAACCACAAAATAATGGTCTGACCTATATGTAAGCAGGAACTTACAGAAGCAGAGAAAAGCAATTGCTTAATACTCAACTTAGGGCCTAATATGGAATATGATTAAGTTTTACTTTCCCAGAACAGGTTGGGTGACTATGCCTTGGGCAATTTTCCCAGAAATATATCTTGGCAATTACTTTTGGCATAAAAGCATTTCTTTGTGGTGGGATTTCATTTCCATAAAGAAGGGAGCACCAAATGGTGGGGACTGGGACAATATGGAGAGTAACTCAGGGTTAGGTACAACACTGTTACATGTTTATTGTTCTTTGCCTCTAAAAAGAATGTTTCCAGAATTCTTGAAGAATCCAAAGGTAGCAGTAATATATGAGTTTTTAGTATGACATGGTATGCTAACAAATGTTTAACAACTAGTGCTTGTGGAAGGAGAGAAGAATGTATGCAGAAAACAATTTCAAGTTTAATCTGTATTATTAACATTTTCTCCTTTACTTCTTGATGTCTAGATTAGAGGATCAGTAAACTACTCTTCTCCTCTTGCATTTGGGCCGTTGAGCTAAGAATTTTTTTTCTTTTACCTTTTAAAACTATAACTGCATTTCAAAATGCAAAAGCCATTATGTGAAACAAACAAACAAAAACATGTTGCTACTAGACTTGACCCCTGTGCTGTAGATTTTGGCCCTGGAATAGACAATCAACAATCAATGAAATCATGATTTGTACTATTTGCCAGTTTTCTAATGTTTAAATGTTCTCACTGAAAATTTAAGATTTAACTTGAGTACACCCTTGATAAAGGCATTTAAACAACATTTGATGAAGGATGAAAGTGTTGTTCTTTCTGACACTGCTGCTGCTGCTGCTGTTGAAGTTATTTTTCTTATACTACACAGAGAACCTGGAATGATCTAGATCATTGTGGTGAACACTTTAACTTTATGAATGAGTTCACTGAAGCCTAGAAGAGTTTTGTGGCTTACTCCAAAGCCTATTTGGTGGGACTACTGAAAATAGTACTCATGTTACTATATTACTAATACTTTTTCCACAATACTATCTTACCCTTATTGCATCAGCCTAAGAAACTTTTTTGGGAATTCACTATTGGATATAGATGGCTCCTAAAAAATGTATGCACAACCGACTTTCATCTAAAATTGTTATGTTTGAAAGATAACCTACCTAAGGAGAAGTAGCACAGAATAATAGAAAAAGTGCTGGATTGGAAAGCCAAAGACCTGGATTCAAATCCTTGCTCTGATAACACCTTTGTGTTAATAGTCAATTTACTTATTCTGGCTAAATTTCTTTTATTATTTGTAAAAATGAAGGGGTTCCAGCAATACCACTTCTAGGGTTGTATGCCAAAGAGATCATAGAAGTGGGAGGCAGACTCATATGTACAAAAATATTTATAGCAGCTCTTTTTGTGATGACAAAGAACTGGAAATTAAGAGGATGCCCATCAATTGGGAAATGGCTAAACAAGTTGTTGTATATGAATGTAATGGAATACTATTGTGCTATAAGAAATGAGGAGCAGACGGACTTCATATTTACCTGGAGAGGCTTATAGAAACTGATGCTGAGTGAGAAGAGCAGAACCAGGAGAAATCTGTATACAATTACAGACACAATGCATGTGTGAAGACCAACTTTGATAGACTGGAATCTTCTCAGCAATGCATGGTTATAAGACAACTCCAAAATACTCATGATGGAGAGAGATGTCTACATTCAGAGAAAGAATTAGAAAGAACAGAGTTTGAATGCAGATTGCAGCAAACTACTTGCTCTTTTTCTTTTTCTTGTTTGGTTTTGTTTCCTCTTTCCCATTGTTCATTCCATGGGTTACAATCCTTCTTTATAACCTGACTAATGTCTACTGTGAAAGTACTTGCAGATCCTATACTTGATTGCATACTGCCATGGGGGGTCAGGGAGGAGAGGGAGGAGGAGAAAATTTGAAACTCAAGGGATTGTGGAACTAAATCTTGTAAACTAAAAGTAAACAAACAAATTAATAAAGACCAAAAAAGAGGAGGGGAAAGAGAAAAAAAATCAATTAGACAATGTTAATCAACAATAACAAAAAAATGAAGGGGTTGGACTGATCACTTTGGAAAACTCTCCCAGTTTGTTATTCTGTTATGATAGTTTAAGTCGTACCCCTATAATGGTAAACAAAGTAGTACTTTGCTGCTTGTTTGAACTATTCAAGTGCCTTTGATCCTCACCTTTGATTGTGTAAAGTCTCTGTTGGAAACCTACAGAGTGGAATAGGAAGAGTGGAACAGGAAGGAACAGAACAAAGCTGGAGCACAATCAGGGACCAAGAAGAGCTAAGAGAGAGAAAGCTTGTGATTTTGTCACTCTGTCTGTCTGTTCTGTCTCTGTTGATGCTACTTTGTCAGAATGAATCACAAGCATTCTTGCTCTCAGTTCTGTTTGGTACTAGCTCTATTCTAGCTTTTCTCTGCTCTGCTCCTTCCTGTTCTACTCTTTCAACAAGCTCCTCCCACCATAGGATCCATGTGGTAACATTAGGCCTATTAAGGGCAGAGAAGGTCTCCAAATTCCCTTAGGCCTATTAAGGGCTCCACAATGTATACTGTTTCCAAATAAGACTTGATACAATCAAAGGCAAGACTCAAAGTCTCTTAAATAGCTGAAACAAGCAGCAAAATATTACTTTGCTTGCCAAAACAGCCCATGACACCTTTTGGACTTGTGACCACTGGCAGGTTACTTAAACTCTGATTCTCACTGGACCATTCTCTAAAATTTTTAGAGAGGAATAGTCCAAAGGGATTGGCAATAAGAGTTTCCGTACCAAGACTGGTTTAAAAGTATGAAATAACAAATATGGACCACTCAAATACCCACACACAACCTCAAACCCACATTCATACATACTCACACACATATACACACAATGAATGCTCTAATAAGTATAAATTTTTTCCACTTCTCTGGCTGAAAGATTCTAGTGATAAGCATGATAATTAAGCCAAGTACTTACTTCTCATATGACCCTAAAAGTCTCTATGCATTTTAGTCAATTTGGTCTCCAAGCATCATGTTATAGTGTGGCTGACTGGTACTATGTTCTCTACTGTGGGGGGTGATATAGGTTAAAATGATGAGTTTTAAGAAGAATCTATTTTTTTCATTCCTTCCCTCATTTGAGGGAAAAATAAAAATGTCCCCATCCATGTGATGTGAAAATAAAGTGACTTTCTTGACACTGAACATAGTTTTATTTAGCCTTTTCTACATCATTCCCCCTCTTTATTAAAATATAACACCAGGAATTAAAAAAAAAACTCAGTGCCAATGTTTTTTACAATCTCAAATTCCTGGCCTTGAAGAACTCTCTTTTAGTTCTCATGTTCCCCTTCCTTTCATTCTGATAAGTCTTTTTTTAAAGGTCTTTATTCTGACATGGAAAAAATAATACTTTAGCATATTCCTTCATGACAGCTCTGTGACTTCCAAGAAGTTTAATGTTTGCTGGATCTTTAGATAAGCTGTGATTATGCCATGCCTTGTGCTCACTCCATTCTCCTCTTAAATTTGTAGGCACTCAGGTCTCTGGACTCCCAGTAATTTGTTGGCGCTACTTATTGAAAGGTAGTCCTGGCTTTTTGTGTTCTAATGAGCCCAATAGTTCATTCTGTGCTCTTGCATTTGGTGAGGATAATAAACAGAGCATCTCTGTTAGTTACAGACAAGTTGGCTTTGAAGGATACAGTAAGCTTGTAGTCGAAAATAGATGTCTGTTTTCAAGCTAAACTGGGTTTCAGACTGTGAGAATTGAATTCATTGTTGTGTTTGTGTGTTTGTGTGTGTATGTGTGTGTGTGTGTGTGTGTGTGTGTGTGTGTGTGTGTGTTTAGTGGGGAAATGATGGAGCTATAGATATTGTTACCATTTCAAGAAATTTTGTTTCTAGCTAACGCCAATGGGTTAAAACTTGCATTAAAAAAAATATTTTCTTAGTAGTTCATTTCTTCCACGGCAGTAAGGGAAGGAAAAAAATAAAATAGCTTGTGATGTGAGAAAAACAGATCCATTTTTCCTCCTCAAAAGATTTCAGTGTTCTTTCAAAGGAAGACTGTCAAGGGCTTTGTTAGTTGATGTCAAGGATAATTCATGAAAACACCCATGTTCAATCAGCCTGTACTGCTGGCCTTTGCATGATCCTGTCTGAATACATTCTAAAATAAACGATTTCTAGAATTTCTGGAAAGGAAAAAATACATTCAGTTTTTAGAACCACTATATTTAACAAGGACTTGTTATATTTGTTGGAGGTCCCAAGAGATAGGTTAGAAGAGGATTAATTTTTTATTGTTGTTCACTTATTTCTGATACCTTTTGACTTCATTTGGAGTTATCTTGGCAAAGTTACTGGAATGGTTTGTCATTTCTTTCTCCAGCTTCTTTTTTGTCATTTTTTTCTTTTTTTGTCATTTCTTTTCTCCAGGAAATTGAAGCAGATATGGTTAAATGACTTTTGCAGGGTCACACAGCTAGTAAGTGTCTCAGATTGAACTTGAACTATAAAGTCTTTAGGACTCCAGGCCTGGTGCTCTATCCAATGGGCCACCTAGTTGCACCTTTTATTTAGATTCTATCATTTTGTGGGAAGGAGGAAGACATATGGAAATTATTCTCAGCTAGTTTGAAATTTGTCAGTCTTGGCAGCTCTTCTACTAAAGACTCGCTTTTCTTTGCAGTTCACAAGCCTACTTTGGAAGCAAGCGCATAAAGATTAGGAATCAAAACAACTCTTTCAACAGATTTTTATAGTGACTATCTTCCTTCAATGCAGGAAAGACACATATTTTCTTTAAATGAATATTCAATTTTACCCATTAAAAAGAAATTCAAACCCAATCAATTTATATACGACTAAATGCCTATTAAGCATGAGCCACGCTGCAAAGCATGTAAGTGTGTGGACTTGGAGGGGGACAGTGGGAAGGGTGGAGATGACTACAAATAAGAAATATTACTGCCCTCTGAGATTCTAATCATTTCTATTTTTTGTGTTTTTTCTACCAGATCTATATCTATATATCTCTATCTCAGATAGATAGACAGACAGACAGACAGACAGATAGATAGATAGGTAGATTTTTATTATAAGGAACTTTCCTCCATGAGGAAACTCCTATCAATGAAAACTGTTCTGCAGTTTAAAATTTTAGTGAATTGTCTAGGGATACCGAGAAGTAAGTTGATCAAGGTCATAGAATCGCTATGTGTCAGACAATAGCAAATCTAAGTCACTCATACTTCTGTTGATTTTCTATTCCTTCTAGAGTCTCTTAAATTCTTTGAAGTCGGATGATGTAGTACATGAGAATTTTGCACGTGGAGCTAGGACTCACCTGGCTTTAAAGCTTTCCTTTAATTCGTATTAACTGTTTGACTTTAGGCTACTTGTCTTCCTTGAGTTTAATTGACCTCATCTATAAAATGGAGGTAATAATCCCTGTATTAATTCCTACATAATTTCAGATCCCTAGAAAAGCTGATATTCACAGAGCAGTTGTGAACCTTAAATGAGATAGTGTATATCAGATGCTTTGAAAAATATTTATAATGTCTTACTTTTTCAAACCACTTATTATATGTTACATGAGCTCAGAAGCTTAGACACTATTATGATATTGTGAGGGGATGATCATGGTACAGGGCTAGAATTATACCTTTTTGCTCTCTTAAATGTGTTAGTCTAGGGGATGTGGTTTTCAGGTAAAAGCTAAGCTATTGATTTCTGTTCATCAATTGGGGAAATTAGGAGAACCCAAGTTGTATATTCAGGATTTGACTCTTTTTCTACTAAATATCAGTTCTGCAATGTAAAAAGCAAAGATTCATATATCTAAGTTGATAGCAAAACAGAAAGCAGAGAAAGCATTCATATGAGTATACATGTGTGTATATGTGTATGTATTTCACAATACACAGTGAAAGAGTTCTTCCATTGAGAGTAAAGTTACTCAATTAAACCAGAACAGGGGGAAACATAGAGAGAAAGAGACAGAGAGACAAAGAGGCAGAGAGAGAGACAGAGACAGACAGAAAGAGACAGACAGAGAGACAGAGAGAGGGAGAGTGAGACAGAGATACAGATAGACAGAAACAAAGAAACAGAGACAGACAGAGACAGTGAGAGAGACAGCAAGAAAAGAGAGAGCCAGAGCCAGAGATAGAAAGAGTGTTAAGAGTTCTAGATCTCAGGCAAAGGGTGATTCCCTAAAATCTCTCTAGTGTTGCAAGGTGGAGATAGAGACATGATGGAGACTGCCTGCTTCTCTCCTGTCAGCTTCTTCTCAGTCTTTTCTTTCAGTAACTCAAAGTGAACTTAACATATTTCAGCTTCTATTTTAAAGCTGAGGAACAGGATATTCCAAAGAGACTGTGCAGCTGAAAGAGACTCAAAAGCTTGAAGGGAGCTGAAGATCTCAAAGAAACTGAAATGACCAGGAAAAGAAGAGCCCAGACTAGGTTTGTTTTGGCAGGTAGATTCCCAAATATTTTATAATGTCTACAGTAACTTTAAATGGGGTTTTTCTTACCATCTCTTGTTGTTGGACTTCGTTGGAAATATATAGGAATGCTGAGGATTTATGAGGGTTTATTTTATATCCTGCAACTTTGCTAAATTTATTTATTGTCTCAAGAAGTTTTTTACTTGATTCTCTGGGATTCTCCAAGTATATCATCAAATCGTCTTCAAAGAGTGATAGCTTAGTTTCTTCTTTGCCTAATTTGATTCCTTTGATTTCTTTTTCTTCTCTTATTGCTACTGCTAACATTTCTAGTACCAGATTGCATAAAAAGGGTGATAGTGGACATCCTTGTTGCACTCCTGATCTTATTGGAAATGCTTCTAGTTTATCCCCATTGCATATAATACTTGCAGATAGCTTTAAGTACATGCTATCTATTATTCTAATGAAAATTTCATTTATTCCCATATTTTCTAGTGTTTTTAGTAGGAATGGATGTTGTATTTTGTCAAAAGATTTTTCTGCATCTATTGAGATAATCATATGGTTTCTGCTAGTTTTATTGTTGATATGATCAATGATACTGATGGTTTTCCTAATATTGAACCATCCTTGCATTCCTGGAATAAATCCAACCTGATCAAATTGTATTATTCTTGTGATAAATTGCTGTAGTCTTTTTGCTAATATTTTATTTAAAATTTTTGGATCTATATTCAAAAGAGAGATTGGTCTATAATTTTCTTTCTCTGTTTTGTCTCTCCCTGATTTAGGTATCAGTACCATATTTGTGTCATAAAAAGAATTTGGTAGGATTCCTTCTTCACCAA
>CM053584.1:338799032-338818388 GCA_028627135.1 Pseudochirops cupreus | reverse complement strand
TATGGGTATGCATACATAGCACACCTTTTGTATACATGCTGCATGCATATGTATTTAAGTTTATAAAAGTGTATAAATTTCCGTTTTTCATCTGATGCCTTGCGAGATTTCAACTCCACAGAATAAGATGCAATTTTCAGGATAAGCTTACGACCACAATGCTGCTAACTCAAGCCTTGACAGATACCCCTCCCTCAGTCTCATCTTCCCTTTGTTTGAAGGGCAGAAGGGTAGAGTACCAAACTCCCCACAAGGCTTTTCCTTACAAAGTATTCAGAAACCAAACCCATCAGATCACAACATTTTCCATCAACTCCCCTGTTTAGGTTCACCTGCATGGAGTAAGATGTTACTGTACTGGGCACCCCCTTATTTTGCATCCTCATCCCAACGTGTCCTCTTGCATGCTAACTCCACCTTTAGTGAACTTTGTAAAACCCCAGATATAAGCAGGAATAGCACTCTTGCTGCATTATACCCATACTCTTTCCATTCTTTTTCTTCATTGTGCATGTGTAAAGATGTTTCAGCTGGGGTCTAGTCTTTCTGGCTAATGACTCCTTAAGCAACTTTCTCTCCCAGATCTAGTATCTGATTTCAATGGAGCTGTCAGAATTCCTTTTTAATATTTAATTCTTCTTTCAAACTCTAGTTTGCTTTATTTAGATTGGCAGAAATGTTCTGGACCCTGTATTAACTACTGGAAGGTTTTTCTATTATACCTTGTTATGACATTTCAAGACTTTGTTGCAGTACTGTTCTTGTTTCAGTTCCTGCTCTCTCAGTTTTGATGGATGAGTGTCATTGATGAGAGAGGAGCTATTGTCCCCAAGGAGAAAACAGTGTATCTGTGTGATTTTTTTGGATATGTGCTCTGCCTTAAGGATTCATTTGGCAAAATATGTTTTGGGGAAAAAAAAGAAAAGAAAGAAGTTTAGACAAAAGTAACATGGTGGATTTTTATAAAATATCAGGCCATTAAATTTACCTGTGAGAATATTGATAGGTGACATGTTGTCCTGATTTTTCAACTTCAGGGGCCATGATTCAGTATTTTATTCTGAGTTTTGCAATAATCAGAATGATGGTGATGATAACAAACACACATTCAAATATTTTTAATGATATTTACTGGCTGAGATTTTTAGAACTCATCTAGAATACTATGCATTTTCATGTTTTAAAAAGTAGTGGAATACTGTGCTATAAGAAATAACCTTGACTTCCAGGAGCCAACATGGTGGAATAATCAGTAAATCACTGTAGCTCTCCACTATTTGCCTTCCAACAACCAAAAAGTAGGACTCCAGGACAAATCCTGGAACAGTGGAGTCAGTGGAAAGAAGGGGTGGAACAATGTTTTAGTCCAGGAGACTTGGAGGATAAGCAGAAAAAGTTCATATCACTCAGGTAAAAAGGG
The DNA here is from genome assembly GCA_028627135.1 of Pseudochirops cupreus. Classification (NCBI taxonomy): domain Eukaryota; kingdom Metazoa; phylum Chordata; class Mammalia; order Diprotodontia; family Pseudocheiridae; genus Pseudochirops; species Pseudochirops cupreus. The sequence continues at coordinate 338,816,968 of CM053584.1, read as the reverse complement.
AGAAGGTATTACATTACTTTACATATATTATAAGTCCTTCTCAGTTCCCTTTGCTAGATCATTATGCATACTGTGCTCCCTATGTTTGGGCATATTGAAGACTCTGTCCTGCGTCCTCTTGTTTTTTCTCTGCCCATCCTCTTTCTCAGTGATGTTATTTGCTCAATTCTCATCTTTGCAAGTGATGTATATATCAAGATATTTTGCCTGAAGAGCCTTTTTAAGCCACAGTCCTACATCATAAACTTGATTTCAACATGTTCAATTGGATCTCTTTTATAGAGTCTAAAATTCATCTCTTTTAAATTGGAATTCACCTTTGTCTCCTCTAAATCCCTAAGATTTAGACAGTTAGGTCTTCTAATAGAGGTATTTTTTTTTCTTTTCAGCTGTATCTACACTTACTAAGAGGTACTTAATAAATATTTGTAGGACTGGATGAAAAATCCTGAGATGAGACACAGGGATGTGTACCTTTCTACCCTGGGCCATTAAGGGGTGCTTGGGCAGGGACCTATTGTTGTCCAATCAATAAGATCTAGAGTGAATTGGGTTTAGAATTTGGGATAGAAATCTAAACAGGAAACTTCAAGTTAACTAGGTAGGTTTTGGCCTTCAGAATTTACCTTCCTTTGGCAAAATGCCCTCAGGTGAGGAGGAATGGGAGAGGAGAGGAGAGGTTATTTTGGGGGCCCTTCTGGTTCAGAGTGAATGTAATGTAAACAGTAACTATTTCTCTTTTGGCCAGCAGCCCTGAGTGTCTTCTCCTCCAAGTTTTTTATTGAGATAGCCATCCTTGGACTCACTTCTTAAAGAGGCCTAATCACAGAATAGGCTTTCCCCCACTTAAAATAAGAACTTGAAAAGATCTTAGCTTTAAAAGGCCAAGGTCTCCAACTATATCCTGGGCCATCTCCCATCATCCTGATATACATTGGGTCACTTGGACCCAGATGACTCTGAAGGAGAAAGTGAGGCTGGTGACTTTGTACTGGCCTCCCTCCCCCAAATCAAATGCAATTACAAGTCATGTCATTATCTCCCTGATGTCATGGTCCTCTTTGAACATCAAGGACAAACCCACACAACTTTCAGTCACTGTCCTAGGGTCCCTGTTTACCCTTGCTCTGAGTCAAAGGTATCTTTTCTGTCATTTTCACCAGATATTTCTCATTACAGCTCTGAAGTTATGGGTTAGATAGACCAGACTAGTTGAACTATGAGGTCCCTGACAATTTTGAAATTTTCCAATTCTGTCACATATAGAATGCACAAGATGGAATTTTCAAGTTTTTTTAATAGAGTGTGATCTTGTTTTGTCCTCTCTTTATTGATTTGGTGTTTCAAAAGGAAGTCCCCTTTGTTCCTACTCATTGCTGCTTGTCTTTTGTTTTTGAAGAGGACCAATGACCTCATGGGATTATGTCTTGATTCATGTGTGAGTTGGATTTTAGGGAGGCAGAGTTGCACAGAATCATCACTCTCTCTCTTTCCTCCAGAGTCATTTACAGCCAGTGACAAGCAAAAGTCAAGATAGCCCACAGTGGCCCTGCATGCAGTGAATGACCTTGGTGTCTTTGAAGTCTGATGAAGCTCTAAGCACTCACAGAGCCTGCTTCAGCCACCTTCGTGGCTTTTGGAATGAATCATTCCCATCTACTCATTCCACTGGGCCTATCTTCACAGGCTTGGGGCAGACATCTCCCTAACTCACCAACACTTTTCAGGCCTGTTGATTACCCTCAACCTGACTTAGCCCACCCACTGAAACAGTTTACCAGGGTGAGGCCACTGTGCATGCTGCAGCTCCTTGGGCCACAAGGAGAGTTGGGTGAATCAGGTCGACACTGATGGTGGATTAGCAGTCCTGAAAAGAATTCAGCAAGCCCTTACAGCAGAGGTGCTAGTAATCCTGAACACCATACACCCCATTCCTACACATATACTCATAGGTAAGAAGTTAAGACTACCTCCTAAAGCATATCCAAAATTTTAGGACAACAGTCTGAATGTAAAGGCACAGTCAACTAATCATATCAGTTTTCTACTATGTTCCAATCACTATACTTGACAACAGGAACTTTTTGCCTCTAATGCTTAGCAGACTACCTGGCACATAGAAGGAGTTTAATGAATATATGTTGAATTAAATTTTGAATTAAATTTTAATTTAAAATTAAAATTTGACTTTAATATTGAATTTATTTTGATCAATATTTAATGAATCACTGTGTTTTGGGGTTGGAAAAGTGCCTATTTTCAAGGAACAATCTAGTGGAGGACTCAACATACAAACAAATATGTACATTAAGGGTTTTGTGTGTGTGTGTGTGTGTCTGTGTCTGTGTCTGTGTGTATGAGATAAATTAGGGATACTCTCAGAAGAAAAGCACTAAGATTAAAGAGGTGTAAGATAAATGGAACATAAGATCTTCCCTGCCCATCAATAGGCCTCACATGGAGCCCTGACAACAGAGCCTATTAGGCTCTGGGCCAAAGGGATCCCCATATCTTTTCAAGTAAGTGCTGATTTCCAAACTTCTCTAAGTTTCTCTAAGCCAATTACATACTGAGTCTTTGATTGGAAACAGTTCATATTGTATTGCTTGAAGGGAGAGGTGTGGGTAGAGAAAGACACACAGGCTGAGAGAGAAGCAGGAGGAGGGAAGAACTTGCCTAGGGAACTTGCTTGTGGGCAAGTCTCTTCAAGACATAATGGAGAGAACACTTGGAATGTTGGCACTCCCTGGATTGGTGATGAGTACCTTACTAAACTTTGCTTTCTGATGCCCTAATAGCAATGTCACAAATAAATACTTTGGTTTTGTCTTGCAGGAGAAGGGTTTCTTATATGTTGTGAATAAACCTGGGAATATGTATCTGTATTCGTAGCATCTCCCATAGGTATGACATTGCTGTTACAGAAGGCTAGGAAGGAAGTTTTATCTGGGGCTTGAAGTAAGCAAAGGGCAATTAGGGGAAGAGATGAGGAGGGAGAGTGTTTAGGTATAGGGGACAGCCAGAGAAAATTCTTAGAGTCAAGAAATAGAGTACCATGTTGTAAGGAATATCAAGGAGGCCAGTGTCACTGTCACTAACAGAGTATGGGGTGGATTGGAGTATGGGGTGGATTGGAGTATGAGGTAAAAAGACTGGAAAAGTAGGAAAAGGCCAGTATGTGAAGAGCTTTAAAAGTAAAACAAATGATTGGATATTTGATCTTGGAGGTGATAGGGAGCCATTGGAGTTTATTGAATAAGGACTGATATGGTCAAATCTGCATTTTAGAAAGAACAATAACATGAGAAAATAGTTAGCATAACTATTGTTCCAGTAAACATTTTCAGAACTTTCCTTAAGCATTAAGTTCTAGATGCATCAGACTTTTTTTTTAGAATGGCATTGTAGATGCTTGGAAAATGAACTCGTTCATTGTAGCGGAATAACTTGGGAAGTTCTTAAACTGCTGCTGTGTCTACTTTACCTAAATAAATGGTTGCAAAAATCAATTAGCCAGTTCTTTTATCTTCCATCAAACGACCACTTGTGATTCACTCTTCTCACTGAATTGACTATACAAATGTGCAGCATACAAACAGAAGCTGTAAGAAAATCTTTCAGTATGAGTGCCCTAGTGATGAATCCAGCTTGCACTGCATCTATGCTATTAACTACTTATCAAACCTCTGTTTTGCTAGGCATTAAAAAGGCACAATTTTCCCACAGATACGACCCATTCCTTTCTTGATACAGTGCCAGGTGCTGTGTTAGGTGTTGCATCCTGTAAGGGCACCTTGGTGGGGATCAGAAAATACAATATGGAAGCAGATGTCAAATTTGCTATAGAAATGCTACTCACTATTATAATGGAAACTTTCTGAAAAGCCTTGGAATTAGGCTTCCTGTGATTCTAAATGTTCAAGATAGGTGAAGGAATACTACCTACATTTCCCTATTTTGAAAGTTTTCTGACTTAAAAAAAAAAAGATACCCTCTAGGAAGGCTCCTTGCTTTTAGTCCAAGTATTCTTTTTGTTGTTGTTTGCTTTTTGGAGGAGGAAAGGCAGGGGTAATTAGGGTTAAGTGATTTACCTGGCTAGTAAGTTTTAAGTGTCTGAGGCCGGATTTGAACTCGGGTCCTCCTGACTCCAGGGCCAATACTCTATTTACTATGCTACCTAGCTGCCCCTAGTCCAGGTATTCTTAACTTAGTGGTTTGTGGATGTTGGTCCATAGATACTTTTTCATGGATTGGTTACTTGGGTAATAGAAAATTATACATCTTTATTTTAACTAACCTAAGTGAAATTTAGTATCTTTTTCAAATATATGTGCATATGTATATGTTCTTTATGTAGCCTGTCATTAAATATAAATATATGTGTATATGTGAATGAATGTGTGTGTATTCTTTCTGGGAAGGGGTCCATAGACTTCAATAGACTCAATAGATGAATCAATCAAACAGTATTTATTAAGTGTCTAGTAAGTGCCAGGTACTGTGCCATTAGGTGGGTTTACCAAAGCAGGATAAAAAAAGGCCCTACCCTCAAGGACCTTACAGTCTAATGGGGGAGACAAATAGGATAAATAGGAAATGTGTAACAGGAAAAGCATTTGATTTAAGGGGTTGAAGGCTTCCTGTCAAAGATGGGATTTACACCAAGAAAGGTCACTTCATTATGTCTCTAAAACATTGTCCCATGTAAGTGACACACTGATAGTCCTAAAACATAAGAAAAGCAAGATTTAACCACAATATGGCCCTCCTCAAAAGCCTTCACCAACTTCTTATTGCTTTTTGGATGAAATTAAAGAAAAATATCCTTAGTCTTTTACTTAAAACCATATTATCTGGCTTCCACCCACCTTTTTCGTGATTTCATATTATGACTGTTCTTACTCATCAGTTCCAGTTAAACCTGCCGCTAACTATTTAAATATATCTCCCTTTGCCTTGTCAACTACTCCTCTCCAAGTACCAATTTTATGTAGTCCTTTTTCATCCTTTATCCTCTTCTTTCACTATTAATGCTTTTTATCTCATTTTTATTATTATCCTGTATATGCTTCACATTTCTCTGGGTATGTGTAATAACAGCCTACTCCCTGCCAGACTAAATTCCTCAAGGGCAAGCACTGTGCCACTTTTGTTTTTTGCATCTTCCATGATTACTGCACTGCCTTATACCCAATAGACATTAATAATTATTTGTTCAATTGAATTGTTTATTTCAAATATTCTTATTGACTCAGAATTTACAAAATATCATTGCTACAGAAATCCTTGGAAGTAGACAAAAAGCATAATTCCACTTTTACAGATGAAAAACTGAGGCTTTTTCTTCTGGGAGAATGAATTAATACCAACTTTTTTCTGTTGGATTTTTTTATATACTCCATATCTTTTTTTTTTTGTAACATTATAACAAGCTTCCACACAATTTGACCCTTTCTCATTCCACTCTTGGCTGTCTCCCTTTATCCAGAACAACAGGACTGAGTGACTTCAAAGCCATAAATTCATAGTATCATAGGATGATTTATTTTTTTTATTATAATAGGGTATAGAGGTCATCTAGTAACCTCCTTATTTTAGAGAAGACAAACTGAGTTTCAAAGAGGGTAAGTTACTAGCCCAAAGTCACAAAGTGAGTCAGAACCAGAATTCAAAAGCAGGCGCTCTGATTACAAATCTAGAAACATGAGTGCTTCTTGGATCATTGGGTGTGGTGTCTGGATGAATTCTTAATAAATGGAAATCTCACAGGAAACATAAAAGCAAATAGATTTACATACACCACCCACTCACATTCAGTGCCTCACTCTTTCATACACAGGACTAGGTGAGTTCAATGCTCTTCCCTAGGTAAGTAATATTGACTTGGTCAGTCCCAAGAGGTGAGAATAAAAGCCCTCAATGAAAGGTGCATAGTAAAGATCCCTCTCTGGCCAGTTAGCTTCTGCCTCAGTTTGATTTTGCAGTGGGAGCCAATTCAATTTCAATACCTTTTTGATCTGACAAGTAATATTAATGTTGACAAAGTTAATATATTGGGAAGTTACAGACAGGAAACGAGGTTTCAATTGTGGTAACAGGGTTTTCTACTCTTCTTGTGGAATTTCTGGCATCAAATTAATTTCCATAGCAACTGTTCATATTGTAAAAAACAGTATTATGAGTTCATTGAAGGGTCAAGAAGAGAAAGTGAAAAAAATGGAGAAATATATTAATAAAATAAAAAATTATCAAACTTGGTCAGAAAAATAATGGTAATTTTCCTTTAAATACTCTATTTTTATTTTAGTTCTGTACATTTGAGAAACATAAGTTGATGTTATAATTAAAAATAAATTCAGAAATCACATGTTCAAATTCAAAAACAAAAAACAAAACACTTTAAAGATAAAAATTTCCCTCCATCAATTTTTTGTGTTTTATCATGCCAGAGAGAGACTTGGACTTATATTTAACTTGAAATTATCATTTTTCAGGGAGGGGTAGAGGAATGAATTGAAGAAAATATTCTGCTTTTATATTGATTTGTCACAAATTCATCTCCTAGCATCATGTTTTCCATGTAGCAGTAACTGAATGAATCCCATTGAGTGAATGAACAATGGGAGGATAAAGTCTAGTTTAAAAATCCATTGTGAGGCTTTCTTGAAGTTAAGATGAAATGAATTTCTACCACAAAAGCACTTCCTCAAGCCTAAATTTAGGGATGTACTAATAAATATAAGGTATGCATGACATACTTCTAAGCTGAATCTTCATTATTAATTTTTTCTTCTTTCCTTTTTTTAAATCTAGAAAATAAACAAAATAAGAAATCAAGGCTTGATTTGTAGCACTTGCCAATTTCCTAGACATAAAGGAAAATCTAACTTTCTAGCCTATTAAAGATGACTCTAGGGTCTTGTATTCTTTTGACACTGCTCCTTTTTTTCCCCTCAGTTAAGGGCCTAGCTCACAGAATGTCATTTGGAAGATAGCTAAGAAGTCCTCTGGTTCAACCCATAATTTAGGGGAAAAAAAAAGTTTTACAACATAAATAGCAAATAATCTTCCGGTTTTTGCTTAAAATTCTCCAATATGGATCTTATAATCTGAAGGAGCCTATTGCTCTTTTATATGGATCTAATTGTCAGGAAGGTTTGTCATAGTCAACATCCAAAATGAAGAGGAATTATACATAATTTCATTCCGCTAATCAATGATATGATGCAGATGACAGAGTGCCCAAGACAGCCCTTTCCACATGCCTCTTGTACTCTAATAAGTGCATTTCTTGTGGTCCACCCATAATTCTGAAAACTTTTTTTGAAGATCTCTTGACTTCACAAGTATACTGGAGGAGCATGCTGGTGTTTTGTTGGTTAATGCTTTTATTAGTCACATGACCCATGCATTGTCTTTTTTCTCATGTAAACATATTTTTTACATTCTATCACCATTTCTGCATAATTCTTTTATTTTTTTCTATTTTAGTAAGGTGTTACAGTGTGATAGTATACAGGATTGCCTCTCTTTTGCCCTTTCTATATGCTAAACTTATATTTGCCCTTTGCTACTATAAAGCCAAGCACAAACAGCTTTCCAGAGGACTGCTGCTGTGAATAACTCTATGGTTCTGATCACATAGTATAGTGAATTCTCTATTTATTCAGCAGTAAACTAAAGCAAAACATTCACAGAAACCAAAGTACAGCATTCACAATGATATAAAATAGCAATTTATCACTAAAGTGGCCACATAGTTTTAAAGGAAAGATATTATTCAGTAAGTCCTTAAGTCAATAAATTGCTTAAAGAGCAATCCTCCTTAAGGGATACAAAGTACAAAGGTCACCCACCACTAGGTCACATTACCTTAATTACATCAGTCAGAAAGTCTTCTTTCTTCTTGATTGGAGACTAACTTCCAATCATCCTTAACTCAATCATCCTTGAGGGGTACAAAGTACAAAGTTCTCCCACCCCCTAGGTCACAGTAAATCATGATCTTTTCAGTCAGCAGTAAGTACCCAAGGAAAGGTCCTATCATCTTGACTCAGGGCTGGCTCCCAAATTCCGTGGTTCCTCTTCCATACTCCTAACTCTTGTCTGAAATCACCTTGCCATCACCTTAACTCATAGGTCGGCAGCTTCTAGCTCCTGCTCCAGCTCCTGTTCCACTTCCTCTTCCAGTTCGAAGATCATGATGACCAGTCTACCCCAAGGCCTTCAAAGTCTTTGTTCCTGTGAAGAGAAAACTTAACAGAGCTACAACAATATTTACACAGACAAAGCTTAGCAGAATTACAACAACATTCACACACATTGCTGGCACTCTTATCTCAATTCACTTTCTGCCTGTGAAATCAACACAAGTCAACAGACAGGCTGCATCTGTCTGACAAAGTAACACAATTCAACAGATAGAATGCTTTTCTATCTGACAAAGTAACATAAACAACAAAAGCCTTCTGTCTGACAAAGTATACAAATACAAATCAGAACAGACAAACAGAGTGCCAGACACCACAAGTGTTCTCCTTCTCAGTTCTGTTCTCTCCCGGCTTGTGCTCCTGCTTTTATATGGTATTTAGTTCTTCCCTGTTGCACCTACCTCTTACTTCCTTCCTATTCTGGTGTTTGGCAAGTCCCTCCCGCTGTGGGCTTCACAAGTTCTGTTTCCAACAAAGACTTGATATAATCATGGGCAAGACTCAAAGACACTTGAACTGAAACAAGGTGCTAAGTACTCCTTTCCCCACCATTACAGTGACTTCCCCTGTTCTACTGATTCAATTCAATGAACATTTAGAGTGCCTATTATATAGTACACATATTAGATAATGGAATGATAAGTAAAATAGAAAGTATGACTCCTCAGGGAGATTTCATTCTAATAAAAGGAAGCAATAAGGATGCAAATAGAGAAGATATGTGAATTACAGCACGTGGAAGAGAGGAAGAAAAGCATTTTGGGGATGAGGGGTGGCTTGTGCAAAGCCATTAGGAGAAGAGATAAAATACTAAATTCAGAGGATAATATGAAGGCCAATTCGGCTAGGATAGAAGATAAGTGAAAGAAGGTGACTTGAAAGAATTCTTGAAGGGCAGACTGTGTCAAGGTTGTTAAAGTCCTAAAATATAGAAATATTCTATCTTAGACACATTAAACACTGAATATTATTATGATTAACAATGGAGAGTTAATTTTGCTGTGGCATAGACCCTTTGCCAGCCTGCCAAACACTATAGATCTCTTTTCAAAATAATTTTTTAAAAATGTAAAAAAAAAAAATCATAAGATTAGAGAGGAAACCAATCATAATGAAATACAGTTACCAACATTAAAAAAATAATAATTCCATGGATCCCAGATTATGGAGCCCTGGTACTGAATGAGAAAAGAACAGAATCTAGGAGAGAACCTTGTGGAACATGCATATGAGGAGCTGTGATATGGATGACAAAGCACCAAAGAAGAAGACTGAGTAGGAGCAGTCAGACTGATAGGAAGAGAACCAGGAAAGGTACTGCATAAAAGTTTAGAAAGGAGAAATCATCTTGGAAGTGAGAGTGGTCATCAGTGTCAAATGCAGCAGATAGGTCAAGAAGGATAAGGATTAGCAAAGGATGATCAGATTTGGCAGTTAGGAGTTTTGTTTTTTATTTTTATTTTCGAAGGAGCAATTTGTATTAGATGATTAGATTAGAAGACAGATTCCAAAATTATATATAAATAGTTGCTATACACTTAATATCTTGTTAGACTAATACCAAAAAGTAATCAAGGAGAAGAGCAAAAAAAAAACCTTTTTACGTTTGAACATATTACATCATGGTTTTTTTGTGGGAGCAAAAAGAAAAGAAAAATAAGTGGATGTCCATCATTTGAAAAGTACATGAATAAGTTGTGAGATAAGAATGTAGTAGAGTACTATTTTGCTTTAAGAAATGAGGTAATGGATAATTTTTAAAAAGACATGGAAAAATATGCAAACTGATGTAGACTAAAGTGTGTAAAACCATTTGTACTGTAAATTCAATATTAGAAAATGAATGATTTTGAGGACTTTTATAAACTAATGACTGAAATTAACAAAACTAGGGGAACAATTTATATGATAAAATAGAGTAACAATAAAACAGATGTCTATTTTTGTTTAAGGTAATTGAGGGAATTTCTTTTATTTTATAAGAAATTTATTTTTTCCCACAAAGCAGTTTTGGAAAGGAAGGGAATAAATTTGTCGATTTGAAAAAATAGATAAGTGGACAGACCACTAAAAATAGGAAATGTTAATGAAGTTTAAGATGGGATCACTGCATTATTACTTTTGCTGAACTTATTTGTACTTTGTTACAAAAAACCTCCCATGAAGTGAGAGTAATCTAAGAATATTTGTCATTTAAATACAAAACATATTAATAAAACTTTAAAAATCAAAGGATTGATGAGTGACAGAAGAAGGAATATGATCATTATTTTATAAAAAATTATCTAAAAAAGAAAAAAGATACAGGATGATAACTCGAGAGATTTTACAGTATAAAAATGATTTTTTTGTTTTGTGTGTGTGTGTGTGTGTGTTTGTGTGTGTGTGAAGAATATAGGAAATGGGCTTATTTGAAGGTAGTATGGAAAAAACCATTAGAGAGGAATTAAGTTTGGGTATGGCTCAGAAAGACTGAAGGGAACAAGATCAAAGGCACATGTAACAGGGACTGAATTTGGAAAATAGAAGTTCTACCTCACTGTCAGATCTTAGGGGAAAGGAGGGGAAAGTGGGATATAATGTCAAATACTTTTTGACATGAAGAGAAAGGGAGATTAGGGAATTTGTTTTAAATTATTTGAATATTCTGGGTAAAGTATGAAATGATGTCCTCAGTTGAAAGAGCAACAAGAGTATTGTAAGAGGCCTCAGAAGTGTAGAGAATAGGTTCAGTGGAAAGTGTGAAAGAGAACTAATTGGAGAGGACAGAAAGAAATGCCTTGTAGTGAGGAGCTTGATGAAATTAGAGTATCACTTTTTAATTTATGCCTTCAGTCAGGTTATGTGATTTCTTCCTATTCCTTTCAGCAGCAAGCAAGTATGAGTGGAGAAGGCAGGTAGTAGGAATACTAAATGGGTTGATGTTTGTCGAAGGATAAATGGCAATAGGTCAAAGGCTTATGAGATTTAAAAGTAGAATATATGGAGTTGAATTTTCTAAGCACTGGATAAAGATTGAAGAAGTACAGATCTAAAGTGAGTAGAGGTAGTAGCCAATAGAATACTAAGGGGTTAGTAGCTCCCAGTAAGAGAAAATAATGGGTTTCCAAGGGATAGGAAGAGATTAAATGATATGAGTTTTGTTTTGATAGAGAAATGTTAGGATTTTTGATGAAGAAAATTGAACACATTAATAGTAGTAAGATCCTAGATTTTACCACCCCTACTTTCTTTGAAGTGATGAAAAGGAATACATGGAATTTAAGGAGATAGAGGAATTGGGATGTTATGGACACATCATCACATCATCAATATGGATATTGAATAAGGGCAGTGGATAGAATACCAGAATTGGAGTCAAGAAGACCCCAAGTTCAAATCTGACCTCAGAAACTTATTAGTTGTGGAATCTTGAGAAAGTCACTAAACACTTAAAAGTCTCAGTTGTCTCATCTATAAAATGAGAATAATAACAACTGCTTCATAAGATTCATGTGAGAATCATATTGCTAAGATTCTTTGAAAGCTTTATAGTAATATATACATATACATACATATGCATGAATGCATTCATATATACATATACCTTTATATATAATTGTGTGTACATATACCCATATATTTATGTACATAGATGTGCGTATGTGTATGTGTGTGTATACGCACACACACACACACACACATCCTGGCTATTGTGGATATTATTGTGGCTCTTCTTTGGTCGTTATAATTTTCCATCATCCAATTTTAATTGTTTTGTTGCCATTATTCTTTTCATTTTCATTGTCGTAGTCATTACATAAATTGTCTTATTTCATCTCCTTACTGTTTGGATAAGTTTGGTCTTCAAGAAGTATTTAACTAGTTGCTGAGGTGACGATCTATATAAAACTTCTTGCATTCTTGTAAGAGAATTCTGGGAATAAGACAATGGAAGATGAAGAGGTGGTGGTGAATTTTGGTATGCAAACATGTCTCCCATCTTGAGAATGTATAGGGAAGTAACAGGGGGTGTCCTAGTTTTATCACTCAGAAATCCTCTGAAAATAACCTGATTGACTTGCCAAGCATTTTGTTCCTGGTTTGATGAAACACTATAACAGTGGTTCTCAACCTTCCTAATGCCGCGACCCTTTAATACAGTTCCTCATGTTGTGGTGATCCCCAACCATAAAATTATTTTCGTTGATACTTCATAACTATAATTTTGCTACTGTTATTAATTGTAATGTAAATATCTCATACGCAAGATGTATTTAAATTGAACATAACCCACAGGTTGAGAACCGCTGCTCTATATTATAGAATGTATCTAGTTTGGTAAGGTACCCTGTGAAAATATTCTCCCTCCTGAGACACAGAGGAAGATGCTGTGTTTTCTACCTCTACCCTGGTGTCTTAATTGGAAAAAAAAATTGTTTCCAACCTTGCACTATAAAATAGCAGCTGCTGGAAATTCTCATAAATTCTATTTGCTATTCCTTCCCAATTTCCCTTCTCCTGCGTATTTTCTATCTAACCTTTTTTTCTCTGAAATATGCCATTGACAGATATAAAAAAGAATGATAACATGTGTTAATTATTATTTGCATCACAGAAGTGAAAAACAAATGAGTCCAGATAATATGATAAACTCATTTGGCATCAGCTACATAGGTAGGTACCACTTGGGAAATACTTACACAATGAGAACTACACCAAAACAAAATTAAAAATCGAACAAACAAACAGTGATGCTGGTTGCCATAGCTTTCTTAGCCACTCCAAGGTGATTTGTAGAAGAAATAAAGCAAAAATATATAACGATACCCTAAAACAGAGGCATTGTACAATATTTTTGGCAATCCAGAAGCCTGGGATGAAGAAGAAAAGGACTCACTATGTTGCCTTTCTCGACACCTCTCACCCCAATTCTTGTTTTAAATTACTGTTTTATTGCATATATTACATACATGTATCATGATACATATGCATACATACATCATTATTATTATTACATATTACATACCCACTAAGGTTACCACATCTATCATTCATGTAATTATTACCATACTTCTTTGTAGTCATCATATTTCTTCATTTATATAGCACAGCAATATTCCACTTTATTCACGAACAACAACTTGATCACTCAAACAATGGATATGAATTTTTGCCAGTTTTCCATGAATATAAAATGCTCTGCTCTAATATGATGGTATATATGAGACCTTCCTTTTTGCCATTGATTTCCTTGAGACATATGTCTACAAGTGGGGTCCCTAAGTCAAAGGATAAAGATTTTTAATTACTTGTTTTGTAAAATTCCACATTGCTTTCCAGAATAATTGGACCAATTCTCATCTCTGTCAAGGGTGCATTCGTTTGCCCAATGTCTTCAACATGGAATATTTCCATTTTCCTATAACTTTTACCTATTTGTTGATCACTTAACTATTTTCTGATATAAGCTTTGCATCCTTATCATCTTCCATGGTGGCATGCACATACTAAATGTGCAGCAAATGTTTCGGTGATATATTGATTTAACAGTCACCACTGGAATTGGCCAAATAATTGTTAATTTTCTATATATGTTTATGGTGTATCATCTAGTTTATGCCAATGCAATGGAGTCATTTTCTAAATTTCAGGACAATAGGAAAAAGGATGTCTGTGACTTAAAGTTATCAAAAACATCTCTCTAGATCAAGTCAACAGGCACTTATTCAGTATGAAGTATGCACCAGGTTACTGTGCTAGAGAACTGGTAACGTAATGTTAAAAAAAAGTCTCTGTCCTTAAGTAGCTTAAATTCTTTTGATGAGAAACAAGATGCATGGAAATAGGCACATGAGAAATGTATACATGGAAAACCAAAGTAACCATTTTCTGGTTATTCTCCTTCTCTTAGTCTTTCACACGATTTACTTGAGAAATGAAGTTCTGTAGGCACAGAGAGAGCAGGAGAATGTATGACTTACCTTGGGTGGCTTACTTAAATAATTGACACTGAATTACTATAAAAATTCAAACTATTATAGAAATAGTGCATGCCTTAGGGCTCCTTTGTAAATAACAAAAGTGTCATCCTGTAAAATGGCTTCACTGATTATTGTCTTTGGGAAAAAAAAATCCAGTGTTACATAAAATGATCCTCCAGGTAGTTTATTTTTGTTTCTTTAAAAAAAATGTTTTGTAACTAAGCTATGAGGAAAAATGAGTTGGTAAAATTGTTCAGAAATACATTTCATTAGTAATAGCTTGTGTTCTTTCTTTATAAGAATTCTGTGACTGCAGTGGGATGCCTTAATGATCAAGATCCTGTCCTTAGAGGTCATTCCAAACTAGTGAGTGAGAGAAAGCATGCATTTTGATAGAGTATGTACTTTAGAATTCTGCTTGAAAAAATCATCCATCCAGTCCATGGACTGTATAAGCCTTTTATCTTGGTTGAGAATGACTGTATGCTGACTCTGTCATTACAAGGGGATGAAGAAGTGAGAAGAGAGAACTCCAAAGTCAAGAGAGTTGGCAAAACTACACATATAGAGAGCCTCGCTTCCCATTCCATTATTGTCTTCTAGTACTTCTTCTGCTTTCATCACTACCAAATTCTGTTCTGTTGTAGGTCAGCTATGAAGCAGGTCATTCTATTCATCTTTCCTTTCTATAATTAGAAAAGTTCTGTTTTGGCCTTTTATTTGTTTCATTACAACTTAGGCTTGTGCAAAATGAGCTATGTAAACCGACTTTCTTGTGGAGACAGATATAAGCACTGTTCAATTCCATTTTCTTTTAATAAAAAAAATGAGAGGAAGGAACAGGTTGATGGATCTGATGAATTCCACTTTTAAAATCACATCAGATACAAATATCTCTGGATACATTATGATTATTATCACTTGGAAAATACAATATAGCTTTTTTCTAATTAAAATCAGGAAAAATGCTAGAATTCCTAGCTAACATGGACAAGCATTTTTTTTCCGTATTTAAAGAAAAAACAACACATTACTGAAAACCAATTTAAAGAGATTTTCAGTGTCCCATTAGTATAACTTCAGAAATTGTGCTTCATAAGAACACTTTGGTGTCACGTTAGATTTATGGAGGTTATTGTATCACTATAGGCCAACACATTACCTTCATTTTCTTCTGTATCTTAGGGAACAGATTTCTTCTGACATAAACCTCAGTGAAGTAAATCATTTCTATTTAAGAGGTGATAAAACAGACCAAATAAGTCATGACACATACAGTCTCTTATCTATGAGGGATGTCATTCACTGAATGAATATCAAGGGATTTGAGGAGACTGAAAACAGACTACTACAAATCCTCCAACACTGAGTGGGGGGGGGGGGATGGGGTGAGGTAAAATAGACCATTTTTATTGAGCATGTACATGGAAGTGTCTTGTGGAAAATTACTAGCTTTCCACATTTCTTTGAGTCTACACACAAAGAAAGATTGCCTTTGTGCTTTCATATTCTATCCTCATGTTATTCAACAGATATTTATGGGAGGCAATGAGGGAGAGTGGAAAGGACACTGGCTTTGGAGGTATAGAACCTACGTTCAAATTCAACCCTTGTCACCTATTATTTTTTGGCACTGAGTGGGCAGATAACCTCTCTTGATGTTGGTCTCATTATTTGTAAAAAGAGGGTTATATATTAGGTGGCCTTTAAGGTCCTTTTGTAGCTTTAAATCTATGATCCTTGAGTAAGTAATTTACCATATTTTCTCTTCCTTTTCCTATATGTAAAAGAGAGACAGGCCATATGATCTCTAAGTTTTCTTATACGTTTGAATCTTTGGTGTGATTAACTATATGATGTATCTCTATACTAGAGAAGGCATAAATAGACAAATAAATGGGATAATACATTTTCCTAGGGCCCTTTGTTAATGGTTTAAACCTAATTATTCAAAAATAATAAAAAAAAATTGGCCTTCATGTAGCACATCTTAGATGACAAGTCTATAAATTTTTCTATCCAAAGTCATTTAAAAAGGATCATCACCCTTGAGGTCTAATGGTTAAACTTTATTGGAACATTATCTCATCTGTAAGACACTATGCCCTGTCCTTCTTTACTGATATGCTACTTAGCTCTGAACATATGTATGACTTTATTGGATTTATTTCCAGGGAAACCTGTCCTTTAATGATAATATTTAGATTCCTTTTCTCATCCTCTTTATTTTTTGCTTTTTTTTTTGTAGGGAGGAAGGCAGGGCAATCGGGGTTAAATGACTTGCCAAAGGTCACATGGCTAGTAAGTGTTAAGTGCTTGTGTCTGGATTTGAACTCAGGTCCTCCTGACTCCAGGGTCAGTGTTCTATTCACTGGGCCACCTAGCCACCCCTCTCACACTCTTTACTTTTTATAATGCCTATACCTTTATGTCCAAGGGAAAAATTACTTAAACTTTACTTCTCAGACATGATAAAGGTCTCCGAAAAACTGTGAGTAAAAAGGTACTCTAGATGTAATATGAATTAGTTGTTATCTATTGATTTCCTTTGTTCAAAAGAAATCTCTCTCTCTTTCTCTCTCTCTCTCTTTCTCTCTCCATCTCTCCCTGTGTGTGTCTCTGTGTCTCTTTCTTTCATTCTGTGTCTCTCTTTCTGTCTCTCTCTGTCACTGTCTCTGTCTCGCTCTCTCTGTTTCTTTCTGTCTCTCTGTCTATGTTTCTCTCTGTCTCTGTCTCTCTGTCACACACACACACACACACACACACACACACACACACCCAACAAGAATTAGTTGACAGAAATATTTGAAACAGGATTGAATAATTTATGATTACTATTATATTCTTCTGAGACTTTAGATGTTTTTCAAGACCACTGAAAATAACTTAATATTTCACTTTGGCTTTGCCCCATCCAAACAATTTCTTTGAAGTTCATGTCTTCTGGCAAGACTAGCCAAGGTTTGAGCTTCTTTCTCTGTCAATGATATTCAATGATACTCTGTACAATGCAGAAACTCCCACCCTGCTTATAGTCAGCTCTGACCTAGGGATCCCGGCTTTCTGGACCTCTCAACTTCACAAGTTTGCCTCCAAATGTGGATATGCTTATCTTTGAATCACTGTTCAGTGACCCATGATCAAGAAAGGAAATATAAAGTGAAAAAATTCAATGGCTGTGAAAGGCACCCTTTAATACTTAGACACTGTGGCAATAATTGGTAAGAGCTCTAGTTTTGTTTTGAGTTGGATGGAATAAGCTGCGCAGGATGAAAAGGCTCAGATAGGTTGTCCTTTGCATCACATATTTAATTACATTATACTCACTCATGCTGCAAATTTCCCTGTTCCTCTTGAGATAGTCATCATCCTTCTAGCCAGCTAGGTTTACAATGTCAGTATTTTTTTTAACTCTTCAATCTCCCTATCTCCAAGGAATTACTGAGTCTTGTTCTATTTTCATATCATCTCTCAAAACAGCCACAACCTCAGATTAGTATTTCCTTACCTTTTGGCTGTATGATTTCTAGAACCTTCTCATTTTTATTATTCTCTTGACTCCCTTCCTCAATCCAAATTCCACATAGTTACCAAAGTGATTTTCCTAAAGTACAGGTACTGCCATGTTACTCCACTATTTAATAAATTTGAATGATTTCAAGAACAAAGTTATTTCATCCTTTTTAATATCTATTTTGTTAAGTTTTATAATTTATAAAAGTATTATAACAGTATCAATGTATGATATGCATTATATGATATC
>CM053584.1:338775808-338792402 GCA_028627135.1 Pseudochirops cupreus | reverse complement strand
GATTTTCTTGCATCATTCTCATTTCTCTTCCCAATTTTTCCTCCACTTCTCTTATTTGGTTTTCAAAATCCTTCTTAAGCTTCTCAATGGCTTGAAACCAGATTACATTTTTATTGGAAGCTTTTGGTGCAGGAGTTCTGACTGTGTTGTCTTCCTCCTTTTCAATTCGTTGATCTGTTTTGTCCCCAAGAAAGGAATCTAAAGTTGAATTGCTGAGCTTGGTTTTCTTCCTTTGCTTGCTCATGTTCCCAGTCAATTAACTTGATTTTTGAGCCACAGTAGATCTCTGCTTCCTGGGGGGAGAGCTTTGTCCCAAATCACTGGGGTTTTCACAGCTGCTGGAGCTATTAGATGACCACCATCTCTGCAGCTCCCACCAGCTTAGGTTCACTGGTAACATATGTCATGACCACCACCCAAGACCATGATCCTGATCAAGGCAGGTTAATGCAAGAGCACTTAGCTTCTAAATGATCACTTGGCCCCCTTGCAATTTGCAGGCTGCAAGCTCTGAAGCAGCCATGTGGAGACAGCTGCAGGGCCACTGCTTCTGCTGTTTCCTTGCCCTGGGGGCAGTCGGCCAGACCTGCTTTACTCCCCCAAATTTAGCTGAGCTTCACTGACCTTATACTTTTTCCTTGATTCTTATGGGTTGATAATTCTGGAAACTACCACAACTGCCAGTGATCCACTCTCCCAAGTGCTCTAGCAGTAGCTTGTCCTGGCTGCCTCAGGGCCAAGCCACAGTTCCTGGGTCTGTTGGTTTTGGCTCCCAATGCTCTGTGATGAACCCTTCCTGTCCACCTGCAGGGGTGCCTTCAGCAGGAGATGTGTTTTTCTGTAATTTTTCTGGGTTCTGGAGCTCTAAAATTTGTTTATAGTTGTATTTTATAGATTATTTGAGGTGGTTATGGGGGGAGCTGCAGAGTTCTCCTGCTTCTACACCACCATCTTGCCTCACACATTTTTAAATGTGAGCAGTGTAGAACTTTATCTTGTTTTACTACCAATTTATTACAGGTAGTTTTTCTCTTTCTGTTTTCCTTTTTTTTCAAGAGGAGATGTGAACATGTGAAAAAGTTGGTCATTGGAAAAGAAAAAAAAATGACCTAAAAGTTACAAAAAAGAAACAACTAACTTAGTTTAGAGAAGCTTATCATCAGTTGATAATGGGACAGTAATATTTTTTTTTCAGTCACAGAAAACCACAGAGACTGAATCCCTGAGGAATTAATATCTTCATCTATGTAGGAAGACCTGATAAAAAGAGTATTCACTAAAGATTGAAAAAGTATAGTTTTGCTTAAATCAATAAGGAACCTTTCAAAATATAATTCCTGTATGGTTAGAAAAGTTGTTGTGAAAAGGGAAGAAAGTCAAATCATAAAAATAATGCAATAAAATGTTTGGAATAAACAAAATCTGGGAATTAGATTATGATTTTAAAGTAAATCAGGTATATAAATAGAATGTTCATAAAATCATTAGAAAATGGTATCAGAAAAGATGCACTCCAACTTGTACTTGAAAAAGAAACTCTTCCAGAAGGTATTCTGCAGTAAGTATTCATCCCTATTCTCATTAAAGACCTTCAGTGAGCCAGAACCCTTATATTGTTGAGTGAACTGTGTGAACTACTTTGATTATAGCTCTAATTGTTCAAAAGGTTTTCCTTACATTGCACTTACCTCTCAGTAACTTTCATCCATTGCTCTAGGACTATGCAAAAAAAAAATAAATAATCTAATGACTCTTTCACATGATGGCTGTTCTAGATTCTTCAAGTGACTTCAACATATTAGCTTCTCTCCTTTGTATACTCTAGATCAGCGGTTCTCAACCTGTGACCCCTTTGGCAGTCAAATGACCCTTTCACAAGGGTCACAGGGGTCGCCTAAGACCATCAGAAAGCATATATTTTTGATGGTCTTAGGAACTGAGACACCACTCCTCTATCCGTCCCCAGGTGGGTCCGCCCATATGCAGATACGCCCACATACAAGTATTAACGGGTCGCGGCATTAGGAAGGTTGAGAACTACTGCTCTAGATAATCAATATCATTTCTAAGAAGTGGCATTCAGACATCAACACCATTTTCCAAATGTTAATTATTATTTCATTCAATCAGCATCAAGGTGGTATGTTTTTGTGTTTGTTTGTTTTTTGTTTTGTCTGTGTTTTCTCTCACAACATGACAAACATGGAAATGTTTTGCATGACTGTACCTATATAACTTTGTTGCTTACTGTCCCAGCAGGGAGAAACAGGAGGGAGGGAGAGAATTTGGAGCCCAAAATTAAAAATAAAAAGCATATGCTAACTTCTAGAGACAAGAGGGCAGAGTGAATAAGGAACTCATCTGAACTTTCCCAAATTCGCCTATAAACAACCTTGGAAAAAGCCTTAGAACAAGTTTTGGAGTGATAGAGTAGTTTTCCAGCATATGACATCTTGGAGAATAAACAGGCAAGTTCTGTGTCACTGGGGTCAGAGGTGAGCATGGTTCAGTAGCCAGCCAGGGGCAAGCCATAGGCCAGGGAGCCAGCAGTGAGGTCCCAACCTATTGACTGATAAGTAATATGGAAATATGTTTTACGTAATTGAAAATATATAAAGTATATCAGATTACTTATCATTTCAGGGATGGGAGGAAGAGAGGAGGCATAGAATTTGGAACTTCAAAAATGTTAAAAAATTGTTTTTGCATGATTAATTAAGGCAGAATGACACATGATGACTGCCTGAACAGAGGGCATGAAGGCACAATTTAAATGCAAAACTAAAACTGTTTATTGAGTAAGTATAGTTTGTGGGAGCAATACATCTACCATGGGCTACTCTGAAGACTGGTATATAGAGAGTGGTTTATATGGTTTTACAGCAAAGGGAGGCAGGACATGGGGAAGTTAGAATAGAATAATAGATGGAGTGCAGAGTACCCCGAACCAGGATGGTTGTGCAAGCTCTGCCTGTTTGGGGCAAGTACAAACCAGTGTGAACCAGTCTTGTGCTTGCTGATACAGCAGAGGTGTTCTGCAGGAGATTACTGGTGTGTCAAACTCAAGATAAACTAGTTCTACCTCTTGATTGGCTGTTTCTGATTCCCAGGTTATTTTGACCTGTCTTGAATAATAAGGGAACTCAAGCAAATCAAGGTGATTAGTAAACTCATTATTGATGCAGGTAATTGCTAAAAATAAAATATTTTTGAAAATGTAATTTTTGCCATTTAATTGGAGAGAAAATAAAATATATGCAATTACAAAGCTATCCATCAGAGTCCAACTAGTCCAATATAGACCTGATTAAAAATCATTTCTATGGCATGTCTGACAAGAGTTCATCCAGTTTCTACTCAGCTACTTCTAACTCCTTCCCAAAGCATCCCATTCCCCTTATGTCTGTTCTTCTCCAGGGTAAACCTCTACATTTTCTTTAATTATTCCATACACGGTATAATTTTGAAGTCTATTAGCATGCTGGCTACTGTCTGCCTCCTACCCTCCCAGATTTGCCTTTCTTCTAGTCTTCCAGATTCCCCTGAATTGTATCAACTGACTGTGCTGAGGCCATAGAAGGCAATGGGGTTTTCAAGCAGAGAATTTAAATATTTTCCCAGTTTGCAAAAGAGTTTGAGAAAGGAAAAACTAGTAACACTATATATCACTATGGAGCACAAAGTCATTGAGTTCTCATTTTGCTTTCCTTTCAGATATTTGGAGTGGACTTTAGCCTTTAGGACCTTCACTCTCACCTTCAACACCATCATGCTCCAATGTATCTTTATTCCAAGGAGAATTTAGGTGAGCAATGTGTTCAGATTTAGAGCTCCTGCATCTCAAAGTTATAGGATAACTCATAAACTATAACTTGATCACCCCTAGCCATTTCCTAGAATTTTAGGGTCCTAGCATAGATCATTTGTGAAATGCAAAAACCCTCAGGGCCATCTGTAAATGAACACTGATCTCAAGTAAAAGCATTTCCACAGACAGTTGGAATGCACTAATTTATAAAAAGAGAATTAGGTTTACAAAATGCTATCAACAATGGTAGGTAGCAGGGCATATGAATGTGTGCCCATGCATGTGTACACACACACAAACACACACACACACACACACACACAGACGTTTTTTTTTTTTTTGCTTTTTTTTTTTCCTTTTGGAGAGGGAAAAGTAGGGCAATTGGGGTTAAGTGACTTTCCCAAGGTCACATGGCTAGGTTTGTGTTAAGTATCTGAGTCCAGATTTGAACTCAGGTCTTCCTGACTCCAGGGCTGGTGCTCTCTTCATTGAACCACCTAGCTACCCTGAACCTTGTTTTTTCAATCCATGACTGAACTGATTCTGGGTTTTAGTAACCATTCTAGCTGCCTCCTCCTTTTCCTCTCCTCCATTCCTCTTTTTGCTCAATTCCCCAAATTTCTTGTGAACACACAATCTCTCATCTCTATCCAAACCATAATCAACCACTGAAGATGACTGACCTTGGGAGCTATCTCATTAATTTTTTGAAGTTTGTCAGGATTTTTATTTTTTTGAAGGAGGATACTCTGTACAGTTTCTTGAGTGAAATCATTACAAGGCAGGTAACAGGTCAAATACCTCACCCATTGTAGTTTCTGTTATCATATTAGTACTTTTAAATGGCAGTCACTGAACTTCAAAATTCCAATTACCTACAGCATTACTAAGATAGCATAACCAAGGAACATGCTTCCCTCCCAATATGGGATCAGGCAGATTTTATTTTTTTGTTACAATATTATCAAAAATCCTCTTTTAACGAGAGAAATAAAAGAAAAATGGGGAAAGATTTTAAGAAATATGTTGTATGATATCAATAACTGATATTGTTGGGGAATTTTCACATTTTCAAAGAGCATTCTTCATAATAACCTTGTGAGTTAGGAAGTACAAATGTATAGATCTCCATTTTACACACAAGGAAAATAAGGTTCTCAGAAGATAAGTGACTTACCCATGATCCCACACTCAGGACTTGAATTGGAATTCTAGTCTAAGGATCTAAGTCTGTTATGCCAATCAATAAATTGATCAATCAGCATATATTATGTTATGCATCAGGCTATATGCTATGCATCAGGCTATAAGCTAAGTGCTGGGAAGATAAAGAAAAAAATAAAATACATTTCACATGAAATCCTAGCATCATAAGGATTTGGATTTAAAATCTTTATTTTTGTCCAAGTTTCTCTGTGGCTCATAAGGGCATAAAACTATATATTTAAAAATCCAAAAATGTCACTGATTTTCTTCTACCTTTGCAACTGGTATTCAAGATTCCAAGATAAGTACTAGGGAGAGAGATTTAATTTCAGAATGAGAAACTAGAGACACACTCTAATTAGATGACCTGAGAGAATTAGAATGATATACAGTTATGTAATTATGTTTCATAATAAAAATGTCTCATTAAAGGCTTTAAGATCAATATTGTACAGAATGTGTTCAGGTACACGTACTAACATTTCCAATTAAATATCTCAGTTAAGTTTTGACCTTAGATTGGTTCAACACATTTTTAAACAGACATTCTACCTAGAATTAAGGAATAGCGTATTGATTTTATACGGCCATTTTAATGACTAATTATCACTGATCTCATTTGATAACATCGTCAGTCATCACAAGCTCACAGATAATTTCTAGATTTACTTCTCAGCATCAAAATCTTTACTATACATTGTTCCAAATCTCTTTGGAATCTCTTTTCTGAACTTCCATAGTAAATCTAAAGTGTCTGCTTTAAACCATTCTGTTTTCTTTCTAAATCTTCTCTGCTCCTACTTTTATCTTTAAATTCCATGACCATCCTTTTCTCCCTCCATTAAAACTCTTAGTTTTGTACCTAGAAAGGGTCTCACAGATCATCTAACCCAATGAAATCATCAAAGGGGGGAAATATTCATGCCTTTAAATAGTTCAGCAAAACTAAACAACACATTAACTGTACCTGAAAATGTATTCAAATTTCAAACCCCAAAGTCTCCAATCTCTCCAATGAAAGGAAAGAGATGGATTTTCTAACCTCTTATTAAGTTCAAGCTTGTCACCAACCCCACTTGTGAAGAAGTTCAGATCCAGAAAGATCAAATTATTTGCACAATTGCTAAGATACATTTTTAGGGTATTATATGTCTCCATCTTTTTTTTTAAACCACAGAATGTTTAAATCAGAGGCAGTCCAGTGGTGGATACATAAAGTTGTCAGCCTGAACTTAAGAAGACTCATTTTCCTGCATTCAAGTGACTGAACAAATTGTGGTGTATGGTTGTGAGGGAATACTACTGTGCTATAAGAAATGAGTTTGAGTTTAGAAAATTGTAGACAGACTTGTGTGAAATAATGAAGAGTGAAATTAGCAGAACCAAGAGTGTGTGGTAAATAGTTATAACATATATTGTTTTAAGAACCATTTTTAAAAAGTGGCTGTCATATTGACTATTTTATTTTAATTTTTTTAAATTAACTTTTGTGTTTGTTATTAGTTTTACATCATTCATTTCAACAAGATTTTGAATTACAAATTTTCTCCCTGTCTTTCCCCTACCCACTACCCCAAAACAGCTATCTCACTGAATACACTCTCCCTCAATCTGCTCTCTCTTATATCCTCCCCTATCCCACCTCGGACTTTCTGCTAGGGCAAGATGGATCTCCATACCCCAGTGCCTATATATCTTATTTCCCAGTTGCATGCAAATAATATTAATAATAATATTTTAAAAAACATTTAATTTTAAGACTTTAAATTCCAGATTCTTTCCCTTCTTCCCTCATCTCCCACCCTTACTGGGAAGATAAGCAATTCAATATAGGTAGTGCATGTGTAGTTAAGCAAAACATTTCCATAGAGGAAATATTATTAAAGACTGACTATATTTCCTTCCATCCTACCCCTCCCACTTCTTCTATTCTCTGCTTTTTCCCTATCACTTTACAAAAGTGTATGCTTCTAAGTACCCTCCCCCCCAATCTGCCCTTCCCGCCACCATCCCCCCCCTTCCCCCCTACTCTCCTGTAGGTGAAGATACACAATTCAGAGTGTATGTCATTCCCTCCCTAAACCAAATTCAATGAGTGTAAGATTGACCCATTCTCTTTTGCCTTCCTATTCCTCCCCTCCATTGTAACAGTTATCCCTTGCCTCTTCTATATGAGATGATTTATCCCATTCTGCCTTTCCCCATCTCCTCTCATTATATTCCTCTCTCACCTCTCAGTTTCACCTTTTAAATGTCATCCTTTCCTATTCAATTGATCCTGTGCCCTCTGTCTATGTATACCTATACAAATATATACACACTCAAATATGCATTCATATGTATATATACCCTCTCTCTCTATATAATCTATGTATGTATGTATGTATGTATGTATACACACCCACACACATACACACACACATTTATATTCTCTTCAACTATCCTCACACTGAGAAAAGGTTCATAAGTTACAATTATCATTTTTCCATGTAGGCATGTAAAAAGTTCAACTTTGATAAGTTCCTTACAGTATCTTTTCCCTGTTTACCTTCTCGTGCTTCTTTTGCTTCTTGTATTTTAATGTCAAATTTTCTATTCACTGCTGTTTTTTTCATCAAGAAAGCTTGAAAGTCCTCCACCTCATTGAATGACCATATTTTCTCCTGAAACATTATACTCAGCTTTGCTGGGTAGGTGATTCTTGGTTTTAATCCTAGTTCCTTTGATCTCTGGAATATCATTTTCCAAGCCCTTTGATCCTTTAATGCAGAAGTTGCTAGATCCTGTGTTGTCCTGATTGTGTTTCCATAATATTCAAATTGTTTGTTCTTGGCTGTTTGTAATATTTTCTGTTTGGTCTGTGAACCTGGCTATAACATTCCTAGGAGTTTTCTTTTGGGGATCTTTTTCAAGAGGTGATTGGTGAATTCTTTCAAGTTCTATTTTGCCCTCTGGTTCTAAAATATCAGGGCAATTTTCCTTTAGGATTTCTTGATGGATGCTCTCTAGGTTCTTTTTTTGATCATGGCTTTCAGGTAGTCCAATAATTTTTAAATTGTCTCTCCAAGATCTATTTTCTAGGTCAGTGGTTTATTTTCAAGGAGATATTTCACATTGCCTATTATTTTTTCATTTGTTTGGATCTGTTTAATGGTATCTTGATTTCTCATAAAGTCATTTGTTTCCATTTGCTCCACTCTTATTCTGAAGGTCAGATGTGATGAAAGGGATTTCTTTTTCTATGATTAGTTAAACCAAACTATCACTGAGATCTTTTCTAATTTTGGAATTCTGAACCAGAGGCCAGATTGAAGTTGTGGTTTTTCAGACCCTAAGTGTGGTAATCTACCCATGTTATTTCTTTTCAAGACAATGGCATTTTTTCCTGTAGAATTTTTCCTCACATTCATATAGCATTTTACAAAGTACCTTTCACATAATATCCCTGTTAAGTAGGCATTTTAGTTTCTGTTTTATAGTCAATAAAAGTAAAGAACAGATAAGGTAAGAAGGTGGTCCAGGAGCACAAACTTAGTAAATGACAGAAATCCAAGCATGCACTTTAATGTCAAGATTACCTCTTTCCACTATAATATGCTAGTTATTTCCAAGTTAATAAGATAGAATAGTGCCTATTTACTTAATTCTTTATTTATGTTCATAGCTCTATCTACCACTTTGTACTACTGTTAGTCCAAATTCTTTGCATTCCCTTTCCCAAATTGTTATTTACATGCTAAGACATCATAAATCCATGCTTAGTTTAGCTTTATGAATTGTGAGGAAAAATACATTATAGGAAAAAGATGAAACCAGATAATAATTTTTTAAATATTATTGAAAAATAAACCTTAAAGAAGAAGACATCAAGAATTTGTCCAAAGCAAAGGAAATAATTTATCCAAAGAATAGATTGAATCTCATCCTTTGTAGGATTTATGTGCACAAAACCTCCTTTCCACCTTCCATGGAGCAATCCTCTCATACTATATACATCTTATTTCTCTTTTAGATTAGAGAGGGAAATTTTAGTTTAGTCTACAAGATTACTGAATCAATAGAATGGAAATCCTGACTTCAAATCATAGCTCTGACAATTATTAACAGTGTTACCATGTACAGTTAACTGAGATTCTTTCAACCTTTGTTTTTTTCATATAAAATAGGAATTATAGAGCCTCTATGATAAGTATGCAATTTTAAAAATGCTACAGCAAGGTCTGGATTAGCGCAAATAATGAATCCTCTGAGATGGTTACAATTTTTTTAACTTGTACTATTCAGTGTTATAATTATGCAAAATATGGCAGTGGATTATAGCCCAATGGAAACATGCAGTGTATTCAAATAATGAAAACACTTCAGGGTATAAGTTATTCACACCTAGCCATATGTAAATGTCAGGTATTCTTAAAAATTAGAAGAAGAAAATGAAATGTAGTACACCTGTAAAGGTTTCAACAACGTGTGAGGGTACAATCAACAGGAGGATATTAGTTATAGTTAAATTACCGTAGGTCAGTATCACCTTAGGGAGTTTGCCACAGGCATTTTCTAAAGTTATTTGTCATAAGAGGTATCAGTAAATAACGGACAGGAATGAAGATCTTCATCCCATTAAGTTTGGAAAGCAGAAGAGAATTTAGAGTGATATAAACAGAATATACTGGATTTATCTTTCTGCCATGGTCAAATAGTGCTTTCCCATGCTCAAAGCACAGATTGATCTCATTCCTAGAAGAGAAAGTAGAGGGACACTTTACCTAATACGTCTAACATATCTATTTCTATGTATATTTACATAGAAATAGATAGATGTGAATGAATCCATGAATATACATATTTATGAATATATTAGGCAGAGTCTCCCTTTACTTTCTATTTCTTTCTGAATCTCAATATAAAAGCAAAGGAAAAAAGTTATCTGTAGCCAGTTCTTGATTATATTAGGAATTTGAAGGGTAGAACAATATGACAGAGAGGGGATTGGAGAAAGAGCACTAAAATTTTTCTTCTTGGTGAAGAAAATGAATAGCGATCCTCTGAAGAAACTGTGGCTGCTGCTTCATTTTTCCTCCAAAAATTAGGATGTAGAGGCATCTAGGTGATATAGTGGATGGAGTACTGGACCTGGAATCAGGAGAACTGAGGTTCAAATCCAGGCTCAGGCACTTACTCTCTGTGTGACCTTGTGTAAACCTGATTCAAAAGAAAGAAGTGAGGATGTATATCCGTAGGGTCTACCAGGTGAAAGATCAAAGATCAAGAGTCAGAAATGTTATTAAATAGTAGTGATCACTGACTCTTTATTAAGGGATGTGAAAGCTACACTATGTTTCCCTGACATTAACAATAGAGAATTCAACTGTTCCCTCATAGTATGTGCTGAAGACATGACAAAAAACAAAAAAACAAAAAAAAAAACACAACTCATTAGTCTTTTCAAAACATGTGCGAACCAAACAATTTTGATGAGTCAAGTGGTCATAATAATGTACCTAGAAAGATTTTTTTAAGTGTCTGGATGTATGTAGAATATCTTATTTGAAGCTTGTGTATCATGGGCAAAAAATTGGCTATCTAAAGTGATGCTTCTGCCACTGCTGCTGATCAAACATGAGGGATAGCGAAGAGAAAGGAGGATCAGGAAAGTGAACAATAAGTTTAACAATGTGATATTTAAGAAGATTTTTGATGTTTGGATCTCAGCCTAAAATATATAAAAGATGGGCTCTTGGTCAGGGGTGGAATGCACTTAACATGAATGCACCTGTAAAAATGAATTTGACTTCATTCTTACATGTAGATTAATTTTTTAAAAAGTGATGGAGTAAAAATTGCCTTCTGTGATTGAGTAAGTTTTGCTCTACTATTTCTTTCTTTACAGTTTCTTTACCACTTTTTTTTTTTTTGCTTTTTGGAGGGAGAAAGGCAGGGCAATTGGGGTTAAGTGACTTGCCTAAGGTCACATGGCTAGTAAGTGTTAAGTGTCTGAGGACACTTTTTAACTCAGGTCCTCCTGACTCCAGGGCTGGTGCTCTTTTCACTGGGCCACCTAGCCACCCCCTCTGTACCACTTTTTACAATCTTTTTTCCTTGATTATCTTATCACTTTTCGTGTATCAAATTATCACCTCTCTGAAAATTATATTCAGTTTTAATTTGAGGCAACAGGTGGATAGATTGTTGAATCTGGTTTCCGGAAGATCTGATTTCAACTTCAGCCTCAAATGCTTACTAACTGTGTGACTCCAGGCAAGACACTTAACCTGTGTTTGCCTCAGTTTCCTCAACTGAAAAATGAATATAATAATGCCACCTACCTCAAAGAGTTGTTATGAGTATCAAATGATATATTTCCAACAAAGTACTTAACACAATGCCTAGAGCATACTAAATGCTGTACAAATTCACTTCCATTCTTCTGTTTGTCCAGTCCTAACTCTCTCCTGACCTCTTGGCTTGAATTTCCAACTTCCTACTGGATGTCTTGAATGGGATATACCATAGATATCTGAAGCTTAACATGTTCAAAACCAAACTGGTTATCTATTACCCCCTCCAAATTCTCCACTCCTTCTAACTTGCCCATTACTTTGAAGGATATCACCATCCTCCCAGTCATCCAGGCACATAGCCTAAGGGTCATCCTCAAATCTTCATTCTCTCTCAATCTTTCTATCCAAACTCTTTTCAAATCTTGTAATGTCTCCCTTAATGGCATCTCTAGTGTACATCTCTTCCTGTGCTCTCCCACTGCCACCATTCTGGTATAGGCCCTCATCATCTCAGACTATTACACTGGCCTTGTGATTATTCCCCTGCCTTAATTCTTTCTCCACTCCAGTCTAATCACTACTTGGGTATCAAACCGATTTTTCTGAATCATAACATTGACTGTCCATGTCACCCCTACCTCTATTTAATTCATTCCATCAGGTCCCTATTACATCCAGGATCAGATATAAAACCTTCTGTTAGACTTTTACAGTCCTTTATAATCTCCTCACTTCCTGCATTTTCAATCTTCTTATACTTCACCTCCTTCTCAAATTCCATGGCATAATAACATTAGCTTGTTGTTGTTGTTTTTCCCACTCAAGTAAGTCATTCTCCTAAGTCCATGCATTTTTATGAACTGTTTCCCATATTTCAAACCACCCACCCTCTCTGGTCTCTAACTTCCATTAAGTCTCAGATGAAGGCTCACTTTCTGCAAGAAGGGTTTCATAGTACTCAAAGTTAGTACCTTCCCTCTGAAATGATCTTCAATTTATCATATGCATGTATGTATATATGTATGTATGTATGTATGTATGTATATATATGTATATAATATTTTTGTATAAATAGAAGTTGGCATATTGCCTTCTCCATTAAAAGGTGAGTGTCTTGGGAGAAGATACTGTTGTTTTGATTTTTCATCTCTTTCTTAGTATTGTCCCTGACATAAAGAAGGTTCTTAATACATGCTGATTAACTTGAATAGATAGCACAGCAAGCAGCTAATATTTAGGAAGAATAACCAAAAAAAAAGAGATTTCAAAAACCTTATGAGGCATAAAATCCAAGATAAAAAGCAGTGAGGAGTTTCAGTGCCAAATATATTACATATAAAAAAAAAATAAGAAGAATAAGAAAGTTGAGTTACAGATCCTACCACAAGGAAGAAAATTTGATATCATAGGTCTTACTAACATGTAGTAACATGGAAACAGTGACTGAAATGTGGCTCTGGAATGATAAATTGAATTCAAAAGGGACAAAATAGATAAATGGGGAAGTTGGGATAGTTAAGTAGCACTATGAAGCAAAAAGTTACACTAATATTAATAAATTCAGGAATGAGATGGGAAACATGACGGTGAACTTCCAAGTGAAAATCAATGGATGAAGAAATACAACTGATATTGTTGCATCTATATGTTATGGATCATCTAGACAGGAGAAGGAATTGAGATATTAACAAACATCATGAATTTAGTTTCCATTATGAAGGGTTATAGAAAATGGAAGATTCCAATTATCCGTATACCTGCTGATACATGTTTTCTCTTAAAAATACATTGTTTGGTCATTGTTAATGTTAATTTCATCCATAAGTGTGGTGAAACAAACATGGGTTACCTGATTCTCACTAACAAGGAAACACTAGTAGCTACAGGACAAACAATCAGGGGTAGCAAATCATATGTTATAAGTGATGGTTAGCCTTTCAAACTACCTGATATAGAAAAATCCTGGAAGGAATTGGGTGCTAGGTAGCTAAGTTTTGTTTTGTTTGTTTGGAGAGAAGGAAATAAAGGGCGATGGACGATTTGGAACACAGTCCCATGCAGTTATACAACACCATGAAGTCACATCAGAGTTTAGAGTAAAAAGTGAATTTAGAAGGTCAGAAAACAAATTTTATCTACTTTGTGTTTTTAATGTAAATAATTAAAATAAAATATATATGAAAAGAAAACAATAGAATATGTATAGAATGAATAAGAAAAAAGTGAAGCAATTAGGAAAATGGTGTGATAAAGTTTTGATTTTAAAAGCTTAAATATAACTTCTTTTTCTTTTGCTGTCATATCACACTTTCTGTTCATATTGAATTTGTAAACCACTGTAACACCCAGATGTTTGATAAGAATTTTTCAGTCTATTTCCATCTATTTATATGTCCTTTACATTTATATGGAGCATACAATCAATATGCTTTTTCCAGTGTTTATTGGGATCTTTCTTTTTTCCACACATTGAATTTTCATATATGTGCCCTTTCTTTCTCCTGCCCAAAAAACTATTCCCTGCAACATTTTTAAAAGAAAGAAAACTGCAATTTAGCAAAATCACCCCTTTTACATATGACATATATGCAATGCTACACACTTTGACTGTCCCCTCCCTCCACAGTTTTGCAAAGAAAGAAGGAAGGGATATTTTCCTGACTTTTTTAGGGCCAAGCTTGTTCATTATATTTACACAGGCTTATCTCCTTTCTTGTTGATTTTTTTTTCATTTACAGGTGTAATTTTTTTTAACTGTATTGATTTAGAAAGCAAAAGACAGAACAAAAATAGAAAGGTATTCAATCCCTCCTGGTACCCCAGCCCCAGGCATTACTGGCTGGTTCTCTCACTGAGTCCAAGTTACTATACTGAAGAAAACTTTCATTGCTCATGCAAGGAGAGAAGCAAGAGAAAAGGAGAAACAAAAGGGAGCTGGCAGCCAAGTCAATTCCCAGCCAGCAAGAGCAACTGAGTAACTGCACATAGAGCAATGAAAAGCCCCTCACTTTTTTTTTACATTCATTTGCTTTGAGATATTTATAAAAACAAAGCAACATCAATAAGATAACAAAATGCATTTTCCTTCAACTCAAATTCTGACATGTTGGACCAAGAGTCCAAATCTCAAGAGTCCCTCTTTGCCTCTCACTGTCTCTTCTGTATCTCTCTGTCTCTCTGTCTCACTCTATCTCCATAAATTGTCATCCTTATGTAGATGCCTCAAAATAGCCAGAATTTAAAACATTTTAAGTTTAGTCGAATTTTTTTCTCACAGTTCCATTTCCATTGTGTATAAGCATCACTATTTTCATTTTATAGATGGGTATATGAAGGTATGGAGAAGTGTTTTGATTATGGTCCCATAGCTGCTAAAAGATAGAGCTTTGATTTGAGCCCATGTCTCTTTACTCCATAGCCAGAAGTCTTCTCATTATACTATAACTCTCAAAGGGGTATATGGGGTATTCAAAGAGAACTATTACTTCTTAGTGATAGGCTTGCCAAGGGCTTTTTTGGGGCTGCTCATGTACTTTTGGTATCTACCTCTCACCCAGCTTTCACCTGTGACTCCAAGAAACTATAGCATGCACAGTGGCCACATTCCAGTAAGCCATCTCAGCAGACAAGCTAAACCAGGTTGAAGATAACTGCCAGACCTCAGACCATTGATGAGTTAGGGAAGTGTCTACCTCAAGCAATTTGTTTCAATAGTCATGTAAGCAACTGAAGTAGGTGCTGTGGAGTGTTTAAAGTTTGGTCAGACATCAAAACCATGAAGAGTATTCACTGCATTCTGGATCATTGCTAGTCTTCTGAACTTGATGACTCTGGAAGAGAAAGTGAGGCTAATGACTATATAACTCTGCCTCTCTCAAGTCCAATTCAAGCATGATTTAAGACAATACCTCATAATGTCATTGGTCCTCTTACAAAACAAAGGACAGGGGTGGCTAGGTGGTGCAGTGAATAGAGCACCGGCCCTTGAATCAGAAGGACCTGAGTTCAAATGTGACCTCAGAGACTTGACACACTTATTAGCCATGTGACTTTGGGCAAGTCACTTAACCCTAATTGCCCTCCAAAAAGTCAAAAAAAAAGAAAAAGAAAAAGAAAAAAAAAGGACAAACGTGGGCATCTTTCAAAGTATTCTTGCTCTAAACTCTTAAATTTAAGATCCATATGCATTACCAGGGGTGGAAAACCTATGGTCCCAAAGCCACACATGACCTTCTAGGTCCTCAACTGAGGCCATTTGACTAAATCCGAACTTCAGTGAACAAAACCTTTTATTAAGGGGATTTGTTCTGTGAAGTTCAGATTCTGTCAAAGGGATACACTTGAAGATCTAGAGGACCACATGTGGCCTTGAGGCCATAGCTTCCCCAAACCTGTACAGTTAGATACTTTCTTAAACTTAGATATTCAGCTTTGATCTCTCTACCAGCTTCTGTCCCACATTTTCATTTACCTGCTGATCATTTCCAGCAGTCTCCAGTACCTCAAATTCAACATTTATGAAAATGACTTTGTCATATTAATCTGAAAAGGAAAAAAAAAACACCTTTGCTATATTACCATCCTCCCAGCTGCTCAGTCTTGAATATTCAGTTATTCCTGAAATCTTATCCAACCCCATTCCCTACAGTCAATAAAGTTGCTACATCCTTTAAATAGTAATTGTTTCTAATCTGGCCAGAAATGCTGAAGGACTTCTCCTCCCAATTTGATTTTTTGCTTAGGTAAACTAGGCAATCTTTTGCCTCATTTAAGACCTAGCCTTAAATCACTGCATGGTTCTTGCCTCAGACAAACTGAGACCTGGGAAAGACTTTAGATTAAATGGTCAAGGTTTCCCACTGTTTCTGGGATCATCTCTAATCACCCTGACTTGCCACTGGACTTAAATGACCCAGGAGGAAAAAGTAAGACTCATGCACAGTCATGCCTCACTTAAATCCAATCTACTTGCAAGTCAAGACATCAACCTCCTGATGTCATTGTTCCTCAAGAACAAAGGACAAACAACAACAACAACAGCAGCAACAACAAGATTAATGATTGAAATATTTTCCATATTAATCTCCTACTCCTGACTCCCTTCAAGTCTCATCAAAAATGCCACCTGCTACAAGAAGCTTTTCCCAGTCCTAATTGTGGTGACTTCCCTGTTAGGCTTCTCCAATTTATCTTATATTTTTCTTATTTGTACACAGTTGTCTCCTGTTGTCTCTCCCATTAGATTATGAGCTCTTTAAGAAGCGGGACTACCTTTTGCTCTTCTATGTATCCCCAGTGCTTC
>CM053584.1:338759427-338775308 GCA_028627135.1 Pseudochirops cupreus | reverse complement strand
CCTATTTTATGGGTATTTTGGGGTGGCTATGTGAGAGCTGCGATATGTTGCTGCTTCTACGCCGCCATCTTGGCTCCGCCCCCCCCCCCCATACTGTGAATTTCAATGTGGAGCAGGGACTGCACAGAGAGCTGAACAAGGAACTGAGAGCTATCTGTCTTTGAACTCAAGTGGCAGTTGGTTAGATTTGGGCAGGAGCTGGGACCATGGAAGAGGAACCATGGAAGCTGAAAGCCTTCCTCAAGTCAAGATGAAATTGTCTGAATAGTGACTGATGAAATAGGGTACTGAGTAGTAACTGATGAAATTGTAACTTAATTGTACCCCATGGGTAGAGGACTTTGCCTTTTGTACTTTGTGTCCCTGGTAAGCCTCCTTAAGGATGATTGAATGATTGAGTTACTAAATGATTGAGTTACTGAATGATTGTATTTTGTTTAAAACTATGTGACCACTTTGGTGAAAATTATGTGGTCATTTTAGTGATAAGCTGTTGAGTAGTGACATGGTAAATGCTGTATTTTGATTTTCTGTGAATGTTTTGCTCTGATTTGTTATTGAACAAATAGAGAGTTTGCTATATTATGTAATCAGAACCTTAAAGGCTGTTCACAGCAGCAGTCCTTTGGAAAGCTACTTGTGTTTGGCTTTATAACACATTACAGAATGTTAATTCCTTGAGGGCAGTGACTTAATTTTTGTCTCTGTATCTCTAGGGCCTAGAACACTACTGGCCACATAGAAAGACATATGAAAGATACTTATAGTTTGAGTGAGTGATTCCCTAAATACACATGTATTGGTAGCCTTATATACTGTTGCCTAGGACATTCTCAGATAAGGACAGGTTTTGCTTGACAGGTAACCCAAAACAAAGACCATTATTTTCTTAATAGACCAGCTAATTAACTTTAATTAATGAGTATGCATTAATGTATAACTTTGAAAGTTTCTCTCAAAGATGATTAAATTACATGCTATCTAATGATAAGTCATCTGTGAAAAATCAGAGTAAAATTACAATAAAAAAAAGTGTCAGGACACAGTGGCACAATGTGGTCCCTGCTCCTAGGGACACTGGGAATGGAAAATCACTTCAATTCTAGAGTTATGGTAAAGTCTTCTGGGTGTTTGTTGCCTATTTCATGAGGCACTGGGAAGGAAAGGTAGGGATGGGGCATGTGAGTGGTTGCTATACTTCCAGGTAGAGTGAGATAGAAAGAGTTGGTCTAAAAAATGAATGGATTAACATAAAAAAGAGTTTAATATCAATCAGAAGGCTTACCTATCTAAACATTTTTATACTGATGTTAACTAGATGTCCTCAGAGAAAATTAAAATATTAGTTTCTATAGTACTGATTTGGATATAATTGCTGAATTCAGGCTTTCAATGCTAAGCTACCTTTAAAGCTCTTCTTGAGGATACAACGATTTACTTTTCACCTCTTTTCTCCAATTGAATAGAACAGTAACAGGAATTTCTTATGTGCAGCCCTACTTATATTGTGTGTATGAGATGGATCTGTGTTTTCTTCAATTAGAGTAGTAAAATCAAGATATGATGACTCATTTCTCTAGATCCACAACCCAATGCATTGAGTAGAAATACCCTAGGGAATTGTAGAAGTCATTGTATTGTGTACCTAATCTACTCTATATATCCACCACTCTATTTCTTAGTTAATACTAGATTGTTTTGATGATTAGCACTTTGTAACATAGTTTGAAATCTGAAACAGCTTGATTGTCTTCTTTAATATTTTTTTCTTTCATTTATTTCTTTTATATCCTTGAACTTTGATTTTTTCTAGATGAATTGTTATAAATTTTTTCTAAATTTATAAAATAATTTTTGGTAGTTGTTATGGCACTGAATAAATAGGTAGAATTTTCATTTTTATTATATTGGCTTGGCCTACCCATAAATAATTAATATTTTTCCAGTGGTTTAGATCTGACGTTATTTGCATGAAAAGTGTTTTGTAATTGTTTTCATATCATTCCTGGGTTTGTCTTTGCAGACAGACTCCCAAGTATCTTATATCATCTACAGTTGTTTAAATAGAAGTTCTCTTTTCTGAAAGGCACATCAACATAGGATGATATCTTAAGGGAATACTGGTGCCATGTGAAAGCTTTTAAGAATAAGAAGGCTTTTGTCATGTTTGTAGGCAATGTGAAGATTACCAATGGATATAGGGGGTTTGGAAATTCAGGAGAGGAAAGGAATGAGTGGAGGATTAAGATGCTATCATGTTCTCCCAGAGTCTTCTCTTCTCCAGGATAAACACCCCAAATGTCATCAACTGATCTCACAGACCTTAGAATAAAAACCTTTTAGCTTTCTGATTAATCTCCTTTGGACCTTCTACTTTATCAATGTCCTTCATAAAATGCAGCAGAGTTAAGCGATCAGAATATTATAGATATTGTCTGACCATGGCAGGAATATGAGGTTTCCCGCAAGACTTAATACTTTTCTTAATATAACCTATGATCTCACTGGCTTGCTTGGCTGTCCTGACACATTATTGATTCATATTGAACTTACGAGATAATGAAACTCCCAACTTTTTTTTCCCGGAAAGAAAAATACACATGCCTTGACATGACCAAAAAAAAAAAAAGTGATACTTTTTGTGTAGATTTAGGAGGGGGATAAAAGAACATGACCCCTTCCTCATTTTTTTTTTTTTTGGTGCTGAGAATAGATCAAAGGTGTATGTAATGTTATAGTGACATGTGTTAATAAAATTTGTACACTAATGAACTAAAATTAGGATTATAGATATAATTAAAATATAGTGATCTGTCACATACAAAAGAGAACACAGTTAATGCCCATGTGCTATAAAATACATAAATATAATGTCAAATGAGGTGGCTTTGTCTACAAAATTAATTGTTAAACTTTGACAAATGAGAGCCCTGATTCAAATCCTACTTAGGTCATATTCTAGCTATATGACTGTAATGGTAAGGGGAATTTGAAGATTTTCCCTGCCCCTCAATAATCCTAAGGGCATTTGAAGACCTCCCCTGCTTCAAAGATCTTCCCTGTCCCCTAATAGGTCTAATGTAATCACATCGAGCCTGGGGTGAGAGGAGTGTGCTGAAGAATAGAGCAGAGCCCATGGGAAGCTGGGAGTCACAATTGCTACATGGTGGGAGAGAGAGGACAGACCCAGGGAGATAACTAGGCTTGTGGGTGTTTGCCCACTGCTGTGACTGTTAGGCTTGTAAGTGCTTGTTTGTGGGAAGGCTAAAGGATGATGTGGCTTCATGCTGTGCTATGGTGCATTAATTTCCATGTTGCTATGATGGATTTGATTTCCTGATGTTGGGATTTGGTTTTCTGGTGTCTGAATAAATGAAGGCAACCTGTTTGTTTTACAATTAAGGAAACTGAGGGTCAGTGCAGGGAAGCAGCTTGTCCAAGGCCACAGCCCTAGTACGTGGTGGAGTCTACCAGTGGATCTTCCCTCCAAATCTCATTACCCATTCTCACATTATGGCCTCAGGTCTCTGAAAAATGTGGCTGGCAACAACCCCCATCAGCAAATCCTTGGATATTTCTGTGTTGCTGTCTAGCCCTAAACTCTTCTCTGCACACTTGAAGGTACACCATTAGAGAGTCATTCCTTTGGCTTAAAGCTTTGCCTTTCTTTAAAATACAAATACTCTTGGAAGGGAAAACTCATTAGGATTGGCTTCATATTGATAAGTTTCTTGAGATGCCTTACTGACAGGAGGAGAGAAAACTCCACATACTGCAGTGCAACAGATTACCAACCATTTGATTCCACTCTCCTTTGGATTAAGGCATTGAAGGCTCCAGGGCCTGGCAACAGGAAGATGCCTGCTAACACTGTGACACTGGGCCAGTCACCCTCTTGGCCTCCTTCCTTATCTGTAAACAAGGAGTGAAGGGAAGATGATGGCCCCAAGTCTCATGATCCCTCACTCTGTACCTCCCCAAAGTGCTGAGATGCTTCTGAGTCACAGAGAAGGCCTGCTCAGGCAATGGGCACTGAGGTCCCACAGCTAGCTAGGCTTCCTGTCTCTAGCACTTTAACCCCTTAGACCAGAAGGTTGAAAGTTTTCTCTGGGTTCCAGCCTACTGGGTCATTGACATCAGCTGGACTGATACTAGGTCAAAGCCTGGGAGCCTCCATAGGTCTTTTCAGGACCTGTCTCTGCAGCCAAAGTGAGCTTTTTTTTTTTAAACTAGTGGTATGATAAAGCAGCTATGACACAAAGCCAGCCAGTGGGGAAGGGAGGAGGTGATGGTTGTGACCCCCGCCCCCTTCTTCCACATTATAAAGGCCTGCCTGGTCCTCAGAGCCTTACTGCAGGCTGGCCTCTCTTTAGGCCTTCCTCTTCTGTAGAGCTGATATCTGAATAAATGTTTTGCTTTTGTCTTCTAGTTGGAGAGTGTTATATTTTGTGATTCAGAACATATGTTGGCATATTTACAGTCCTCATCAGGGCTGTGAATATTGTGTTGGTACTGCAGTGACAATGGGAAAGCCCCTTAAACCTTCTGGGCCTCAGTTTCCTCATTTGTAGAATAAGATATTTGGACTTTATAACGATTGGTGTTTAGGCCTTGAGTAAGGAAGAACTGAGTCCAAATTTGGCCTCAGAAACTTACTAGCTGAATGACCCTGGCCAAGTCAGTTCACATCTGCTTGCTTCCGCTTCCTTAAATATAAAATTGGAGTAATAATCACACTTATTTCTTACAGTTGTGTCAAATGAGATATTTGTAAACCATTTATCACAGTGCCTGAAACATAACAAGTCTTGAATAAATTATTTTTTGTTTTCTTCCTTCCTTCTTCATCTATGTATCTGTGATTCTAGTGTGCTGATTTCTCAGTCAAGAATTACATCGGACTTCTATTGCTAGAATTTTGTATTGATGGGAACACATGAATAATCATTGGAAACAAAGTTATAAGTAATTGAGGATAGGAAGCCTCTAGACCTGAAGACTAAAACCCCATTTTTGGCAAATTCCTTCAAGGGTATTGTGAATTTTCTTCCATTATTACATTATTTTGATCATAAAAGAAATACTTTGCTTTAAGCATTTGATTCCCTTAGAATCCTAGAACTTCAGTTAGGTGGACCACATTCGGTTAAGTGTAAACATGTATACTCATTACAAATCAGCATAGGTATATTGGGGCTTATATAGTCCTCTTTTATTGCCTAAAACAAAACATTTATTCTAGTTTAGGGCAATTGGGGGGGTGGGGTGAGTGTTAATTCGGGGAAATTTCTTGCTCTTTGAAACTTTTTAAATGATTTTTTTAATGAATCATTTTCAGGGATGGAGAAATAATAATGAGTAGGGAGGACTCAGATCCTAGAGAAGGCTGGGAGGGAAAAAAAAAAGTATTCCCATTTCTAGTTCATGGAGTACATGCGCTACACAAACAGAATTAAATTTTCTTTAAAGGAAAGTGATTAAGCAACTCTAGCCTTGGGCTGTGATAATTTATATTCAGCAATTTATGAGTTCTTTACTGACTTCTTCATTATTTAGTGGTAGGAAAATCCATACTTATTATAGGAATCTTTCAATTCATACGTATTTCACACATTTAAGAGACAGAGTACCCATCAATAGTGAAGATGCAAAATGTACTCTAGAGTAGCCGTCAGTTCTAAAATCGTGGCTTTCTATATTTCTAAGATTATTTATAACAGGTAATTCTCTGAACATTTGTCCAGCAGTCATTCTAGCTCGTGAAAAAGGGGACAGCAAGTTTATTTGCATATTACTGGCCACAATTTATTTTCTGTTAAGACATTTGAGTTACTAACATGAAGGATTTTTTCATGATTTTTCTCTACTTTATCACCCATTAATATTGACCCAAATCCTTGAGACCCCAATATTCTCAGTATAGAGACTATTTTTCAAAGGTTTAAGTCAATAATAAAAATAAATCATTTTTATGTGCTAAGGTTGAAGCATCCCAAATTTGAAGACAGAGGACTTGAGCTCAATCCTAGTTATACAATTTACTCTGTTTAATCTTGGACAAGCCACTTCATCCATATCAGCCTCAGTCTCTTTAGTTTTCAAATAAAAGAGTTGGATGAGACTATCTCAGCAGTGCTGTGCAACTTTAAAGCTGTGCTGGCAATATATTACTTTAGAGGTTACAAAATGTTTCCCTAATGCACAATCGGAGATGTTGCCTAATAATATCTTCATTTTTAAAGAGATATCTAAAGAGGTGGAATGACTTCGTTGTAGTCACACAGCTAGTGACAGAGCTTGGCTTCAAACCCAGAGCTTCTGACCTCAAATCCATCATGTTTTCCATTAAACCAAATTTCTTATCAAGAAGATGATCTCTCAAAAATATAATAGTTGTAAATAAGGGGTATATGAAGTCTAATGTGGCAAGCATTGTGAGTCTGTGAATGTATGTATATTTATGTGTACATATGAGTATATGCATATATATATGTATATATACATACATATGTGTATGTATATATTTATTCATTTTTGTTATAAGGATGGAAGAATCAATGTGAATGTATGTGTGTGTGATAGAGGAAGTTAAATTGAGAAAATATGCTGTAAATACAAGGCATTATTAAGAACTTTTTTTCTTTTAAGAAAATATAACTGTATTTACTTTCAAACATGGTTCACTATTTTCGCTGAACTTTTTTTGTTATTGTTTTAATCAATGGTCTCTGAGTGGGAAGGTGAGAAATTTATTAGTAAAGGAAAGACAATGTATAAACAAAAGTTATAAATTACAGCTATCCAGCTCCATCAATCTACCGATATTTTATGTGTATATGTGAAATGGGAAAAGAATATAATGATATAAATGTGTATATATATATATATTATATGTATGTATATATATGTATACATACATACATACATACATGCATGCATGCATTTAGGAGCTCAGATTGTTTTTAGATGTAAAGTTATGGAACATTGGTGGCCGGGATCTAGGGACTCTTAATACTTGATGCCTTTAATGTAAGAAATGATGATGAGTTTGAGTACATCAAGAAGAGATTAACCAAGATAA
Organism: Pseudochirops cupreus; assembly: GCA_028627135.1. Classification (NCBI taxonomy): domain Eukaryota; kingdom Metazoa; phylum Chordata; class Mammalia; order Diprotodontia; family Pseudocheiridae; genus Pseudochirops; species Pseudochirops cupreus. Next base: position 338,768,227 of record CM053584.1, on the reverse strand, counting down.
TGAAGCATCTTGAAATCATATTATGATAAGTGGTTGAAGAAACTGTGGTTTTTAAAGCTGGAGTACAGAAGACTTATGGGTACATGATAAAAGAAATAGAGAAAAATAAAATTCAAGAATTAGAAATGCTGTCATTTGGAAAAGTGATTTCTCTGGTTTTACTAATGGATGAGACGTTTAATGTTGCTTCTACATAAGAGGGGAAAATTACTAATGATTCAATAAATCAGAGAGTAGAATGTTCTTCTCCAGGAAATAGGGTCCTTTTCATTAGAAATCTTTTAAGGAAAAGCATGTTTGAGATGTTAATGATTTGGGTAGATGTTAGACTTTGGGCAGCTGGGTGGCTCAGTTGAAAGACTGACAGGACTAGAGTCAGGAAGATTCTTCTTCCTTTATTCAAATCCAGCCTCAGATAAATTACTAGCTGTGTGACTTTGGGCAAGTCGCTTAACCTTGTTTTCATAAATTTCCTCAAATGTAAATAAGCTGGGGAAGGAAATGGCAAACCACTCTGGAATCTTTGCCAAGAAAACCTTCAAAATGGTCATGAAGAGTCAGACATGAATGAAATGAAAGAAAACAGCAAAACAAAGAGGTTAGAATTTGTAACCTCTGGGATCCCTAAGTCTATCATCTAGTAGTTGTATACCATTGCATTGAATAAACTAATTAAGTGGAAACCATACTTATTAGTAGCATAGGGTCTGTAGGAGACTCAAGAGCTACAGAAAACTGAAGATTACTGCTGTCAGACTCTAATTTATCAAATGAATAAAATAGAATAAAAGCATTTTTTTAAATCTCTGGCACCCAGTAGCCAGCCAATCACTGTGATACCTACTGAGGATACAAAGAGAAAAAAGCCTTTCTTCAAAGAGCTAGTATCTTTTTTAATTTATTTGTTTAGTATTTAATTTTTCCCCATAAACATTCAAAAATAATTTTTAACATTTGTTTTTAAAATTTTGAGTTCCAAATTTTTCCCTTTCTCCTACGCCACCCCCCTCATTGAGAAGGCAAGCAATTCCATGTAGGTTATATATATGTGTAGTCACGTAAAACATAGCCATAATAGTCATTTTGTGAAAGAAAACAGACAAAAGCTACTCAAGAAAAATAAAGGAAGTGAAAAAAAATGAAAGTTACTTCAATATGTATTGAAGGTCAAAAGGTCTGCATGATTTTATAGCCCTTTGGTCCTAGTTCCAAAGAGTTCTACAGAATGTTTGAATCAGTTCAAAACCCTACCAGTAATACATTAACGCCTCATTTTTTTTCTCACACCCCCTCCAACATCTGTCATTTATCTTTTCTGTCCTATAAATCAATTTAATAGGTGTGAGGTAGTACCTCAGATTTGTTTTAATGTGCATTATCCAGTCAATAGTGAGTTGTAGCATTTTTTTTCATATGGCTATAGATAGCTGTTATTACTTCGCTTGAAAACTAATCATATATTTTTATCATTTCTCAACTGGGGAATGGATCTTAATTTTATAAATTTGACTCAATCTCTCTGTGAGAGAAATCAGACTTTTATCAGAGAAACTTCTTTCAAATTGTTTTTCATGGTTACTTTTACTAAATGTATTTCCCTCCATCCTATCCCCACTATTTTATTCTATTTTCTTTTGCAGGGTAAGATCTTACCTCTTCCAGTGAGCCAGAAGACACAGAGGCACTTGAAAAATAAAGCCTTCATGGTTCAGATTCTTCAAAAGTAGCCCAAGAAACTATAGTCCTTCAGCAAATAAAAGGGTAATCTATCTGGCACGCTATTCTCTAGACCCCTTAATACTCATGGATCTCATATTTTAGTCCTACATTTTATATATTGGCTATATTTAAAATTTAGCCATTGGTTACTTTAGAATCACATTTTCTTTCAACTACTAATTCTTTTTATAAGGATTAGATTAGATTTCAGTACCCAACTATTTCATGATGTATATTGGCACTGCCTTGAACCATAGAACTTTGCTATCTTGGGGAGAAATGAGCGCGTTTTCTCTTCTAAGATGGTGGAGTAAAAGTAGGGATTTGCCTGAGCTCTCCGCCAAACAACTCCAAATACCTGTAAAAATGACTCTAAACATATTCTAGAGCAGCAGAACATGCAAAAAGACTGAGTGAAAAAAAATTTCCAGCCCAAGACAACCTGGAAGGTTAACAGGAAAGGTATCTTGTACCAAGCTATGCCAGCACAGACTGTGTCACACCAAATTGGGAGCAGGCCTCAGGGGACTAAGTCACTGGCCACTGTGAAGATTTCCAGACTCCTTAATCTGCAATGGCCAAAGATAACTTCAAAGGTCAGTAGGAAACGTCTATTGGACCCATATGAGAGGCATGGTCCAGCCCCAGCCCCAGCACAGCCCCTGGCTCCATCAAAACAGGAGTGGGTCTTGGGAGTGACTGAGTCAGCAGTGGTGGCTGTAGTAGCAGCAGAAGCAGCTGTTTCTGAAGCGTTAGTCCACTGACAGTAAAGAGATTGGATAAGTGGTAAGAAGGAGATTGCAGGAATCTCTTTGCTGGCATTGAGGCAGGATTCTTTGACTATTGCTTTTCCCATATTTGAATCTAGGTCTCAGTTTTGGGTGGAAGTCCCAGGGCAAGGAGCACTAGCATAGCAGAGCTTGTGACAGCAGTGGACGAGAGACCCTCCTCACAGTTCCAGGGCAGAAAAGAGTGCATGTGGTTGCTCATAGACCAGAGCACATGTGAGGAGAGGAATAAACATCTCTCCTCACACCATAATACCTTGAAAGAACTGAAAACTTACAGGTCTTTAGAAGTATCTCTGAAAACAGCTACACAAAACCCCTCAATCTTTGGACAGCTGTAATGGCAATTAATTTAAATTAGAAGACCCCTTTGTGTTATGTCAAGTAAGCAGGTACTTAGCCCTTAGTAACTAGTCAAACTTCCCTGAAAGAAACAGAAGATGTGAATTATGTCTCCTGTTGCTGACATAACAGGAAGGGGTTGGCTGAAACAGGAAGCCAATGTGTGTGTGTATATAAGAAAAGCTCCAGAGAAGGATAGTCAGAATTTTCTTCTGACAAGCTCCTGGTGGAAGAAGCAGAATTTTCTCCTGACAACATCCTGGTGGAAGAATCATGAAGGAGAGAGAGAGAGGGAGAGAGAGAGAGAGAAAAGAGAGAAAGTCTCTCCCAGCATCTGGAAGGTGGGCTGCTACAGCTGACTGAGAACTGAATTGGAGTTTTCTTGAGACCAGAATCTGCTTAAGGTTGAATATGCTGTCAAGAGGGCTGCCTGGAAGGCCAAAGTTGTTGCTGATGCCTAGAAGGTTGAGATTTCTTCTTGGTCCTAGGGCAAGCCTAACTGCCAGAGGACTGAAGAAGCATGATCAGGATGCTAATTCTCTGCTTGTCTGTGGCTTGGTTGATCCTTGAGTTTTGGGCAACAGAATTTGTGAAGGTTTTGAGATGTACTGGACCCTGTGAACTTCAGTGTGTTGCAAGAACTGCCTGGACAAATGGACAAAGACCTAAAAGCTGTCTGTCTCTGAATCCAGGTGACTGCTTGGTGGATTCAGGTAGGAGCTGGGATCATGGAAGGGGATCCAGGGAATGTGAGAGACCATCCCAAGTCAAGATGAAGAAAAAGCCTCTACTTGGATATTGAATGCTGTGATGAAATTGAAGTTTACTAGAGACTGTGGGGTGGAGGGTTTGTGTATTTTCTTATGATTATATTTAGTGATTAGCGATACTTAGCAATTAATTGCTAAATAAGTGACTGATTAAGTTAATCTAGTTGCCCCATGAGTGGAAGACTCACTTTTATTCTGAGATGACTGAATGATTAAGTAAGGAGCCAAACCTCCTTAGGGATACCAGATGATTGTTCTTTTGTTCTTTGTTCTAAATACTGTGAACACTTTGGTGAAAACTATGTGGCCATGTTAATGTTAAGCTGTTGTGTATACTATATTGTGATTTTCCATCATAAGATGTAATGCTGTAAATACCGTATCTTGGTTTGTTGTGAATGTTTTCCTTTGATTTGTTCTTGAATAAATAGAGTGTTCACTATACTGTGTAATCAGAACCTTAAAAGCTGTTCACAGTAGCATTCTTTTGGGAAGCTGCTTGTGCATGGCCTTACAACAGCATACCTTCCACACTGGAAGCTGAGCCATACCTTAACAAAGAGTTAAAAAGTAAAGTAATCAGCTGGGAAAATGAACAAATCATGGGGGAAAAAACTCATACTATAGAAACTTACTTTAGTGACAAGGAATATCAAAACATAAAACTAGAAGACAACAAAGTCAAAGCTCCTACATTTAAAATCTCCAAGAGAAATATGAATTGCCATGGAAGAGCTCAAAAAGTAAGAGAATCAGAGGAAAATTTGGGAAGAGAAATAAGAGTGACACAAGAAAATCATGAAAAATGAGTCAACAATTTGGTAAAGGAGACCCCTAAATGCTGAAGAAAATAACAACTTAAAAAGTAGACTAGATCTAATGGGAAAAGAGGCCAAAAAAGCTGATGAGGAGAAGAATGCCTTAAAAAGTGGAATTGGTCAAATGGAAACAAGGTCCAAAAGCTCATTGACGAAAATAATTCCTTAAAACTTAGAATGGAGCAAGTGGAGGCTAAGGACTCTATGAGAAATTAAGATATTATAAAACAAAAGAATGTTAAAAAAAAAGAAGGTAAAGTATAGAAGACAATGTGAAATGTCTCACTGGAAAAACAACTGATCTGGAAAATACATCCAGGAGAGATATTTTAAAAATTATTGGAATATCTGAAAGCCATGATAAAAAAAAAAAGAGTCTAGACACCATCTTTCAAGAAATGGTCAAGTAAAACTACCTTGATATTCTAGAACCAGAGGGGAAAATAGAAGTTGAAAGAATCTACCAATCACTTTCTGAAAGAGATCCCAAAAGAAAACTGTCAGGAATATTATAGTCAAAATCCAGAGTTTCCAGGTCAAGGGAAAAATATTGTAAGCAACCAGAAAGAAACAGTTCAAGTATTATGAAACCATAATCAGGATTACATAAGATTTAGCAACTTCTACTTAAGAGAATGGGAGACTTAAAACATGATATTTCAGAGGTCAAAGGAGCTAGAATTCAAACCAGGAATCACCTACACCACAAAACTGAATTTAATACTTCCAGGGGAAAAATGGACATTTAATGACAAAAAGGAATATAATGCATTCCTGAGAAAAGACCAGATGTAAATAAAAGACTTAAGTTTCAAATACAAGACTCATGAGAAACATGAAAAGGTAAAGAGGAAAGAGAAATCATTAGGTGCTTTTTAAAGTTGTACTGTTTACAGCCCTACATGGAAAATGATATCTGTAACTCATGAGGGTTTTCTCATCATTAGAGTAGTTGGAGGGAATATATGTAGACAGAGGGCATAAGGTGAGTTGAATATGAAGGGATGATAACTAAAAAATAAAATTAATGATCGTTAAAGGATTATACTGGGAGAAGGAGAAAGAGAGAAGTACAGCGGGGTAAATTATCTCACATAAAAGAGGCAAGAAAAAGCTTTTATAGTGGAGGGTAAGGGTAGAGGTAAGAGGGAATGAGTGAGCCTTATCCTCATCAGAGATGACTTAAGGAAGGAATAACACACTCTCAGCTGGGTATTAGAATCTATCTTACACTACAGAAAAGTAGGGGGTAAGGAGATAAGCGAGGAGCAATAACAGAAGGGAGGGCAGATTGGTGGAGGTGGTAATCAGAAGCAACATTTTTGAGGAGTGACAGGGTAAAAAGAGAGAATTTAATAAATGGGGTAGCAAGGATGGGATGGAGGTAAAAATAATTAGTCTTTCACAATATTATTGTTTTAGAAATTTTTTGCATGACTAAACATATATAACCTTTATCAAATTACTTCCCTTCTCAAAGAGGGTGGATGGGGAGGGAAGAAGGGAGACAATTTGGAACTCAAAGTTTTAAAAATGAAGTTAAAATTGTTTTTATATGTAACTGGGAAATAAGATACATAGTTAATGGGGTGTAGAAATCTATCTTACTCTACAGAAAAAGAAGGGAAAGAGGATAAGAGAAGGGGGGAGGGCTTAAGTAGGAAGAGCAGACTAGGGTAAGGGGTACTCAGAAGCAAAATATGTTGGAGGAGGGACAGGGTGACAGGAAAAAGAGAATAGAATAAATGGGGGTCAGGAACAGGATGGAGGGAAAGGCAGCTAGGAATAGTAATTGTGCAGAAAAATAAAGCAAGTTTCTATTATAAAGGCTTCATTTCTCTAACATAAAAAGAACTGTGTCAAATTTATAAAAATAAGAGCCATTCCTGAACTGATAAACGATCAAAAGATATAATCAGTTTTCATATGAAGTAATTAAAGCTATCTATAACCATATTAAAATATTCTAACTATTGACTTTAGAAATGCAAGTTAAAACAATTCTGAGGTACTACCTTATACCTATTAGATTGCCTTACAGGACAGAAAGGTAAATGACAAAAGTTGGAGGGCGTGGGGGGGTGTGGAAATGAGACATTAATATACAATTATGAATTGATTAAACCTTTCTGTAGAACAATTTGTAACTATGCCCAAGGGACTTGGGCATGCTTTGACCTAGGAATACTACTACTAGGCCTATATCCCAAAAGAGATTTTTAAAAAAGGAAGAAGACCTATATGTACAAAAATATTTATAGCAGTTCTTTTCTGAGTGTAAAGAATCAGAAACTGAGGTGATGCCCATCAACTGGGGAAAGGCTGAATAGATTGTACTGTGTAATTATAATGGAAAGCTATGTTGCATAAGAAATAATTAACAGGATGCCTTCAGAAAAACCTAGGAAGATGTACATGTGTTCATGCAACGTGAAATGTACTGGGTACAAAATAACAGCAATATTGTAAGATGATCAGATGTGAATGATTTTGCTAGTCTTAGCAATACAATAATCCAGAATAACTGTGAAGGACTCATGATGAAAAAACTTTACTTTTCTTGAATTTTATTTTTTTTTGTTTGTGTATGTTTTCTTTCACAACATGCCTGTTATGGACATGTTTTGTAGAGTTATACACGTGTAGCCTATATAGAATTGTTTGCCTTTTCAATGAGGGTGTTTCAGTGGGAGGAAGGGAGAGATTTTTGAACTCAAAGTTTTAAAAACAAATGTTGAAAATTTTCTACAAGTTATTGTGGAAAAATAAAATACCAAATAATAATAATAAAAGATCTTTCCCTGTGTGCATTTAAGTTGTCTTTTTGATATCCAAATCAAGGACGGAGATTTTATTTCTCTGGTTATATGATGGAGCTTTGCAGAAATTGATGTACAAATTAATAAATGAAAGCAAAAAACTCACTTTTTTTTGCTATTTAGCATAAGGGCAGGTTGCATTTAAAAGGGTTAAAGCTACAACAATAGAATAATTGTTGGATTTAATCACAAATCACTGGTATAGTTTATGGGAACACTGTGCATTATTCTCTTGTAATATCTGATTATTTAATATCTTTATTTTCTAAATTTCATACACATAAAATGTTAAGCAGCTGTTCCAGAAGAGATGATTTTGGATTTTAGATTTTTCTTATATGTAGGACATAACTTTACTATTTGGAAATTAAAATAGAGTATATAAAATGGAAATTAGCCATTATTATCATAATTTTAAGTCTGCTGAGAAATATCAGTCTTAAGGTCTTCTTTATATTGTGAAAATAAAAGGTTATTCTAAAAGTTTTCTATGCTACCTTGAAATGACTTTTGCAACTGGCAAATATGCAAAAAAAATATTTAAACTGCAAAAAGTTTGACAAATGGAAAATCAGATGTGTAAGCTTCATTTATTTGCTCAAAAATCATTTATAAATCCATCAAAGTCATAACATGCTACCTGAAGCATTAGGTTATTTAAAAATATTTAATCATGATTAGAAATGTGATGCAGAAAACTGAGCGATTTTAAAGTACAAAAGGAGCTACACCTCTCACATTCATGTCTTCTTGAGATAAAGTCCCACCAAAATCGGACACAGTATGAGTTGTTTCTCATAGGTTGCATCAATATACTACCCCATTCTTGACATCAAGAGCTCATAACGTAGGAAGGGTGAGAACATGTCTACATAACCTCTCCTCTTCACAAATTAGTATATGATAACCCAATTAGCATATGATAATTTCTTTTTTAATCACCTATGTTTCCATGACCAGTTAAGTTCTGAAGGCAAGACACAAACTCAGGACTCTCTGATTCCAAGTTCAGTGCCATTTCCAACATGCCATATTATTTGTATTTCTAATGTAGAAGAGTAGTATAAGGAGTACTGGGGTGTGGAATCAATTTGTCATGTTGAACTCCAGTGGTAAGGGTCCTTGTGTTCTATTCTCAATGGACAGTGATATTCTTATTTCAATTCTCCCCATAAGGTACAGTATATAAGAAAGAAAAAAATGTGGGGCAGTGTAATGCCATGCATCAGCAGATTCCCAAAGGAATGCTACTGTGAACAGCTTTTAGAGTTCAGATTACAAAATATAGTGAACACTCTGTTTATTCTATTACAAATCAAGACAAACATTCAAAACATTATAATATTCACAACATTACATCTTATCACAGAAAATGGCCACACAGTTTTCACTACAGTGGCCACAATATTTAGAACAAGGCTTATCACAGAAAATAGCCACACAGTTTTTACTACAGTGGCCACAATATTCAGAACAAGAAACAACAGAATACTCAAACTTCCACCCATGGGGAAACTCAATCATTAACAAGAAACAATAGAATA
>CM053584.1:338731888-338758927 GCA_028627135.1 Pseudochirops cupreus | reverse complement strand
AAAAAAAAAAAGATCCTTAATACTAAGTTAGATTCCCTCTTTAGTATGAGTACCTGTATTGGCCATAACAATTTTAGGAGTTAAAACAGCTGCAGTATTAATTTAGGATAACTACCATTCTACAGTTTATGATGGCAAGCTGATAGCCACCTCAGATTTCATCCCTTTTTATACACTTCTTATTCCAAGCATTCTCAAAGACTCCTTATTCATTCCTTCAATAAGTTTCACAGTCATTAAGCAAGTTTAATTAAATTTCATGTATGACAGAATATAAGGCCTCTATCTCCTCATACCCTCTTTAGAAGCCTGGGTTTCCCAAGGCTACTTTCACACTAAAATAATTTTGTAGGAACTTTTTTACAATAGTAAACTTTTTTGTCATAGTAAATTTTGTGTCAGCCACAGATCTTGAGGCTTCATTTTTGATGGACAGAACTATTTATTGGATTAAAATTTTGAAATCATATTATGTTAAATGTCAGATTTTTGTTGTTCGCTCATTTTCAAGTCTTCATGTCCCTTTTTAGGGCTTTCTTTGCAAAGATACTAGAATAGTTTGACATTTGCTTCTCTAGCCCATTTTATAGACGAGGAAATCTGTCCAGGGTCACATAGCTAGGAAGTGGCTGTGTCAAGATTCAACTCAAGTAAAAGAATCTTCCTGACTCCAGGCCCAGTACTCTATCCCTTGCCCCACTCAACTGCCCAAATATGTAAATGTGCTCTTTAAAATGAGCATGTGAGGGGTGGTTAGGTGGCTCAGTGAATAGAGCACCAGCCCTGCAGTCAGGAGGACCTGAGTTCAAATCAGACCTCAGACACCTAACACTTAATAGCCGTGTGACCTTGGGCAAGTCACTTAATCCCAATTGCCCTGCCTTCCCCCCTTCAAAAATAAAAAAAAAATTAAAAAAAAAATAAAATGAGAATTTGGCCCCGTCAGATACCTTTATATTTCTTTCACTAGCCTTAATCCATTATGCTTTTTAAATCTTATTTTTCCATAAGAAAGAGGGAAATTAAACCCTCCAAAATCAGAGTACAAATCTGTCTTGAATTAACTTCATCTTAATGTTGGTAGTAGTTTCAGCAATCAGAGCCATAACCAGTAGTTCTTGAACCTGGTGCAGGTATAGGGTTGAGGGACAGACGGACAGGAGAAAACTCATTAAGACATGTGGTATACCATCCTGTGGTGGGGAGATCCCAGAGTACATAAGGTTGCTGCTTGGTAGAATTTGACTGTGAGGAAATTGATCAGAGAATTGCTCTTGTGAAAAACTTACCAGGGATGTAGAAAGGTCTTGGGATCAAGCACTGGTCTTGAGTAGAGCCATGCTTTCCTTTCATTATAGTCAAGACACAGAATTCATCTCTTTTGTCTTGAATACAGTCACAGTGGGAAAGGGATAGCATATTTACCAGATAATTTTCTTATATCTCAGAAAGATAGGGAGCAGGCATCCTGGTGGGACCAGGAAATTGTTGTTCATTTCTCTTGACCCCAAGATATAAAATTATGCCTAAGGTACACTGAGGGACAATGAGTTGACCAAGAGGGCTGGGAGAGGGAAAAAAGGGGGATGGGGCCATGGTGGGGAGTGGCTCTGATGAGGAAATAATGCAAAGTATGCAAGGAAATGCAAAGGACTTTACCTAAAGAGCTCAGAGGACCACATAGTATAAGAACACCACTGAGGTAAAAAAAAAAAAAAGATACCCTCTAGATGTTTTATGTCTTGGGCCAGCCTCTTCATTCTGCCCTAGTTATGGCTCTACTTGAAATATATCATGCCTCTATCCCAATCACACCAATATAATTTTTAAAGATAATTTAAAACCTACAAATTTGGCTTTTATTTATTATTTTCTTTTCTTTTGTTTGTTTGTTTTTTTATTTATCACCCACAAAAGAATTTCATGATAAAACAGTTAATTAAAATAATTTAATATCCTGGATTTGCAAGATGTTGAAAAGAAACTGAAAGAGTTACCTAGCAATTAATCAAAGAGAGTTATCTTTTAAGACAATACTTATACAAAATAGCTTACAAATTTGAAAGGCTGATGACTATAATTGTAGTGGGAGCATTTTATAAGAGAAAATTGAATTAATGACTATAGGGATTTTACACATTTTTAAAATGTTATTTATTAACTCAGACACTCATGACAGACGCAATGCAGGTCATATATACAAAGATGCCATGAATGCACATTTCATGGTATACATTTATTTTTAAAAATAAATTTATTATCAAATTACTTTTAACAATTTTTTTAAAGTTTGGAGTTCTGAATTATCGCTCTCCTTCCTTCCCCTTCTTTATCCATTGAGTGGGAAAGAAATGAGATATCAATTATACGTGTGAAATTATGCAAAACAAATTTCCATATTAGACATGTTGCAAAAATTTAAAAAGGCAGGAAAAATAAAGAAAGTGAAAACAATTATGCTTCAAATCTGTGCAAAGACTTCATGAGTTCCCTCTCTGGAGATGTATGGTAATTTTCATTATAGGTTGTTTGGAATAGTCTTGGATCATTGAATTGACAAGAATTGCAGTCTTTCACAGTTGATTGATTTACCTTACAATGTTGTTCTTACTGAATATCATGTTCTGCCAGTTCTGCTCACTTCACATTGCATCAGTTCAATTTTTCTGAAACCATCCTGATTGTTATTTCTTATACTATGAAAGTATTCCATCACATTCAAATACCACTACTTGCTCAGCCATTCCCCCACTGATGAGCATCCCCTCAATTTCTAACTCTTTGCCACCACAAAAGAGCTTATACACACACACACACACACACACACACACACACACAGACACACACACATACACGCATGCATGCACACACACACACACACACACACACACACACCATATAGGTTCTTTTCCTGTGTCTTGGGATACAGACTGAATCGTGGTATTTCTGGCCAATGGGCATGCCAAGTTTTATAACCCTTTGGACATAATTCCAAAGAATGGGTAGACCAGTTCACAAATCTAACAACAGCACGTTGCTGCTCTAATTTTGCCACATATCCTTCAATCTTATCATTTTCCTTTTCTTTCATAGTAGCCAATCTGATTTGCATGAGGTAGAATTTCAGAGTTCTTTTAATTTGCATTTGGTGATTTAGTGCATTTTTATATGATTTTGGTTGCCTTTTATATCTTCATCTGAAAACTATCTCCTTTGTCCATTTATCAATTGAGGAATGATTCATTTTTAAAAATTAATTTGATTCAGTTCTCTATCTATTTGAGAAATGAGACCTTTATCAAAGACATTTATGGTATAATTGTTTCCCCCTTTCTACCTTTTTTTAAAATCTTGGCTGCCATTAGTTTTGCTTGTCCAAAAATTTTAATTGTGTATCATCAAAATTATTTATTTTACTTCCTTTGATCCTCGATCTCTTGTTTGGTAATACATTCTTCTATTATCCATAGATATGACAAGTAGATATTTCTATGTTCTCCAAATTTGCTTAAAATTTAACCCTTTCCATCTAAATCATGTACATATGTTGACCATGTCTTGGTACATCATGTTTGAAATGTAGGTTTATATCTCGTTCTGCCAAATTGCTTTCCAATTTTTCTAGCAATTTTAGTCAAATGCTGAGATCTTCTCCCAAAAGCTTAGATCTTTGAGTTTATCAAACACTAGATATCTATGATCATTTACTACTGTTTTACATACATGATCTATTTCACTGAACTACTACTTTAATTCTTGGTACCAGATTGCTTTCATGATTAATCTTTTGTACCAAAGTAAGAAATCTGGAAGTATAAACCACCATCCTTCACATTTGCCCTCAACATTTCCTTAAATATCCTTGACATTTTGTTCTTCCAGATGAATTTTGTTATTATTTTTCTAGCTTTGTAAAATAATTTTTTGTTAGTATTATTGGAAAGTTACTGAATAAGGCAATTAACTTAGGTAGACTTGTCATTTTTTATTATATTGTCTCAACTTACCCTGGAACAATTAATATTTCTCCATTTTTAGACCTGACTTAATTTGTGTGAAAAGTGCTTTGTAATTTAGTTCATAAAGTTCCTGGGTTGGTCTTGGGAGGTAGACTTCCAAGTATTTTACATTGTCTGTAGTTATTATGAATGAAATTTATCTTTCTATCTCTTGCTGCTGAACTTTGTGATATAGAGATATGCTTATTACTTATGTGGGACTTATTTTTCTTTGCTATTTTTTCAAATAATTTATATAGTATTAGAAATACTTGTTCTTTAACTATTTTATAGAATTCAGTTGTGGATATATGTGGTCCACCATTTTTCCTTCCTAGTGATTTCTTTCATGACTTTTTCAATTTATTTTTTCTAAGATAGGGCTATACTTCCAGGGAAGGAGCCAAGACATCTGGATACCAACAGCGCTTAGCTGACCTCTCCCAGCATTCCTTCCAAACAACTTTAAAATAATACCTCAAATAAAATTATGGAGTGGCAGAACCAATGAAAGGTCAGAGGGGGACATTCTTCTGGCCCAAGAAAGAATAGGAGGTTGAAAAGAAAGGTTTATGTCACAGGGGAGGGTGCTGACCAGGAGCCCACATGAATGAAGCACCCATAGCAGTTCCAGATTTAGGACTATGAGGTGGTGATGGAATCAGTAGCAGCTTTGAGAGTTCTCAAGTCAAGAACAGTAAGATGACCTGGAAAACAGAATGAGATTCCAGAGGACCCTTTTGCTAGCACTTGAAACAGGAACAGATGCTCTTTGTCAATTTAATAGATTATACCTACTTCTGGGACATGGTTCAAGGGCAGAGAAGAGTTCTTTTGGAAGCTCTGAGGGACAATATAACTTCTGATTCTAAGTGCTCAGGGGCCCTGGGGAACAGCATTGTTCATGGCCTTAAGTCAACAAGCTTCCTGAGGAGCAGTATCAATTGTAATCCCAAGGGATCATGGGTCATGAGTAACCACCAGATTGCAGACCAGGAGAGTAGTGGCTACCATTCTCATCAGATCAGACCACCTTGAAGTGCTTAAAAATTCAACTCCACCCTCCAGAACTATCTCTGAAAATAGCAGCACAAAAAAAAGTCTGAAACTTGATAACAGTCCTTCTCAGCTCCTTGCCAGGAACAGAACATAAGTAAACATAAAGTAACAAATAAAAAATAAAGTGGGAAAAATTAGCAAACAGCAACAATGAAAGAATATGACCACAAAAAGCTATTATGGTAAAAGCGAAACTCAAGATCAAGACAAATTCAAAAGAAGACAATGAAATCAAACAGCTGAAGACAAAGTCTCAAATGGGGAAAAATGCACATTGGGCACAAGCACAAGAATAATTTCTGGAAGAACTAAAATTATTTTCAAAATTAAATAACAGTGGTAGAGGAAAAGGTAGTAAAGAAATGAAAGCAAAGGAAGAAAAGATTATGAAAAGATAATTTACAGTTTAGGAAAAGAGGAACCAAAAATTTTGGAGAAAAAAAAATCTTAAAAAACAGAATTGGGCAAATGGAAAAAGAGGTGCAATTCACTGAAGAAAATAATGCCTTAAAAATTAGAATTAGGCAAGTAGAAGCTAATGACTCCTAAAGACATCAAGAAACAATAAAACAAAATCAAAAGAATGAAAAAAATAGAAAAAAAACTGGAAAAAAAACAGCCTGGAAAATTGATCAAGGAGAGGTAATTTGAGAATTAAGGGATTACCTGAAAGCCATGATCAAAAAAAGAGGTTAGACATCATATTTCAAGAAATTGTCAAGGAAAACTGCCCCAATTTTCTAGAATCAGAGGAATATAGAAATTGAAAGAATCCAATTATCACCACCAGAAAAAGGATTCCAAAAGGAAAACTCCCAAATTCTACTGTTCTCCAGTCAAAGAGAAAATACTTCCAGCAGCCAAAAAGAATCTATTCAAATATCTGGAAGCCACAGTCAAGATCACTGAAAACCTAGCTAATATCACAATAAGGGAGTATAAGGGTTGGAAGGTAATACTGTGAAAGATAACACAGCTAGGATTGCAAGAAAGAATAACCAGTCTAACAAAACTGAATATAATCCTTCAGGGGAAAATGGGTATTTAATGAAAGAGAGGAATTTTGAGCATTACTAAAGAAAAGACCAGAGTTGAATAGGAAATCTGACTTTGAAATTCAAGACTCAAAAGAAGCAAAAATCTTAAGTTGAAATCTCTTTCATTTCTCAACTTTAAGTGACTCAATAAATTTAAACTGTTTACATTTCTATATGAGAAGAAGGCATATGTATCTTCTAGGAACTTTACCATTATTAGGTCAGTTAGAAGAATTCTACATAGAAAGAAAGTATAAAAATTATTTATGTTGGAATGTTTAAAAAATGGACAGGTTAGAAAATGGAATCTTTATGACTGAACAATAAAAATTCTGTATGCATTGTTACTGGTTGTATCATTTCTGAGACACAGCATTGTATCATTTAATGAAAGTCTTCATGATGATCATCATGATTATCAACTAAGGGGCTCTTCCTTATAAATTCGTTGATCACAAGGCCCATATGGTGTGCTCAGTGGTGGTACTTATAACCAAAAGCAAACCTTATATATAATGGGCATAAACTTCAAACTTTCCCAATAAGACCAGGAGAGAAGAAAGGTTGTCCATTATCACAACTATTATTCAATATTGTGTTATAATTGCTAGATTTAGTAATAAGACAAGAAAAATAATTAAAGGAATAAAAACAGGCAATGAAGAAACAAACTATCAATCTTTTGAAATTACATGATGCTATACTTAGAGAACTTAGAGAATCAAGTTTAAAAAAACTAGTTGAAAGATTAACAACTTTGCCAAATTTTAAGGATATAAAATAAACCCACATTAATTATATGCATTTGTATATATTGTCCACAAAATCCAGTAGGAAAAGATACAAGTAAGAGCAGACAATATAAAATACTTGGGAATATACCTTCCAGGACAAATGCAGGGATTACATGAACACAGAAAATGCTTTTCACAAAAATAAAGACTGATGTAAAAACTGGAGAAGTATTCATTACTCATAAGTAGACTGGGCCAAAATAATAAAAATGATAATTATGCTTAGAGTAATTCACTTATCTGATGCCATGACAATCAAACTACCAAAAAACTATTTTGTAGAGCTAGAAAAAATAGTAACAAAATTCATCTGGAACAAAAAAGAGTCAGAAATATCAAAGGAATTAATGAAAAAACCGTGATGAAGGCAACCCAGAACTTCCAGATTTAAAACTATACTACAAAACAGTAATCATAGAAACAAGCTAGTACCGGCTAAGAAATAGAATTGTGGATCAGTGGAATAGATTAGACATACAACACACAGTAGTAAATTACCATAGTAAGCTAATGACTTAATAACCCAAAGATTCAAACTTTGAAGGTAAGAACTCAATATTTGACAAAAATTGCTGGGCAAATGGAAAACAGTTTGGCAGAAACTATCCCTAGACCAACATCCCACATTTTATATCAAAATAAGTTTAAAATGGATAAATTATTTGGACATAAAGGGTGATATATTAAGTAAATGAGGGGAACATGTAAACATGTACCTGTCAAACCTTTGAATAAAGTTAGAGTTTATGGTCAGATGAGACAAAGAGCATGAATGGATATAATGATTACACAAAATTTTAAAAAAATTGCACAAATAAAACTAATGTAAGTCAAAATTAAAAGAAAAACAGCAAACTGGGAAAATGTTTACCAAGTTTCTCTAATAAAGGACTCATTTCCCAAATATTTAGGAGTACTAAGTCTGTATTACAAAGAGATCAGATAAAAGGGGAAAGGGCTAATTCACACAAAAATATTTGTAGCTCTTTCTGAGTCAAATTTGTGAAAATAATAAACATTCATCAATTGATAAATAGTCAAAGGATAAAAATAGGCAATTTTCAGTAAGAGAAATCAAAATTGTCAAGTCATATGAAGAAATTTTCTCAATCACAACTGATTAGAGAACTACAAATTAAAACAACCCTGATATACCAACTGATTTCTATCAAATTGGTTTAAATGACAGAAAAGGAAAATGATGAAAGATGGAAGGGTTGTGGAAAAATTGTGGTACTAATGCACTGTTGTTGGAATTGTGGACTAGTCCAACCATTCTGAAGAAAAAATTGGAACAACACCTAAAAAGCTATAAAATTGTACATTTCCTTTGGCCTAAAAATAGCAATACTAGGTCTGTATCCCACAGAGATCAAAGAAAAGTAAAAAGGGCTAATTCGCACACAAAAAAATTTGCCCACAATATTTTGTTGGCAAAGAATTGAAAAATCAAGGGGATGTCTATCTATTGAGGAATAGAAGAAAAAGTGGTGATATATGACCATGATGGAATAATATTGTGTTGTAAGAGTTGGTAGTAAGTATGATTTTCAAGATAACTGAGAAGACTTTTATGAACTGTATGAAGTGAG
The DNA here is from genome assembly GCA_028627135.1 of Pseudochirops cupreus. NCBI lineage: Eukaryota > Metazoa > Chordata > Mammalia > Diprotodontia > Pseudocheiridae > Pseudochirops > Pseudochirops cupreus. The sequence goes on along the minus strand of CM053584.1, from coordinate 338,750,447 downwards.
CAGAACCAGGAAAACATTATATGTAGTTGATACTGATCATGTAAAGATGATCAACTATAAAAGATCTAAGAAGTCACATTAAGACATTGATCCAAGATAATTCCAAAGGATCCATGATGGAAAATGCTATAAACATGCAGAGAGAACTGATAAAGTTAGAATGCAGAATGAAACATCCTTTAAAAAAATTCTTTAGCTTTATGGTTTTGTTTCTGTTTTCTTTTTCAATCTCAGTACTATGAAAATATGTTTTGCTTATTTAACATGTATAATTGATATCAAATGACTTGTCTTCTAAAGGTGAGTGGTGGAATGGGAGTGAGAGACATAATTTGAAACTCAAAAATGTTTAAAATTATTTTTAAAAAAAATTTATAATTCCAGCAGGAAGAGCAAGAAAGAGAAATTCCATTTAAAATAACTGTAGAGAATATAAAATACTTGGATGTCTACCTGCCAAGACAAATCCAGTAACTATATGAACACAACTAAAAAACACTTTTCACACAAATAAAGTCAGATCTAAACTCTAAACAATTAAAAAAAATATTAATTGCTCATGGGTAAGCCAAGTCATGATAAAAATGATGATTCTATATAAATTTATTTTCTCACTGTCATGCAAATCAAACTATCAAAAATATTTTATGGAGCTAGAAAAAAATAACAAAGTTCATCTGGAAAAGCAGAAGCTCAAGGATATAAAGGGGATCATTGAAAAAAATATGTGTGAAAAGGGTGGTCTGGCTATACCAGAGCTCAAATGGTATTATAAAACAGTAATTATCAAAACAATCTGGTACTGGCTAAGAAATAGAGTGGCAAATCAATGGAATAGATTAGGGAAAATTTACATTGTGATAAATGACCATAGTGATCTAGTATATGATAAGCCCAAATATCCAAGCTTTTGAAGCAAAAGATTCATTATTTGACAAAAGCTACTAGGAAAACTAGAAAACTATGTCAGAAACTAGGTATAGATGAACATCTCATACTATATACCAAGATAGGGTCAAAATGGGTATATAATTTACACATAAAGGGTGATAACTATAAGAAAACTGAGAGAGAATGTAACATTTTATCTCTCATATTTGTGGATAAGGGAAGAACTTTGGGCCAAAGAAGATATAGAGAGAATTACAAAATATGAAAGAGATAATTCTAATTATATAAAATTAAAAATGTCTCCCATAAACAAAACCAATGCAACTGAAATTATAAAGAAAGTAGAAAATGGGGGGGGGGGAGGCATGGAATTTGCAGTAACTGCCTCTGATAAAGGCCTAATTGCTCAAATATATAGGGAACTTAGTCAAATTTAAGAAAATATGAGCCATTCCCCCAATTGATATTCAAGGGATATGAACAGGTAGTTTTCAGACAAAGAAATGAAAGCTATAGACATGTAAAAAAATGCTCTAAATAACTACTGATTATAATAATTTAAATTAAAACAACTCCAAGCTACCCCCTCATACCCATCAGATTGTCTGCTATGACAAAAAGGGAAAGTGTTGCATGTTGGAAGGGATGAGGGAAAACTGGGACACTAGAGCATTTTTGGTGGAGCTGTGAACTTATGCAACTGTTCTGGAGAGCAATTTGGAACTATGCCCAAAGGGCTATAAAACTATCTACTCCCTTTGATCTAGTGATATCACTGCTAAATCTACATCCCAAAGACTTGCCCAAAATTGGAAAAGGACCTATTTGTATAAAAATATTTATAGCAGTACTTTTTGTGGTGACTAAGAATTAGAAATGAAGGGGATGTCCATCAGTTGAGGAATGGCTAAAAAAACTGTGAGATATGATTGTAATGGATTATTATTGCACTGTAGGAAAAGACAGGTCCCAGGAAGTCATCAGCAAACCTCACCTCAGCAATCCAGTGGGAGATCCTGAGCCCCAATATGGTGGAACAAGCAAATTTAAACAAGAGGTCTCCATATGTGCCTTAGCATAGCCAAGGGAACCAGCAGATTCCAATTCTGAGAACCACCATGTACTTCAGCATAGCCCTGAGCAAATAAGCACACTCCAGTGACTGGACCCCTGTGTGCTTTAGTGTTGTCCCTGGCAGGCATGTGTCCTATGGAGGCTGGAGCTACACATACTTCAGCACAATCTAGAGCAAAAAGGCATCCTTTAGGGGCCAGACCCCCATGTATTTCAGTGTAGCCCAACCTTGCCTCAACACATGCCAGACACTACCATTAGGACCCCAACTCAGCCCCAGGTAAGCTGCTAGACCCTCATAGCCTCCAATAGCTCCAGCCACCCCTAACCCCTCAACACAGCACCAGACAAGAGGGTTCTCCATGGGGAGGGGAGGAAATACATACTCAGCACCAGGTAAATAGCCAGGTCCTGTAGCCCCTGGCACAAGAAGCCTGAGATAGTGCTTTCTTCAAATTTAAAAGAAAGGAAAAATGACTAAAAAAAGAGGAGCACACAACAACAAACAAAATCTGACCATAGAAAGTTATGATGACAGAGAAGACCAAGATACAAGCTCAAAAGAGGACAATAATGTCAAAACACATATGGCCAAATCCCAAAGAAAACCAGGAAGTGTTCTTAAGGCAAGAAAGAACTCATGGAAGAGTTCAAAAAGTAGATTAAAATTCATATTAGAGAGGTAGAAGAAAAATTGAAACAAAGAAATGAGTAATGCAAAAGTATCATGAAAAAGGAGTTAACAGCTTTGAAAACTTCTTTAAAAAGTGGAATTGGCCAAATAGAAAAGGAGATACAAGAATTCATTCAATAAAACAACTTTTTAAAGAGTACAATAGGTCAAATGGAAAAGAAAATGCAAAAGCTAATTGAGGCAATCAACACCTAAATAGTGAGAATCAGGCCAGTGGAAGCTAGTGATTCTATGAGACATCTAGAATCAGTCAAACAAATCCAAAATAATTTTTTAAAGGAGGAAAATATAAAATACCTTATGAAAAAAATAAAAACAAAAAACAATTGACCTGGAAAATAGATCCAGCACTACCTGAAAGCCATAATCAAAAAGAGGACCTGGACAGCATCTTTTAAGAGATTGTCAAGGAAAACTGTCATGATCTCCTGGAAGTAGAGGACAAAATAGGCATTGAAAGAATCTGCTGATCACCTCATGAAAGTGGTCCCAAAATAAAAACCCCAAAGAACATTAAAGCCAAATTTCAGGTCAAGGGGAAAAAATAGTACAAGTAGCCTACAAGAAACAATTCAGATATCAAGGAGTCACAAAGAGGATTCACTCAGGAGCAGTATATTGGTTGCAGAAGGAAGGGCTTTCAGGTTGTTCAATAATTCTTAGATTATCTTTCCTTGGTCTATTTTCCAGATCAGTTGTTTTCCTGATGACATATTTCACATTTCTTCCATTTTTAAAATTCTTTCGACTCTATTTTGTTTCTTGATGTTTCATGGAGTCATTAGCTCACAGTTGCCCAGTTCTAATTTTTTAAGTAATGATTTTCTTTGGTGAGCTTTCGTACCTCTTTTTTCATTATCCCATTGTGCCTTGTAAGGAATCTTTTTTTTTTTCCCAGTGAATCTCTGTACCTTCTTTTCTACTTGGTCAATTCTGTTTTTTAAGGTATTATTTTCTTCAGTATTTTTTTGGTCTTTTGGGAATTTTGATCTTCACTGTCTCCATAGTAGATCTTTATGCTCAGGTTCTTTTTGTTATTTGCTCATTTTCCTCCACTATTTCTTGAATTTTAACTTTATGGTGAAGTTGGGCTCTGCTCCCAACATGGGAAGAGTTTTCAGAACTAGTTCTTAGGCTGGGTCTGTAGTGTTTTTTTTTTTTCTTTTTACAGTGGTATGATTCAAAGAGAGCTTGTATGTCTCAAAGATTCAAAGGTCACTGCCCTGCTCCCCTATAACCACAATGGCTAGTGCTCCTTTTTCCCCTGGAACTGTGACCAGATGCCCTACTCTCCTGATACTGCAAGTGTTAGTGATCCTTTTTGCCTTTTAATTGTGCTGAGGGCCACTATTTCCCTGCAGCCACAAGCACTAGTGCTCCTCTTCACACTGGAACTGTGACCTCAAATTGTATATTGGCAACACAATAACATCCTGCAACCATTTCCAGAAAAGGTACTCTGTAATCTTTTTCTGACCAGTTTCCCAAGTCCATTGCTATCTCTGGTCAGAGAGCTCCTGAAGGTTCACCACTGTTGTTGCCATTATGTGCATTGCACTCTGGAGAAACTCCCACTCTGTTGTCACAGATCTCTCTGGCTTGCCTCCTAAGTTGTCTTGGGCTGGGGAAAAAAATGTCCTGTCCAACCTTTTTTTGACTTATCATCTTAAGAATTAAATTTAAAGCATGATTTTAAAGTTATTTGGAGGGGAATGCTAGGAGAGTCCAGCTGAGTAACTGCCTCTTCTTTGCCATCTTGACTGCCTGTATGTTTATTTTCTAAGATAGTGATAAAACTGTTCTGAAGATAGAGCTGTCCATACAATGGTTTTAGACTCCAATACTTTTTCTCTGTGGTTAGGCAACTGTAAAGTGGAACCAATAATAAATCCCCCAACCACTAAAGATATATATTTTGTGGTGACACAATTTTCATATAAATAATACTGCTTGAGGCACTTTGTTTTTTACCACTTAGAATGTGGCTTTGAAAGGTAATCACCTTAAGATGTTCTTTCACATTCTGCTGAGACATTAGGGAAGTCTTTTAAGATGCATTTGAGTGATCAGATTGATTTTTTTTTTGGTCATTTCACTAATAGGTAACATATTGAGAATACAGAATATATTATCCTAATATGTAAGAAAAAAATTACTTCTGAAGTTCTTCTTAGCCCTGACCTGTCAGTATCTCTAAGGTATCTTTCAGTTCACAAAATGTTTATGATCCTATGATACATCTTGGAAATTTTCCATTATTCATTCTATATATATATATATATATATATATATATATATATATATATACAGAATATATATTTGATTTTTAGAGGGGAGAAGGCAGGGAAATTGGGGTTAAGTGACTTGCCCAAGGTCCCATGACTAGTAAATGTTAAGTGTGTGAGGTTGGATTTGAATTCAGGTCCTCCTGACTCCAGGACTGGTACTCTTTTCACTGTGTCACCTAGGCACCCCTCAATATATATTTTTAAGAATGTACTATGTGCCAGGCACTATGCTAAGCACTGAAGATACAAAGAAATGTTTAAACAATGCATTCTCTCAAGGAGCTCACTCTCTGGGCAAGGTGGTAACATGCAATTTACGATGTACAAACAAGGAACATACTGAGATTATCTTTGAGGTAAGGCACTGGGAAAGACTTCTTGTAGAAGATGAGAGATGAGACTAGCTGGAATTCAAAGTTGAGAAAGAAAGAGAGAGAGAGAGAGAGAAAGAGAGAGAGAGAAAGAGAGAGAGAAAGAGAGAGAGAGAGAGATATTACATGGATGGGGCAGCTAGTGACAGTGCGTGGAATCGGGATGTGCAGTATCTTACATGAGGAACTGCAAAGAGGCTAGTTTCATAGGATTGTAGAATAGGTAGGTGGGAGCAAGGTGTAAAAAGACATGAAAGTCAGGAAGGAAATAGATTTTGAAGAGTTTTAAAAGACAAAAATGCTAGGTGGCACAATGGGTAGGTCTTGTTAAGATTGTTAAGACTCAGCTTATTGAGTTCAAATCTTGCCTCACTCCATAACTAGCTGTGAGGATCACCCAAGATAACATTTATGAAGCACTGGCTGGCCTCCTAATTCCAGGTTTAAAAGTTTTCTCACTATGCTACACATTTCTTCCTTCCTTTTTCTTTCTTTCTTTTAGGAAATCATATACTTTTGTACTTTGAAACAAGAGTTGCACAAAAGTTCTAAGCAAAATTAGAAGGTAAGCCTTCATCAAAATAGCCAGTGATTAGCAAAATGAAGGATTATGTTATTGATGAGATATAAACACATTGGATGTAGTCATTATTTTCACACAGACTCCTAAACAGTTGTTCATTTCAATCCTGATCTATTTAACACCTGAATAAACTTACATTAATACCCACTACGTTTCAAGGAACTAGATTAAAATGCTCTAATTCATTTCACTTGTAAATGAAGTTTTATGTGAATTCACACCTCTAGGGCTCAAAGTGCATGCATCTCTTGCTGACCTGTGGTGCTCAGCCCTGCTTAAGCTTTACTCAATTTTAACACGAGAAAATTAGTTTAATTTATCAAAGGGTGTGATTCAAAAATGCAATAGAATCCGATGTTCAAAGGGAATATTTTCTGATCAGAATAATATTAATGGATATTATGTTTTAAGTGTGAAATAATTTAAATTAAAATACATAGAATGATTATCATGGAACTATATGTGTGATAATAGGCACATATATGTATTTATGAGGTCTACTACAAACCCCTCATCTAGACAAAGCACCATGGGAAATGAGAATCTCTCTGAACTAGTCTTCTCCATTAAATACATACTGGCAGTGGCTCTGAATTATTCCCAGATGTTTGATACATTCTCAAAGGTAACTGGTATCTATTTTACTCAGACAAAAATGTTAAAACTTAAAGAAATTGGAAACGAAAAGTAGATAACATATACTGGAAATCATTTAGTTTAACTTTAGAGATTTTAGATGCCTAAAATAAATAACGTTTAAGTAGGCATTTTAAAACACATTACTATCCTTCATCAATGTATATAATTGTTAAAACATCAGTGGGTTCCCTGCTTAGAAGCTAGGATTTTTATGTCTCTAGCCATATAATAAAGAAGCAATGACTCATGTAATTGTGTGCATAAATAAATATTCCCTGATAAACACAATTTTGATGCCTGGTGTTTTTGGAATGAAGACAGTTTCTTTCTAGAATTTTTGAACTTGCATTATCTAATCCTGTATTTTTCTAAGTGATGATCCTGAAGTTTAAGGATTCATAACTGAAACTATATTCAAATAGTGAACTCTATCAGATGACAGGCCTATGCAATCATTTCAATGGTAACATAATAAAGAATATGGAAGATCAGATATTTTCTCCAAATTTCATGGCATTTTAAACTTCTCCAAAATAAGACTTATGTACCTGAGACAATACAATTTCAGCTGTTTCCAAAGTCTAAATACCAAGGACTCTCATGCGGTAATAACCTGATGAACTAACCCCAGGAAGGCTAATACCTAATTCCCAAGATGCTCACTTAGCACTCTAGACAATACATTCTGGTAGGCTTTACAAGCTGATACAAAGGCTTGTAATAGAAGTCAATTCTCCCCTTCCCCTCTTTTCCCACAAAGTTGCAGAAAACCAAAAGACTCTGGCTGGAAATACAGCGAAAACATTCTAAGGTATAGCAATATTTAAGTTATAGAACTGAAGGGAAAAGAGAGGGAATTCAGAAAAGATATTAGCATGTGTTGTGGATATAGCAGGTTTGAAACAAAGGACACTCAAATCCAGTTGGGGTCACATATGTCCCCCTAGTAATCACTTAAGTCAACTGACCAATAAGTAAACATTTATTAAATACCTAACATGTGCCAAGTGCTGTGTTAAGATAGTCTTTTCCCTCAATGATCTTGCAATCTAATGGAGGAGACCTGCAAACAAACATATACAAATCAAGTTACATATAGAATAAACTGAAAAAAATAAGAGGTCAAGAATTGAAATTAAGAGGGGTTAGGGAAGGCTTCTTGTAGAAGATAGGATTTTGATTGATACTTAAAGGGAGGCCCATAGTCAGAGACAAGAGGGAAGGTATTCTGGGAATGTGGGATAGCTATAGAAAATGGGCAGACCTGAGAGATTGAGTGTTTTATTCAAGCAGAGAGAGGTGTGATGTCAATAAATTATGGTAAAATAAGGGAATTGCAGAGTTCCTGAAAAAATAAGTAGTACATTTGTGTGTAGTGGCAAGTTCAATGGTATGACCATCATTCTGTGACTGAGATTGGTAGGTGGGTGGGTAAGTAGGCAAAGATTAATTTTAGTGAAATGTGAATTGCCCCAAAGTGGGAGGAATCTGAATCATTTTTGAGGCTCAGCCCCTGGGGAAACTACCATTAAAAAGGGAGAGCTCCTGAAAATAAGCAATAGATGGAAACACAGAAAAAAGTGAAATTACCCAAGAAGTTAGGAGAAAGAAAAGTCAGTTAAAGACTTTGTTCGCATAAAAAAAAAGATAAACCAAAAGGTAAGCTATTATTAAGAAAAGGGAGGATAGTTTCCAAATACTGTAACGAGCCCAGCATATACAAATAAATATTACAAGACAAAGGAAAATGAATCAACATCTCATGAACTGGAAAACTGTGGATTCTCAGTGGAGCATGGAACCATAGCAAGGTATTCCTGAATGATTTAAGAGAGAAATAAGAATTGTGAAAGCAGAATGTATGGCCTATTCAGCAGGAGCAATTAGTAGAATAACTTAAAAGAAGAAAAAGAAAACATATCTACAGGGAGAAATATCACAAAAGAAACAACAGAGAGCACAATAGATTAAGAATGTGAAGTCATAAAAGTAAAGGACAATCTGGGGGAAAAAAGTGGTGAAATTTAACTTTAAATAAATGATCTATATACAATGAAGACAAATTGATCTCAAAGGCAGGCTACATGCAGACAACTTAAAAACGACATCTTCTGGGATACCACAAGACAAAGAACCTGAGCACTAGAATGAAAAAAAAATAATATGAGAAAACTAACTAGAATCTTGGAACACAAACACAAAATACCAGTCAAAAGAATTCACAGATTGCCTACTCCTTCAAAAAAAAAATCTTATATCACAAACTCCAAGACACAAAATATTTAAATGCAGCAATTCCAATGACCAACAATACACTTTGTAAGGAACCAGAAGAGACTTTTAAATTAGAATAAAAGGAAATTTGTCTAATCAAACTATTTTGTATCTACCAGAAACTATAAAAAGGAGTAGAATAATGAGTTCTGAAAAATAAAAGAGGTCAAAACACAAAGTGACATATCCTGGAAACCCAGACCTAGTCATTAATAAAAATATGGAAACTCAATAGGTAGAGTCATTTGAGATATTCCTACCAATAAAATCAGACCTGAACAAATTATTTTCTTTACAGACAACAAAGAGAACAAAAATAGAAGACAAATAAATAAAACAACAACCAAAGATGAAGCAAGTAATGACAAGAGAGGAAGTAAAGGCACTGAGTAGAGATAGCTTTTGCAAGCCATTTACTCATGAACATGAGGTACAGATATACAACAAGGGTCAGTGGAGATGGTTGGATCAAGTAAGACTTGTTTTCTTTTGTTTTGTTTTTCCATGGAAGAGAGATAGGGCTGCATTTGTAGACGATAGAGGAGAAACTAATAGATACAGAGAGATGGAAGATTAGTGAGAAACTAGGGATGATAGTGGGAAAAATGTGTTAGATGACACAAAATCAGAATGGGATCCAGTGCACATTTTGAAGTTTTTCCAGGCTACTCCAAGTGAGACAGGGATGAAGAAGGAGATAGTGAAGGAAAATATTTGAATGATATAAGAAGGGAAGAAAAAATAGCTATCAGCAAATTTCCTCAATTTTTTTCAATGAAATATGACAATTAAAATAGTAATAACCATAATGGTGATGATGATGATGTTGATAACTGGCATTTATGTGGGATCTACTATGTGCATTTATGTGGGATCTACTATGATGATGTTGATAACTGGCATTTATGTGGGATCTACACCATGCCAAGCTTTTTACAATATTTTCTCATCTGGTCCTCATAATAGCCCTGAAATATGTTTATTTATTATTTGTTGGTTTTTTAATGCCATTTTAAAATGAGGAAACTGAGGCAAATAGAAGTTATGTGAAATGTCCAGCATCACACAGCTAATAAGTATCCAACACTGGGTGTGAACTTTGATCTTCCTGACTCTAGACCCACTGCTCGATCATATGTGTTATATACCTGCCCAGGAGGCAAAGTTCTCAGCTTTCAGGATGGGAAGAAGGGATGAAAATGTGTAGAACAGCTTCTGCATTGAATGAGATAATCATTCAATTAGGGAGGTACAAACGGATTGCCTTGTAGCTGTTAGAACCCAGCTGAAATTAGAAAAAAATAAATGTTTTGTGAACCCAATCAGCATGGTTTCCATGATTTTCTCTAACTCTATTCAACATTATGCAAGTAGAAGTGAAGATGATGAATTTGGGGAACGGAGTAATGATACTCAAGAGAGACTGAAGTAGCAATGGGGAGCAAGGAGTATTCAAATTCCTCAACCATGACCATGGGGTTGGACTGTATGAGTGAAAGCACAACCAGTGTTGGCAAAGGTGTTAGCTTTTAGTTAATCACAAGGATAAATTTAGGTACGATTACATGTCACTAAATACAACATTAGCTTCCTTGGGGTGCAGTTAATGACTAAATTATCATGGTATTTAAATGAAGAATAAATAATACTTGTCTTTGTATTCCCTACACCCAGCACAATGCCTTGAACCTTGTGGGTGCTTAATTCATGCCTGATGCATTGAGTTTAAATGAGGACATGATTCATAATTGAGTAAGGATTAGTTAAATAAGATGGCCTTTTGGGAACTTCATGATTTTAAATTCTGTGATTCTAGACTTTGCTACATAAAAGATCACTTTAGGGAATATAAATGGACAGTTCCATTTACTCAAACTACTCAGTAGTTTACCAATTGGCTAAAGTGCTTTCCCTAATTTGCTGCCTTCTCTACCTCCTCCTTACTATACATGAGTTGACTAAAGTTAACTATGTCATCAAGGGTATTTTCAAATGCTTTAAGAATGTTACTGGATATATTATAAATTGTATGTATACACACATACACACACACACACACGCAATGGATGTATATTACTTCTAACAAAAAGGAGAGGGATATTTATCTTGCTAGGAGAACAATTTGCATTTTGTCCTGTCTTCACCATATTGCTCTGATTTTAATTTTCTTTGCACTTAATTTATTCCACACAGAGAATCCATTCAATTACAGTTCTAAAAGAAGTTTCATTTAATGATTTTTTTTTTCATATTGGGCTGGTTTCAATTAAAGGACTTACCTAAGGAATTATTCCAAAATAGAGAAAATTATGGGTCTCAGCTTAAACCATGTTCAGTTTGAAAAGGCAGCAGAAATGTGCCAAAAGATCCTTTTCTTGTTTTCAACCTAATATTTAGAGAGTGAAAGAAATATTAGCCAGGACAGGCAATGACAATTTTATATGATTTAAGAGCACAACACCTACTATTCAGAATTACTATGGTTTGCAGCACATTTCACATCAACTGTGAAATATAAAGCCAGAGATATATATCATTACACATTGTGGCACACAGATTACCTCCAAACAGAGCAGGTATTAATTCAGACATCTGACATAGTTTGACACCTACACAACCTGACCTTGCTTATGATTTCCTTACCTCTTTGTAGATATTCACATGCAAAAAGAAATTGGGTGATTCCTTTTTCTCTGGATTTTCTCAGAAATTCCTGATGAATAATTGAGAAAAGTACTAACATTTTCCTCTGGTTCATATTCCAATGAAATAAAGTTGCATTTAAATTCTAATCTCTTTTATATAAATGTTTCCAAAATAACACAAATTATTTATTTATAAGAATTTGATTTATCTTCATAGACTTTATGTATGACAAAGTGAGTTAGTTACCTGTGGTTTTAGGGCACTCTATTACTTGAAATAAAACCTGAAAACTGCTGACATAAATCAGATTCCTTCAGGCTTCATATTCCCTCAGTTTCTTGGAGAGTACAAGCATGCCCAAAGTAACTTGATTAAAATCAATCCATAAATCAATGTCTTATGACATACTGGCCTCAGAAGTGTTCTATTTTTTAAATGATAAGTTACTTGAATAAAGACATATAAAGTATGATTTAAAAAAATCTTTGCAATACATTTGAGATAGAAAGGAAAGTGATCATTCTCTCCCAAATTCAGTTACGTAGTCATTAAAAGCCCAGAATATAATCACAAGTTATGAGACTGCTCTTGAAGAGAACCAAATGGCATCACTTTGTGAGAGTCAAGTCACAATGCATCCAACTCTGACTGCTCAGACCATAAAGAGCTCAGAATGTTCTACCACAGATGGGGCACAAATAGTCTGTGTGAACATTTGAGGTGAATTGTCCAATTTTGAGAATCTCATGTTTCTTTTGAGCTACTTCAATTCTTCTTTGCTTATAGAGTATAACACCTTTTCTGATGAGGGCATGCCATGTTGGGCAGTCCTGTGCCAGAGTGTCCCATGTTACACTTTCAATTTCAAAGTTTTTAAGAGAGACCTTGAGGGTTTCTCTGCATCACTTCTTCTGACTAACTTGTGAGCACTTCCCCTGTGTGAGTTCTCCATAAAATGATCTTTTATACAAGGTTATATGTCCATTGATTTGTGCTTTCTGCAGTAGAATCTGAATGCTAAGTACCTCAGTGTCTGGTATCTTACCTTGCCAGATGATCTTTAGAATCTTCCTAAGGCAATTCAAATGGAAGCAATTCAGTTTCCTGGCATGGTACTGGTATACTCTCCGGGTTTCACAGGAATACAAAGAGGATAGCACAATGGCTCTGTAGAACTTCAGTTTGGTAGTCAATTTAATATTCTTTGGTCCCACGCTTTCCTTCAGAGACTACCCAACACTGAGCTAGTTAGGTCTGGCAAAACATTATTATCAATGTGTACATCCCTGGAAAGTATGCTGCCAAGGTAAGTGAACTTATCCATAGCATACAAAATTTCTCCAGTTGCTATAATGGATGTTTCCACATATAGTTGGTGTGGTGCCAGATGACAGAGTACCTTATTTTCTCGGTGTTAATTGTTAGGCCAAAATTAGCATAAGCAACAGAGAATTGATCTACACTTTGTTGCATCTCAGCTTCAGAGGCTACATTGAGTGAAGAATCATCTGCAAACAGAAAATTATGCATCATCACTTCCTCCAATATGATCTTGGCTTGTAGTTTTTTCAAGTTGAAACTTTACCATCAGTGTGGTAGCTGACCTTGATGCCATGTGTGTCCTCACTGAAGACATTTGATAACATGACTGAAAACATCATGCTAAAAAGCATGGGAACAAGTGCACAACTTCATTGATGACTGGAAAATTGTGAGAGCATCATCCATTAACCAGAATGTGGGCAAGCACGGTATTATGAAATGGATGTACAATACTGATGAACTTTCCCAAGCAACCAAAGTTTGACATAATTGCCCACAAGCCCTCACAATTGACTCTAACAAAGGCCTCGGTCAAATCTACAAATGTTGTATACAGATTTCTGTTCCACTCCTGGCATTTCTCCAGGAGATGTTGGGCAGCAAATACCGTATGAACTGTTCTGTGGTCTTTTCTGAAGCCACACTGACTCCCAGGTAGATGACCACCTTCTAGCTGAAAGATCAGCCTATCAGCCTGGAAAGAATCTTGCCAGCAATGACTCAGAGAGAGCCCCACCACCATCACCATAATTGTCAAAGGATAATATATTTCATTTACATTCATAGAGATTCACAATGGAAGCATCTGTGAGGTCCTGGGGGATAACCTACTCTTGCTATAGAATGCAGAAAATTTCAGTCAACCTTTGTAGGAGCAAAGATATCCCAATTTGTAAATATCCACTAAAATAGAATGAGCATCAGGCACTTTGCCGCATAAAAGGAGTCTAATGTCATTTAAAATCTCTTTCTCAGCTGGAACTTCAGTTAGTGAGGGACTGACTTCAACTTGAAGTAAACAGTCAATGACTTTCAGCATTGATTGATGATATTCTGTTGAGAACACTCTGGGGGTGTTCAGCCCACCTCTCTAAGATTATGTCTTTGTCACTAATCAATGTGGCTCCATCAGCACTGAGTAGCTGAGATACACCATACATCTTTGATGCATAAATAGCCTTCAGGACATCATTAAAGTGCTTTGGATTATTACTATGAGCATAAAACTTGAATTTCATCTGGCTTCTTACTGAGTTAAGAATCCTGCATCTCTCTAAACTTCAATTGTGTTTACTTTTGATGAAATTAAATGCTGTTTTCTTCAAGATGGTAAACCCTGTGGAATCCTTGTTTTTCATTTAGCAGCTTCTGAATTTCTCCATCATTTCAGTCAAACCAGTTTTGATATCTGTGAGTGTTCTGAACCAGATTAGCAAATGCAGTGCTGTACACCAAATCTCTGAAAGCTCCCCCCTCTTTTTTTGCTCCATTATTGCCAACTATGTGATGGCTCAACTTTTTCTCCAGAGCAGTGCACCAATCTGTTGATATTAATTCTTCTGGTAGCTATTTTGCCTTGGGTCTGGCACTTTTACTGAATGTAAATATTTAGCTTTGAAAAAATAAGTCTATGAGCAGTCCGGCACTTTGCACTGAACATTGCCTACCTTACTCTCATATCCTGTCTGTCTCTTCTCCTTACAATAATGTAGTCTAGTAATTGTAAATGTTTGTTGCTAACCCTAAAAAAATATTTGGAATTCCTTTGTAATGCAGTGGAAAGTGATCATTCTCTCCCTAACTCAGTTGATGCAGTCATAAAAGGCCCAGAATATAATCACAAGGTGTGATGTAGTGAAACATGAATAAAGATGACTTTTTTTCTACAGCCCTTCTTAACAATTTTGTGAAAGGATTTCTTTAATCAACTTGAGAGAATTGCATAACTCTGGTCACTGGGTTAAAGCAATTGACACCGCAGCAGAAATATATATTAATTGGCTAATCAATCATAACAAGCACCTACTACTTGCCATAAACTGTGCTAAGTTCTAGAGATAGAAGGCAGAAAAGTCCTTGTTCTCAAGGGGCTTACAATCTAATGGGGAAATATCATGCGAGGAGATATACACAAAGTAAGCTCTATATAGGATAAATAGGAAATAATCAACAAAAGGAAAGGAGTAGAATTAAGATGGGGTGAGGAAGGCCTCTAGTAAAACATAGTTTTTATTTGGGATTGAAAGAAAACCAGAGATGTCATTAGGTTGAGCAGAGGAGAAAGAGGTTGCAGGCATGGGCACAGTGAGAGAAAATGCCTAGAGCAGAATGATGGAATTTTTTTATGGAACAGCCCAGAAGCCAGTGTCACTGGAGTAAAGAGTACCTGTCAAGGAGTAAGTTGTAAAAAAGACTGGAAAGGTAGGAGAAGGCTTGGCTATGAAGGACTTTGAATGCTAAACAAAACATTTTATACAACCTTAGAGGCTAGTGGGTTAAGATAATTAATCATGCCTTTTGGCCAATATAAAAATCATTTCCCAGTAGTTGGGAAATGATTTCTAGTTTTAAATTTGGAGACATTTTAAGCTTGGAAGTAGCAGTTGGCAAATTAGATGCCTTCAGAGAGGAAAAGGGTCTAAATCTTTTCACCACATCCTCCTCCATCAGTAATATGACTTTGAAAAGGAGCTTCTTGACCAACAAGAATCACTGCAGTCAGAGAGACACTTACTCCAGACAGATAGGAATACAGAGAGGAAATCATTTAAAGGACAAAGTAGCTTCAAGCTTCCCTTTGAGTGAAAGAGAGAGAGAGAGAGAGACAGAGATGATTTTGGAGAGGAATAGATACTGGGAAATCCAACAAGCAGAGACATTGTACTCATTAGAAACTTTTAGCAAGTTCTACAGAGAGAAAAGACTGCCAGATTGTGTAATACCAAACAGTTATGAATTTCCTTTGTCTTGTGTAGCTTCTGTGTACCTCACTGTCATTATGCTCTAAGTTCAAGCATTTTTTTTACCCTTGGATGCTATATGTACTTGTGGGACAGCAGCCCACTTTGCTGGAGGTGTGGCAGGAATGTTTTATAACTATTATTCTAATGTCATCTTTGGAAATGCCTTTTGCTAAGAACTAAGGCTACTGACTAATTATTTGTGGGAAGCATGATGATGAAATCTTGTGAGTACTAGGATTATCCACTATTTTGCCCCTAGGACCTGAAAGGTAGTTGCCAGTAGACTTGAAAATGTCATATGGGAGAATATTCCAGAGTGCATGAAGTAAATGTAATTTAGCAAATATAGATACATAATTGGATTGTAGAATCTATATAATTTTTTTTCACAACACCTTGAATGAATTGTATAAGATCCAATGTATTAATAATAAATATGTCTGTACTCAAGCTTCACAGAACGAACAAAAATAACAGAACTGTTGGGTTGGGAAGATGGGATTCAAAGAAGTTAATGAAAAAGTACATTTGACACCTTAAATAGAAATCAAAAGTTCAAAGTGACAATAACCTCATACTCAAATTCTCTGTCTCTGTCTCTCTGTCTCTGTTTCTGTCTGTTTGTCTGTCTCTCTCTTTGCTTTTCGGAGGGGGGAAGACAGGGCAATTGTGATTAAGTGCCTTTCCCAAGGTCACACAGCTAGTAAGTGTTAAGTGTCTGAGGCCGCATTTGAATTTGGGTCCTCCTGACTCCAGGGCAAGTGCTCTATTCACTGTGACACCTAGCCACCCCCATACTCTAATTCTCCCAAAAGATGACTGATTTCATTAATCTCATTTGCCCTTTAACAATACACAAACCAACTAATCCACTTCTACCCATCCTGTATGATTGTTATTCATGTGTTCCTCCAAGTTCGTCAGAGGCTGTCCATCTAATGTGCTATTGTGCTTCCTTGTTTTCTTCTGACATTAAAAAAAATTTTTTTTGAGGGGGGAAGGCAGGGCAACTGGGGTTAAGTGACTTGCCCAAGGTCACAGGGCTACTAAGTGTTAAGTGTCTGAGGCCACATTCGAGCTCATGTCCTCCTGACTCCAGTGCCAGTGCTCTATTCACCTTGCCATCTAGCCACCCTTCTTCTGACATTTTAAGGGGAAAATTAATGCACTCAGATTTCTGGCTCCTATCATGTACTTTTATCAAGTGACCAGAATATCTCCATTTTGATCATGTATTTCCCTGATGATTTTTTAGTCTTTGGCTACAGTAATAGGATAAGAGAGGTAAAGAATCAAAGAAGGGGGTGGAGTCAAGATGGCAGTGTAGAAACACTAGAACTCCATAAGCTCCTCCCAATACTACCTCAAATACCTATAAAATATGACTCTAAACAAATTTTAGAGCTCCAGACTCCACAAAAATGATGGAGTAACAAAGCTCCCGCTGAAGGCAGCCCGGCAGGTGGTCATTCCAATGTTCTGGAAGCAGAGCCCAGTCCCATGTGGTTTCAGCTCCAGGGTGTCCAGAAGAAGCTGAGACTGTAGCATTCAGAAGAGCAGATCTTCAGCAGCTGTGGCGATTTCCAGAATCACAAACTCACAAGAACCAAGGACAAAGGGAAAAGGTCAGTGGAACTTGGCTATATTTGGGGAAGAAGGTCTGGCCAAACTGTCTCCAAAGCTAGCAACAGTCTGAAGATGTGGCCCTGCAGCAGCCTCCACATGGCTGCTTCAGAAGCTCCTGGCCTGCAGATTGCAGGGGGCCAAGCTATCATTCAGAGGCTAAGTGCTCCTTGCCTAGAGCTGCCGGGATCATATCTCAGGCTTGGGTGGTGGTCCTGAGGTGCGTTTTCAGTGAGCCAAAGCTGGCGGGGGCTGCAGAAAACAGCGGCCTCCTAATAACTCTGGCAGCTGCACAAACCCAAGTGATTTGGGACAGAGCTCTCCCCTCTGAAAGCAGAGTTTTACTACTGAGCCCAAAAGCCAAGTAATTGACTGGCAACATTAGCAGGCAAAGGAGGCAAAGCAAGCCCAGCAATCCAACTTTAGATTCCTTTTTGGGGGAGAAAAAGGACCAAAGCATGGAATGGGAGGAAGACAACACAGTCAGAACTCCCACAACCAAAGCTGCCAAGAAAAATACGAACTGGATAGAGGCCAGAGAGGAGCTTAAAAAGGAATTTGAAAATGAAATAAGAGAAGTGGAGGAAAAATTGGGGAGAAAAATGAGAATGATGCAAGAAAATCATGATAAGAGAATCAACAACCTGACTGAAGAAAATAACACCTTAAAAAATAGACCTACTCAAATGGCAAAGGAGGCCCAAAAAGCCAATGAGGAGAAGAAGGCCTTAAAAAGTCAACTTTGCCAGATGGAAAAAGAATCTCAAAAGAATTGTAAAGAGAATAACTCCTTCAAAATTAGAGTGGAGCAAATGGAAGCAAATGACTTTATCAGAAATCAAGATACTATTAAACAGATCCAAACAAATGAAAAAACAGAAGGCAATGTGAAACATCTCCTGGAAAAAAAAAACACTGACCTATAAAATAGATCCAGGAGATATAATTTAAAAATTATTGGACTACCTGAAAGCCATGATCAAAAAAAGAACCTAGAAATCATCCTTCAAGAAATTCTCAAGGAAAATTGCCCTGATATTTTAGAACCAGAGGGCAAAATAGAACTTGAAAGAATTCACCAATCACCTATTGAAAAAGATCCCCAAAAGAAAGCTCCTAGGAATGTTATAGCAAGGTTCTGGAGTTCCCAGATCAAGGAGCAAATATTACAAGCTGCCGAGAAGAAACAA